>OX637895.1:8798050-9398050 GCA_951802675.2 Boloria euphrosyne | reverse complement strand
ATTTGTAGACGCATAAAGACATAATGACTCTTTGACTTGCAAATTCGTTCAAGCATATAAAAGGTGATATTCCATCTGGTTGTACACTCTTGTAAAACCTTAAGGGGCGTTTGATTAAGCCTATTCTGTATAGTTTTTAGCTCGTCTTGAGCTGTATTAGAATGGTGAAGGTGTGTCGCCATCCTTTTGCATTTTGTAATAGCAGCCGCGACAGTTTCTTGAGCTTTCAGCCCTTCTTTTAAGATATTTTGAATTTTGTGTGAAGCACAGTCGATATGTTGAATGTTTAATAAAGAAACTCCTTTTTTCATATTTGAGTCTGCATCCCGAACTAAACATTTTACTGTGGCGGCAACTATAACTCGCCTCATTATTTTGAACGCACCCTGCGAGCAAGCTCGGATCAACCGAACCTAAATTTAGAGAAATTAAATTTGAAAGCTATCATGGATGCAGTCCGTGACGTGTCAGCGGCTTTGATTGGAGGAGGCAGTTTAGCTAAAATGTCAGGCATGCTGACGTAAGACTTATCTTCCTTTTCAGGAAAGAAAAACTTGTATGATGCGCCTTTCTTCTTAAGAAAACTGACAGTAAAAGCGTGACCATGCTTTTCTATAACTTTACCTACAAAAACCAGTGATCTTTTATTTCCTTCTGATGTAAGTTGAGTTAATACGAAATCCCCAAGATTTATATTGCAATTAAGTTCTCCGTAGTCAACATCTTCATTATGATCCATAATATCTTCATCTTCGCTAGTCATTGTTGTTTCTTCTTGTGACTCTAGATATAATTATTTCTGAATCGGTTTCATCCAACGAGAACGTCAATATAGTTTTAGTGTTTTTTAGTTTTAATGTCTTCGGTTTTAAGCGTTTAGGATTAGCTTTTCCTCGTTTTTTTATTTAAAGCTTTTTCTTGCGACTTCTTTAATCGGACTTGGCGTTCAATATATGCTTTTTGAATTTCGTCTTTTTCCGAGGTGCCTGTGAAGATCCGAGATTTTCCTTTTTTTCTTCCTTTATTTGATTTTTTACGAGGCAGAAGAGCTCTTGGAAAAGGCCTTACGACTTCGGGTGTTAAAATATTTATTACCGCAGCAGATGCAGCAACCGAAGGTACGATATAAGTTTCTGTAGACTCTGCTTCAGGCACATTAAGGGCACCCGTGGTGAAAATGCATAGGTGGGCTATTGAACGCAGTTACAGAAGGTACAGTCCAAGTTTCCGGCAAAGGTACTGAAGGCCATACTAGGCTATATATACTAGGCCATGTAGTATAAGTATATAGTTGTTATTGGGATATCCAACCCAGTTGCAGTAGTTGAGCCTTAAAAGTTTATTTCTTGTTCGACATCTTCACAGTCAGTGTCTGCTGCCGCAGATGAATTTTGGATAACGTCGGAGGTTGCGTCACTGGAAGTCGTTGGCATGGAATGGTTACTTACCTCCGCACATTCAAAATCCTCATCGCAGAAAGCATTTCTGGAAAATGGGTGTATCCCCGTTTTTACAAAGCCTGCAATGATATTCATTCATCATATTAATATATGATGCATTATATGCCGGAGTTAGTAAGCTTGTCAAATCATTTTTTTATTTTATTTTAAAAGAAAGTAATTAAATAAAAGTTCTACTTAGAAAAAATGTTTTGTTAATTAATAATTGTGATACAATTTAAAGCAATTCGTAATACAAAGACCAGGCTGCTCATCACAATCGGGATAGTAATAAGGGCGTCTTTACGTTTTTTTTTTTCTATTTCCCAACATTCTTTACATCTCCGGCGCATTGACTTTCCCTTCCGAGGGCAAGGTTGTATTACATGGACTTTAGAAAAAGTGCGAAAATTAGTAATATTGACCTCTGGAACTAGACTCTCGATCACTGACAATCGGAAATCATATAAAGGCTTCTTAGTACCTGATAGTAGGTTGTATATGGTGAAAGAATTATACAGCATTTGTTGTAGAATACGAATTCCCAACTTTTTATACCACCTAACAGTCTTATGCTCACAGCTGTAATATCATAACACTTGATCCTGATCATCAACTCCGCCCATATTTTTATTATAATTTATCAATATATTTGGTTTTGATTTTTCCGTGTTGCGACGTGTTATAGTTGGCGTCATTTGTGCATCGTATTCTGATGAAATTACAAGAACATCGCGATTGTCTCGCCATTCATTACGCAGATACCTTTTTTATTATATTGAGCAATATACTCATCCTTTTTTAGCTTTTTGGTAACTACTTCTTCAGGTTTTTTTTTCGGTTTTGTCTTAGGTTGCCCGAACAGTAAGTTTTTTGTGACAAAAGGTTTTCTGCCAACTCAACAGAGTTATAAAAGTTATCCATATACACAGAATAACCTTTGTTCACATAATCTTGTAATAAATTCAAAACTACTTTTGAAGAATGGTTAGTACCACCTGCAGTCGTATCGCCTGCTCCAGCATAAACTATTGTTTTTAGAATTATTCCGTGAGCATCTGTCAGGGCATATAGTTTGATACCGTATTTATTATGTTTGTTTTTAATATATTGCCGAAATATAAGACGTCCTCTCCATAACACTAGTGACTCGTCAATGCATAAATTATTTGATGGGAAATAAATTTCCTTCATCCGATTATTAAAATATAAGTCATCAACATAATTGTTTTCGAAGTGAAGGGCTCTTAAAATAAGCAAGAATCTATTCCGGCTCATATGTTGGCGGAAATATGTAAGATTGAATAATCTATTTTTTTTTTCAATAATCTTGAATTCGGTTCAATTTTATGGTGCCCATATGGAATAAGAGTCCTAAGAAAACTTTAAATTCAGGCATAGTTATATCTATCCAATATTTTATCCTACTTCCAGGAAATTTTGCGCTAATAACCGAGACGCATTCTTATTGCTTTTTTCAACAATCATTTGAAGACATTCATTTGTCACTGCAAGATTAAAATAATCAATTGGTTCTGAACCCTCAGGTTGAATTTTTAATCCTACAGGATTTCCTTCAAAATTAATTCTTCTAGTCTGTCTATAGTGATCTATAGTGATTTAACCATTCTTGATCTTCCTCAGTATTTCTAGAGACTAATTCGTCTTCACTTACAATTGATGTGTCACTATCATCATTAGAATGATTCATATTCTCAATAAAATCAGCATCAAAAATATCGTCATCATAATTATTTTCATCAGGGTCATCAAGAATTTGTAGTAGTTGTTCATCTGATATAAGTAAGTTTTCATTTTCAGGTCTCTTTGAGAGATTTTCGTTTTCTGAAGTGGTTCCAATGATGTCTGTTAATTCTTCTTCAATACTTGTTGTCTTTCCATTGGAAGTAGAAGCTAAGCAAGATTTACCACCACGTGTCCTTACACGTTTGCATGGTCTCTCTTGGGTAATTGGTGGTTTTTCATCCTCTGAACTGGCCTCGATATCCGCTAACAATGTTGTTTTAATATTTGAAATATTCTCTTTCGAAATACAGGGCGACCCAAACTTGCCACCACGTACACTTACATGTCTGCGTGTTTTCTCTTTGTGGCCTTTTAACTCTGACAAAACTTGTTCATAACTAGACTGTCTAAAGGTATCAGAATCTCTTTTATCTATCTTAAAAGAACAGGGCATTATTTCTTTTTCGCCTATTCTTACCATCACAGATTTTCCAGCATTTTCTCCTATATTGATTCCAGAATTTATTGGTTGTGGTAACGTACCACTTACATTAAAAATATATCCCTGTGAATTATCTGATATAGGGTTATCATTTTCTACAATATCCATGACCATTAATTTAGGATTTATTATTTTATTTTGACTAATCCGGCTTCGTAATGGGCCAGATGTTGATGTAAATTGCATTGAAGATTGCGCTAATTCTCTTACAATAGATTCTGATGTACAACTTTTTGTATGGAAAGTAGGAATGGTTGATTCCAGTTTTTTTAAATGAGGCGAAGTGACATCCCTGGAATTAGTGAAGACATTTGTATTTTTTTATCCGTAATCTGAATAGCAGCGTGTATAAATAATTTTGTATGTTAAATACCTACCTTTTTGAATGCTGAATATTGTGAATTATAGATCCTGCATGGTCTAATGCATTGCAAGATTCTGTACGAGTCTCACATTCAAAATGTGTTGATAATACCTTTGCTCGTCTCCTGGTCCAATTTTGGTCAGTGGATCTGAAAATATCAAAACAACATCAAGAACAATCAAAACAAACATGCTATTAACTGTTTATTTAAAACTACGTACCTACATTGATGGCAAAAGTATATCCTCTTGTGATGAATTTAGAGATTCTATATTAGATGCCGGTTTGACATGTGTTGAGACAGATCTGGCTTGTTTCCTTTAAAAGACATTTACTAAAGAAAATGAAACAAACATTTTGTTGCTTACCTGAAATAGGCGGAAGTAGGAAGTACTTACTTATGAGAATGATCAAATGTTTGAGCCTGTGATGTGGAGGAATTATATGAATCAGACCTAAATTCAGATGTACTTTGAAATTGTGCTGACAAAGACCTTGCTCGTTTCGTCCCCAATCTTTGACTAGAACCACAAGCTGTAGTGTTTGAAACCTGTCTGTAATAACCATATATATATTACAATTAACTTAAAACCAATTTCAAAATTATATAGTTTAACTTAGAGGTTTTACCTACCTCTAAGTTAAACTTAACAATTTTGACTTACCTATTTGAAGTGTTCAGGGAGCTGTTATCTGTCTCTATTTGATTAAGAGCTAATTTCAGAAGCCTAGCACTGCGCTGTTTTTTGCCATCTGCCATTTTTCTCGATATTTATCTAAGTAAAAAAAAGTAATAAAACATATCACATGAAATGTGCATTTTCATAGCTTGCACTGCATCTATTATGTATTATTTATTTTACTTTCCCACCAATTATTGTTCTTGTGTGCCATTCAACGCACCATTTGCGTTGAAATTTAAATATTATCGTTATTATCGGAATCTGATTTTATATGTATAATCTACAGAAATAATAAATGATAATAAGCACTTACCTTTCGATTATAAATAATTAATGTAAATGACGGGTGTATATATGAAGACTCAAACTGTTGTACACTAAATTATTCCACCTTTCTTATTTCGTTACACCACATGTATAATCACTTTATACCATTAATAACAAATAACATTAATTAATTATATAACAATTCACTGGTTCACTTCACTTTACTTTAATACTTCACGCACTGTCACTTAACTAAAGCACTACAACGAAACTTGCACAGGAATAGCCCGTTCTTAACGACAAACTTCGTATTTATGGAGAGTAATCAAAGTTACAGCTAAGTTGTCATGACACTGTTCAACTTCCGGGCTAAAGATATTGCTGACATTAATCACTGTTTTAACACGAATAAACATACAATTTGCGACGAAAATCACAGCACTTTTACCACATGAAAAAAGATCATCGAGAAATGTCACTTTCTGTTTTGAAAATAGCAAACCATCAAATTTGACAGATAGCAGTGACGTTTGTCTATTTATCGATAAAAGTATTCACATATTTCTGAACGCACTCACAAAAAATATTAACTCAGTTTATGATAGTCACAAGGCATATGGTGCGTTGGTGGCAAACACCAAGAAGTGCGCGGAACGCAAGGGGTGCGTTGCCGGAGGTGAATGGGTTAAACTTCCTTCTTGCCAAACTTTAAGTTTCTGGCACAAAAATGAAGAAATTTCATAAAAACTTGTAAGAGCCCTTAGACCTTCTTAACCTGGTCCTGTCACAAAATTCAGTTGTAACACAAAAACTGAAGGACTTTGATACAAACTTACTGGAGCCCTTAGACTACCTTAATCCGTCCCTGTCGCAAAATCCGTTCTTAGCAGACGTCTACTATTTATAAATACCTACCTCCCTGCCAATTTTCATCTATATGCGTCCTGCGGTTTTCGAGATTTTGTGATGAGTGACTGAGTGTTTTTCGAATTTAAATATTATATATAGATTTATAATTACATACTAATTGATAAATGTATGAAAATTTTATCATAAATGTATGGAATGATTTAAACGGGTTGTTTAGTAGCTACCTGGTGGTTCGTTAGCGGGAGCTCGTGACACGATTGAGTAATATTGATTTACTAGCTGACCCAGCCACGCGTTGCTGTGGCTCAGTAATTATAATAGATTGAATAAATTTTTTACAACTCTTTTAATACAATCAAAGTAATAATTTCTTAAAAAAAAATAGATTCATTTATATAGGATTGAAAATAAAACGTTCCGTCAAAATTTGAAAGTAATAGGTAAAGTATCGAAATGTTGAAATTAAGCACAAACCAACATATTATACTTTTTGAACTTACATTTTATTCACATTAACTTTTATTATAGTTTGTAATCAGTGACTTACTTACAAAATATACTTTATAATATATAATTATTAATTATACTGAAATTGAAATAAAATGAAGAATTTATCTTTTGAATAAATAAATAAGATCAAAATTTACGGCTGAATAAATTAACAATTATCAAATTATAAAATCAAAATAAAAAAATAAATAAAAGGCAATCAACAAATACTTGCATGTCTTCAAGATGGTATGAAAATTAATAGACAAAAACAGTAATCAATAAAATTTGTTTATGTTATTATTTATAATACTAAAAATATACAAACTGAACTCTGCACAATAATAACACAATACAAAGAACAATTATAAAAATCATTTACGAAAAATTGTAATAACATAGTTATTATACCGACATTATCCCGCTCAATATTTGAATGAGAGTTTTCTTAAAGTGTCACGTAATTACAACCGAAGGTACGCACACATACAGCCAAACAGATTGCCTCGAAATTTATTAGTGTAAATAATTAAAATAATAAATTCAGAAGAAAAATATGTGATCTGTTCGTGATATGATCGGTCAAATATATTTTAAGCATGAAAATATATGTAAATTCTATATTCAAACGCGCCATCTATAATCTGTGCAACTTAGAGACCAAGCCGCCATCTCTAAACACACACTAAAGTCGTATAATAAATATTTAATTTGTAATAACAAATATTGAGATCAATAATTGAGATAAAAACTACCCTATCTCGTAAGTTGGACCTAATTACAGATGCTTACAAAATTTGATGAAAATTGGTTCAGTAGATTAGGAGTCCATCGCGGACAAACAACGTGACACGTGATTTATATATATTAAGATATGAGATCACTTAATTACCTAAAACTGAGAACCATCACCAGCAATTATTAATAATTGCAAAATAAAACTAAGATTAGTAGTAATAGCACTGCAAATTAATAATAAATTTAATATGAAAATATAAATCTAAATCACAAAAAAATACAAAATAAAAATTTGGTCTAAAAATGAAAAATAAAAAATGTCGAGAGTGCCACTTTTATCACCTAGGGCAGGGGTCGGCAACCTGCGGCTCGCGAGCCACATGCGGCTCTTTATTTTATAAATAAAAACACTCAAAAATCGATCTGAATTAACGAGTATTAGGCACTTTCTATCTTTTAGCCATTTTTACTTGCTTTTCACCGTACCCCTCTCCCGTGACACACGTCGTTACAGTCGTTAGTTCTAATTTGTTGTGAAAAAACTTGCTTACATATGAATAAATATATATTTTTCTTATGAATAAATAGATTAGTTTTTTTATCAAAAAACTTTATTTATAAAAGTACTATTTATGGTTGACAAGAAAAAATTTTGTGGCTCTTTAAAACTTTGAAATTTTGTAAATTGTAATTTTTGACTCTTCCGACTCAAAAGGTTGCCGACCTCTGACCAAGGGGAATAAAAAATACCCTACGACCTATTCTCACACCTACCAAATATACACAAAAAAAAACTATAAAAATCGGTCAAGCCGTTTCGGAGGAGCTCGATAACAAACACTGTGACACGAGATTTTTATATATTAGATGTTTTCATTTCTCTTATATATTTTACATTTAAAAGAACTATTGTTTCAAATAAAATGTAAATATCTGACTATGTTTTATTATAATTTTGGCAGCTACGGTATAAGAAGATATTGCTAGTGCATTTTGTTTTAGAAATTGGCTTATTAAATAGTGGCAAGTATATCCTGGAATTAATTCGTGGGCAGTTAAATTCTAAGTTAGATAATAAGAAAGGTGAATTAATAAAATTGTTAATTATCTTGTCTTTTTTGTCTTCTTGGTCTCTTGCTTGTCTACGCGATATAAGTGGTGGCAGAGGTTGAATATCAGCAGAAATATCAGCCCTGTAACACAAATGCTTATAGAATTATTTTCCCTGTATTGATTCTAAGTCATTTATATAAGTTTTATGTTGTGGGTTTCAAACAGTGGAGGCATACTCAAGAATAGAACGAACGTACGAGTTATAGAGTAATATCAAAGTTGAGCATTGTCTGAAATCCTTGCAGACTCTTAAAATAAACCCAAGCATGCGATAAGATAAGTGGCACACACCGGGCACATTTCAGCACATTTTCTATTTCTCAGAAATTCTTAAACTTAACAGATATGTACACCACCCATGTTTTCATTATATTCCTTGATACCGTCGGGGCGTATTACACGTTCATACACTTTGTTTTACTTTGACCATCTTTCACACTCATCTGTATATATAATATTAGTCAGATGCGTCGACAACATTATCACAGGCTTGTTAGTTGTTGTGCATCCAACGTGTCACTGCCAACTTGCAATCTGCTCGTGTTTTTATTTCGTTCTTGCTATGCGTTTTCATGAAACTGTTATCTACTTCCATCACACCATTTTTGGGTAATCGGTTTCTCATAATTGTTCCAATCGCATGAAATTCTTTATTCAATAATTGATTACACAATTTGACTGTATCAAAAAAGATGTGGTGACCAGGGACAAGTGCTTCGCTCAGGCGAAGAATAGCTGCTTTTTCAAGACCAAAACCCATCTGTCTAATTCTCGGAAAAGTTGTGTCACCTTGATCTCAAAATCTATATCTCAACTCTGTGTCCCAGCAGGTGTGAAAGCACTATTTTACCGCCTCCGAGGTCCCTAAGAATTGATACGGAAACATTTGCTTTATCGCCATATATACAATTCAAGTGAACGTAACGTTAGTTCATTTTAATCTATGCTAACACCATCTAGTATCAAGTTAAGTAACTATTGTGCTATAAACGATGTATAGTAATTCTGATCAAATATTATCATCATATTGTTTAGAAAAGTCAAAATCATTTTCTTCAGTGTATGTTGTATCAACACTACTTATAGATTGTAAATCGGCATATGTGGCTTTATTTTCTGGTTCGAGTGGCGCCGGGTTCTTATTCATACTGTTGCCTGGCCGAGTTGAGTATGGCTGCCTTGTTTCGTAAGACTCGGTCTAAGCCATTTGGTCAGTCTGATTGCATTGTTGCCGAACACCATTCTTCCGTTTTTGCGTTTTGCGCACTAGTTTCATAACTTTATATTGAAAATCGACTCCTCCTCCTCTCCCTTAGTAATAGTTTTTTATGAATTGCGCAATGTTATGGTCTATCTCAGAAACATCCTGTTTTTTTGCGGTCGGTGATATTTTGGGAGATTTTTCCACATTTGAAATTATGGGCATGTCTCTATCAGTGTCATGGCGTGTAGTAATTTTTGTTAAAAAAGCGTTTGATGTTAAAAATCACATTTACTGTGATGGTACGGTGTGATCGTCTAAGCTTATTTATTAGTGACTAAATATATTCAAAAATAAAATCTTAAAAATAATACTTCAGAATAAGAGACACTTTGGTAGCTGGCATGTTATCTGTAATTTCGCGGATTCCCAAGGTAAACGGAGGCGCATCGCTCACCTGGGCAGTACAATACGTAGCGTGGACTATACAGGTTATCATCCCATTCTACCTGGTTACGCGAGTCTCATTGTATTGTATGAGCCTACCCCAATAAAACTGAAATAGCATTACTTCAACACTCGGAAGTCCGGAAAGGACTAATAAGAATTATAAACTAACGAACAGGTTAGAATGCATGCTTAGCTGGTGTAAGTATTTGCCTTCTTTTGGGCCAACGTAACCGACCGATTTCCCTCTAGCACGGGGAACCCTACGCCCAGCACAGGGGTCTTTATTCATTGTTATTGGGGCACAGACAACTCCTTTTTGTCGCTGAGAAGCGTATTTTGCCTTGTCTCGAAAGATAGGTCCTTTTGTGAGCCTTAGGCTCGCCCCATAACCATGGTTTTTATACTATGTATATTTATTAAGATTATATAGTTTTATGGTTTGGCCAAACCATAGGTCGGGAGTTGATCTGTAAGACATGGCGTGTATTGGTGTGCCGGGATATCGCCGCCAGAACGCCACGCTTGAACCGTGTACTGTTCTTGCATGAACCTTGACTATTTCAGTCAATATGTCAATATTTTTAAAAGCCTCATCAACCTTAGTGTCTTTCATTTTGCAGTATCATAGTCACCCTACTTTGCTCTGCCTAGTCTCCTTTTCTAAAATACTATCATGGTCACCCTAATGTTCTACGATTTCCTATCAAACAAACACAAAACAAAAGGTTCGGGTTCCTACCTGTCTGTCGCCTCTCCCGCTGCGTTCGTAGGCTCTCGGAGTCTCTGCTAATTTACTAGATATTTATTCTAGTGTAAAGCTAGTGTTCACAGACCTTAGTACTTCACTTAATTATTTAATGCAATCGGTCTATTATGCAAAGTTAAATAATATCAAATCATTATAGATTGTACAGTATTGGGTCTTTCTATGCTCTCAAATTCGGTTCAGAAGTAGTCTCATAGTTCTATTGAACTTAACTAATTTAATTTATCATGATAAGTGATTGATCGGCTTAGATCAATGTAATGAAGAGTAATTGTCACATTTTCAAAAAATTTATTTAACACAAATCAACATCTCGTTACTAGTGGGATTCGAACCAACATAAAAATAATGACGTAGTCTCATAGTTCTATCGAACCTAAATAATTTAATTTATTATGAAAGGTTATTGATCGGCTTAGATCAATGTAATAAAGAGTAACTGTCACAGTTTCAGTAAAGCTTTATAACCACAGACGAAAATCTCATCCAGTGGGATTCGAACCCACGTAGAAGACATATCTATATATCTATTTATTTTATTTATATCTACAGCTACCTACACCTAACTTTCTGGAATGAGAATCGTGATTCTATCTAGGTAATATGAGGGAATTTATTATTGGAGATGGCTCGGTTCAATTTAACACATGTGCTGTATGTATGATGACCCATTTTGGATTGATTAATAGTAACAGAAAAGGTTCGACTTTCAAGTGAATTCTCCATTAATAAACACCCTGAGGAGTACTAAAATTATATCAATAAAATAAATATTATGGTTCAAAATCAGTTTTATTCTCAAAATTACTATTTGTTCTTTTCTCAAAACAACTTGAGTGATATCAAAAGAAACTGTTGGATTATTTAGATCGTACTTTAAAATACTAGGTTGTACTCGTATCTCAAAGCACGAACGAATATTGCACGTTCCTAAAGCCATTCTAAGCAAGGGAAAAACGGCATATTCAAACGAAAAAACCCTTGGGCTATTTAAATCTAAGTACATTTTTAACATTTAAAATACATTCATGCTACACTGAATATTAATGTTTTAATAATTATTTACAAGTTACTTTACTGTCGAAGGAGAAGACACACACACATCTTAATGTTACGATAAGATTTGAATATACAATTACGTAATGTTATGCTAGATTCACAGATGGTTAATAATTTATCTATTTCATTTTTAAAGTGATTAACTTCAAATCATGATCGGCAAATCTGCCGTTCGACTCGACTATTGGCGATTTGATTTAACCCTTACTTCATTCTAGCCCCGCCAAACTAGTCTACATGATATTATAAGTAAATACATGATATAAATCACAACCAAGGACATAAGTCCCCAATCCAAGATAGACAATACACGACTCCGTCTCTTCTCATAACCTCGCTCAATATCTCTAGTCCGGTCTATGGATTCATGTTTGTTTGACTCTAAAGGTTAAGCCTCTCAATTTAATTATATAATTTGCACTATATCTGTGAATCTATAACAACCTGTTTAATTTACAAATTATATTAGAGTACATTACCAAATTACGGCGTCATCTCGTTCGTCGCACTGAATTTACTCTACACCTTAGTATGAGAAACATTACTTTTTATTTTAAAGTTTTATGGCTATACAATACAATTACAAAGAAAAACTACACCCGGTGGCTTCACGCCTCGTCATCGAACCTCTCTCGCTGTCGACCTGCCAGGAAAATCCCGTCACCCCTTCCATAGCCTTCCCCTTCCAATCTGTAAAATGATTTCACCAAAATAAACTGAACGATGTAATTGGCTTTCCTCAAAATCCCGCCAATGCACTAGCCAATTGCATGCGCAGTTGTCAAACATCTGGTATTGGGTCCGCTCACTTCCCACGCTTGCGAATGCCGCAAAAAAACCAAATTATGACTCGTTTTCTAAAACTAAACTTTTTATAGGGTCCTTCACATTTGTATTTGCCTGAGTTATATAATTTATTACCTTTAAAGTGTCCCCAGGTTTTTGTGTTCTTTGTTTTACTTCGACTTAAAGGTTCCACATTTGCAATAGAGCTATTCTCTTGTCTACTTGAGTAAATTTATTGAGTTCCCATGTTTATTTTACGAATTTCTTTAGCTTTAAAGTTACATTCATCAGATAAGAAAAGAAAAAAAAATGAATTATAGGCCATAGGCGGACCATCTCATTACGAACGTTCTTAGCACCTGATCCCGATTACTTTTCTAAGTAAATATTTCCTTTTTACGAATTCCTGGTCCAGCCTAAATACGTCCACTGCTGGACGTAGACCTCCCCCAAAGATTTCCAAGACAACCGGTCACGAGCCATCCACATCCAGTGGAGTTCCGCGACTTTGACCAAGTCGTCGGTCCCCCTTTCCTCGGGAGGCCTGTCTACGGAAGTTTTTACTTGTTTTTAATTATATGGTATTTTTTTAAGATCAGAACATTTGCAAAGTCCTCTGTTGTTAGATTTCAATCATCACATCCCTGTAAAATATAGACCCATCACAGTTTTGGGTAATGATTTTATGTACTTGATTTTTTCCTGGCAGTGATATCGTATTGTTTTTAAATAGCAGTTATATGTTTTCGGGAATATAAAATATTTTCATTTCAGTTTGTGTTTTATTTCATTTTATAAGTTTTTTTTGACGATACTTCGTTGAAGGTCCGTCGGAGAAAAAGTGATTGAGTTGCCTGCCATTAGACATATTTCCTTTGTGTACTCAATAATCGGTTTCAAATGAACCCAAATCGCACCAGGATTATAAGAAAACAATGGTGATATGGTACAGAATTAGATGACTCTTTCCTTGCAATTAAATCATTGTATTTCTTAAAATATTTTGCTCGTGAAATTTTCTGAGTAATCACAAATTATAATAATCTCGTTTTCTTTTATTGTCTTTTTGCATATTAAAGTAGTAGCGCTTGAAGAAATGCATTTCTTCTTTATTTATTTTTTTCATCAAAGTTTCTAGTAAACCTGAAACATAATATTTATTTCTTTGACAATCCAAACTGTTAATTTTTTTTTCGATATGGGCGAAACATGACAGCGAAATATAGGTTATATTTCGCTTACTTTTGGTTTTGTCACACTAGGACTAACAGATGTATTTACGAACACTATTTAAACTTAATAACAAATAATTATTATTTACAAACCTGAAAAGAAAACGACATTAAAAACTATTGCTTCAAATTGCTGCTGTCTTAAGTTCATCATTCAATCCTGAGTCTTTAAATTTATTTCTATCAATTTCATCCGCTATAAAATTAGGCAGCCCAGTTACAATTAAATCAATTAAAGTACGTTTATCCATTAATTTGTTTTTCTCTAATAAAAGCCTAGATTTAAATAAGGCCTATATTTAAATAAAATGGCATACCTTATTGGTTGGTGTTTGTTCACATGTTTCACACAAGGTTCTTTTCCAAATACGCCATTCTGAATTTATATTTTATAGGCATAGAATTTTACCAATCTTGACAAAAATCCTTCAAAAATAACGAAACACTTGAATCTTGTGAATATCTTCATCTATGCTAAAGAAGTGCATTCAGCTTCGAAAATTGTCATCCACTGTATTGATACTTGTTAAGTTTAGTTGGTCGTGTGATGCCTTGCCATGTTTCGCCGCAAGAAGGGCGATCTTGTACCACCAGAGTGTGTGGTGGTAATAGGCATAGGCTGATAAGGGTACCGCCTTACCAAAATACCTATCGCACGAAGCAAGTGCGTCATACTCCTTCTCTACAAGGTCCACATATCCGACAGCGTCAGCTGGAGCCTCCTTCACCGCCTCTGTGGCCGTAAGGCCATGGTCTCCCTCGCGTACAAAAGAATCCAGCCACAGCGGATCGTTAGTCAATGGTGTTGGTGCTGTTGATGGTTTCGCGGGCTCTGGAAATTCCTTTGATTTGAAGTGAGGACGTGGTCGGGGGAAGGGCTTCTTAGCCTTCACTGGAAGTGGTGGTCCTGGTGCGCTTGCGTTACTCGTACTACCAGTATTCTGATTCGCCATCATGGCTAACCTCTTTTCACCTAGGTGTAAAATTGTCATCCAATGTATTGATACTTGTTCCTTGTTGTAATAGTAAGAGGTCCCTGCCTGCACACAATTTCCACCAGGTTACAAGGAGCTCTCAACACTGTCGCAAGGTGGTGCAGAGAAAACGAATTATCAATTAATGCTGATAAAACAGTTATTGTACCTTTCACCAGGAAAAGGAAGCTTGAAAGGCTGACCGAACTCAGACTCAACGGCAAAACCCTTAACCTATCAAATGAGGTAAAGTACCTCGGAGTCACTTTTGATCAAAAGTTGACCTGGAACTCTCACCTCAACAACATTATGCAAAAAGCCAAAATGGCCCTCTGGATATGTTGTCGAATGGCTGGAGCCAAATGGGGCCTCAAACCCAAAATGGCTCTCTGGATGTACACCGCTGTAGTAAGGCCGATTATAACATACGCCTCAGTCGTGTGGTGCAACAAAACCAAACAAAAGACAACAATTAGTAAACTAGACAGTGTGCAACGGACGGCATGTCTAATCATCACGGGAGCTTTCCATTCGGCACCAGGCAACAATCTAAATGCACTGTTGGACATAGCTCCGCTATATCTCCATGTGCAAAAAGAAGCGAAATCTTGCCTATAGGCTCTGTACACAATCGAATGTAAAGTTGCAGTCGCAACATATGAACAAACTTAAAGAATTGACATTCGAACACAATACTCTAAAGATGCCAGCAGATGGCATGAGCACTGAGTTTAACTTTACAAAACAGTACAAAATAGATCTTCCCAACCGGGACATGTGGCTAAACGGCCAAGAGTCTCACAAGAAGGGAAGTCATGTATGGTTTACGGACGGATTCAAGAAAGGGTCTGATGTAGGGTGCGGAATCTATGGCCTTAAGCCTAGGTTTGACATGAGTGTCAATCTAGGTAAGGAGGCCACTATCTTTCAGGCTGAAGTCTTCGCCATCAATAAATGTGCTGAAGTCATCCTGGAGAGAAAACTTAGAAACCAAAATATCTACATCAACTCCGATAGCCAAGCAGCAATATTGGCTATAGATTCTCTTGGAACCAATTCTAAGTTGGTTAAGATCTGCATGGATAATCTGAATGTCCTGGGCACATCCAACAGAGTTACCCTCAGATGGGTCCCGGGTCACTCAGGTATAGATGGGAATGAAAAGGCAAAAGATGCATTGGCTAGGATGGGTGCTGAAACCCCACAATGTGGTCCCGAGCCTTTTTGTGGTATTGCCAAACAACATGCCTATTCAATTCTCAAAAACCACTGCAATCGCAAAGCACTTCAAGAGTGGCAATCCACCACTGGACAAACTCACTCCAAAGCGCTAATTAAGGGGTATTGCAAAACCTTTACAAAAGAGCTGCTTCAACTCAACAAGTATAAAACCAGTGCAGTAACCAGAATACTAACCGGCTACTGCAAACTCAATAAACATATGTTTACCCTCGGCCTAAGTCAGTCCGCAATGTGCAGACTATGCCATGAGTCAGAGGAATCTGCTATGCACATCCTCTGCTCGTGCGGACCACTCATGCACCGCAGAAGTATCTACCTAGGGCAGCATATCATGCAACCAGAAGAGATACAGAAGCTCTCTGCTCAGAAAATCTGGAAGTTCCTGGAATCAACAGGACTAAGCGGAGAACTCTTAATATACTTTATAAAGGGAGCTACAATGGACCAGAATTGGTCGACGTAGCTAGGGCCGTCCTCGGCACCACACCCAACAACACAATAATAATAAAAATTGATACTTGTTTTTATTGTGAATTTTTCTGTTACATACTTTTCAGATAATTTCTTCATATTAGACTGTTTAGATTCCTTCATTGATTCTGTTAAATTTTCCAGGTTTATTGTAAGAGCGTCTGCCGACGTTTTTATGCGCTTTTAAGGTAATCTCCACAAGAAAATATCTTTTGAACTGCATATTTCCATCTTCAACGTAAGTATCACGTAATTCTGGTGTTACTAAAACCCATACTTGTCTTTTTTCATGCCTTCCTTGCAACTCGATATTCAAAAGATATGCATTATGCTGACACAAGATATAACAATTTTTTTTTTTAATAATGTCTTGTTATGGAAGATTTGTTGATATTTCTTGAATCGAATCTTGAGTTAGCGATCCCAATTTTTTTTCAAGAACAAGATAATAACTAGGATTTTTAAATGGAATATGTTGGCTCCTTGTTATTTTGCAATGTTTTATTTTTGATACAGAAAAACTCTTGAAATTCCTTACATTTAGATTGCCTCATACAGTTACGACTTAAGTGTGCTCCAATACTTCTTAAAGTATCTTCTATGGAATGCGGCAGTTTTAAGTAAACATATGAAGCTAGCTAATGAATCATACGACAGCTACATTTTATACAAGTCATATTAGGTATTATAAATGAAACCACCTTTTCGGATTTTGTCGCGGATTTACTTTGATTTTTAGTTCCCGACGTTTCGAATGCTTAACAGCAATCATGGTCACGGGAGAGACTAAGGTATTTGACGTCTCATATGTTTATATACTTGTTACAGACAGTGCCTACCCACAATTTACAAAAAAATTTGAAAATGGCATCAGAGTACCTTATAAAATTTTAATTCTAAACATTTATATTTAAATTTAAATAATTTAAAACAATTTATAATTATGGCAATATTATTAACTTATTTTTAGCTAGTGTTATTATAATTATTATAATTTTTATTTTAATATTAGTTATTCAAAAGTATTATGTAGTGTTGCTATTATAATAATATGTATATTTTCTTACCTATAAATTGTTTATGCTTAGTTACATTTTATAATTTAAATTAAGTATTAATTTGATATAAGAAAATTAAGTTAAAATTGCTAAAAATATAAATTGAATTTTGATTATTTTAAAGTATTAAGCAACACTACTGCAAATTAAAAATAATTAATATATTATAAAAAAAATGATTTATTAAAAATAATTAATAAATCATTTTTTTGTAAATTGTGGGTAGGCACTGTCTGTATCAAGTATATAAACCTATGAGACGTCAAATACCTTAGTCTCTCCCGTGACCATGATTGCTGTTAAGCATTCGAAACGTCGGGAACTAAAAATCAAAATAAATCCGCGACAAAATCCGAAAAGGTAGTTTCATTTATAATGTCGAATATTCGCGTAAATCTAAGAAAGTATTATCATATTAGATACTTTTTCTTTCAGATGGCTAAATACAGAATTGTTTTCACCTACCAAACTATTAGTGGTATCTGGTGCAAAAAACTAAATTTATGTAAGGTGTTTGTCGACTATTTAAACAATTTATTATCTATATCACATATTTTGTCATCATGTAACTAGATCGAGAAATGTCGATTTGACTGTTTCATTAAAGTCAATATACATAATTACTGCAAAAGCGCTTTGATTTTTACTGCTAATATCAGTACCTTCGTCTATAATAATACTGAAATCCCAGGTATTTTATTTTGTTAATTAAATAATTAGCACAATCTTGTCATAGTAGATACGTTACTGTCAGTCAGTCAGTCAGGTCAGCCTATTGCAGTCCACTGCTGGACATAGGCCTCCCCAAGTTCGCGCCAGACATCCCGGTTTTCCGCAGTCCTCATCCAGCCTACACCGGCAATCTTACGCAGATCGTCGGTCCAGCGGGGAGGACGTCCTACACTGCGTTTGCCAAGACGCGGTCTCCACTCCAGGACACGTCTGCTCCAACGGCCATCGGTCCTGCGACTCAGATGACCAGCCCACTGCCACTTCAACTTGCTAATTCTGTGGGCTATGTCGGTTACTTTCGTTCTCTCGCGAATAATCTCATTTCTAATTCTATCTTTGAGAGAAACCCCAAGCATAGCCCGTTCCATTGCACGTTGAGCGACTTTAAACTTGTGAACCAGTCCCTTCGTCAGTGTCCACGTTTCGGCTCCGTATGTTAACACAGGCAGGACGCATTGTTCGAAGACTTTTGTCTTCGAGCATTGCGGAATCTTCGAAGTGAAGACTCGACGAAGCCTGCCAAACGCCGCCCAGCCCAACCGAATCCTCCTATCGGCCTCCTTCTCGAAGTTGTTGCGGCCTAGTTGGATGGTATGGCCTAGGTAAACATATTATTGAATATGTTGAATATGGATATATATTGGCCATAATAGGTATTAAGCTATTTGACATGGAAGCTTTTGAGCGAAAATGGCACAAACTTTAATTTCTGTTCTTCTTATCAGCTGATCGTCCTTTGTCAACACCAATATTATAATAATATAGTTTTTAATTCGTTTTACGTTTGATGTTGCATTAAAATTTGATTTATGTTTATTTGTGTTTAAATGTCCTTCTAGTGCTGCTATGATTTAGAGTTCACAATGCCAGAGGCCCGGTGAAGCCACCCTGGATCAGAACAAAATATATGTATAGCAGTTACTTAAGCTAAATTACCTCCTCACCTCATTTAGAAGTTGAAGATACTTCCAATTAAGAAGTATATTTTACCAGTGTCGGTAATCAAAGTGCTACACTTAACAAACTTGTTAAGATTACAATAAAAATGTATGTTCAGTAAAATTTTACATTTTAAGTGTAAATACGTGCAATAATAAAAAATGATTTTTTTAAACGGTAATCGTTCTAAAGTAATATATTAAAGTACAATTTTTTACAAGCTAAAAAAAATTACTTACATAATCAACACTCAATAAAAAATATATAAGAATATATAAAATATTCGTAGTTATTGCGTGTCGCTATTTGAAAATCTTTGAATTTCATCAGTTTATTTTAGTAAAATTTCGTTCGTTTGAGACTCAATTTTTAATCTTTCTACTTCTCCTTCATTTTCTTTTTGGTTTCTTTCAGATTCTTCTTTAATACGCGCCATTTCTCTCTCATGCTCCATGGTTCTGCTCATTTCTGCTAGACGAAACCTGCCTTCTTCAATACGTACAAATACGTACAAATTGTGGTCAGCTTAAGGCTATGTTCACATGTAACGCGCGTCAACGCGTGATCAAATTTGAAGAGAGTTCAGATGATGAGCGCTAATGCGCGTTGCGAGAGTACTCGTCAGTCTAGTTCGGTAGAACGTAGAAAATGGACGTGGTAGAGGCTATTATTTTGTGGTTATATTATACAGAAAAATATAGAAAAAGAAAACGTGCACATTGGGTTCATCCAATTTTGAAAAATAGACCCAGTTTGCGACACTATATCCGAATCTAAGAGACCATGAATCTAAATTCTTTAATTACTTTAGAATGTCTATAAAGTCATTCGACAATTTGCTTCAACTCATCCAAGAGGACATTACAGCACCTCCGAACGCCATCAGATGTTGTATTTCACCCAAAGAAAAACTAATAATTGTTTTAAGGTAAGATTTATTAATATTGATTTAACAATCTGCAAACAATTCTAGTTGAGAATCATCACTGATGATGGCGTTTCAGGTGCTATGTCTCGTCCGCTCGTTGCGTAGCCATAACCAGACGAATATTGTTGTGAGGGCCAATAATTTCCAGACGAGTAATTAGATGCTGAAGGAGAATGATCAACAGTGGTTGAGTTTTGGTATTGCGCTATTAAATTATACATGTCAATCTTGGCTCTAAGGCGTCTATGTTCGGGTATTTTCTTTATTTCGTTTACTAAAGACAGGCAAAATAATTTGTCCTCATCTCCCACCTCCTGTGTTTTCCTTGCTAATTCGGTAAACTCAGTATGTCTCTGTTCAATACTCTTTTCTAGAACTTTAATAAGTTTGTTATCACTGTCATTGGATTTGACTCTTTTAGCAGTTGGCTTGGAAGGTGGTGACATTTCAGCGTTATTATCATTGTCATTATAATTAGCCTCAGTTTCATTATCTTCACTGAAATTACTGTGCTTTTCTTTTCCTGGTGTGGAAGATTTAAAAAGGGGGGCCTGTTAAAATGTATGTAGTTGTTTTTACATGCTCCAGACCCAGATTTTCCTTTTTTCGCCGCTCTTATAAAATTATCTTGTAAGCTTTTCCACTTCTTCTGCAACAAATTACCTGTGAAAATGAAATTAAAATGTAAGATATACAATTAAATTAAATTGAAGTAAATTATTCCAGATATCTTGCAAGCGGGTGTTCAATGGCAGAGCTACACTATTCATGATATAAAATTGGGAAGTCGACTATATCTGGTATAATTCGTCAAGTATGTGAAGTTATCTGGATGAAATTGAAAGACATAGTTATGCCAATACCTGATAAAAAAAAATGGATTGAAATATCCAAAGGGTTTGAGCAGACCGCCAAATTTCCTCATTGCATCGGCGCAATCGATGGTAAACATATCAGAATAAAGAAACCAGAGCACTCAGGTTTTTTTTTTTTTTTTTTTATGGGACAAAGGGGGCAAACGGGCAGGAGGCTCACCTGATGGTAAGTGATCACCGCCGCCCATGGACATCTGCAACACCACAGGGCTTGCAAATGCGTTGCCGGCCTTTCAAAAAAGAATACGCTCTCTTCTTGAAGGTTGCCAGGTCGTAACGGTTCGGAAAGACCGCCGGCGACAGCTGGTTCCACAGAGTGGTTGTGCGAGGCAGAAAATGCCTAAGGAATCGCACTGTTGTGGAACGCTGGACATCGAGGTGGTGTGGGTGGAATTTACGGTTTTGTCGCGATGTCCGATGATGGAATTCTGCGGCCGGGATCAGTTCGAACAATTCCTCAGAACACTCCCCGTGATAAATGCGGTAGAAGATGCAGAGTGATCCAACATCTCTACGCAGAGCTAAAGTATCAAGCCGATCGGAAAGAGCTTGATCGTCTATAAGTCGAACCGCCCTACGTTGAATGCGGTCAAATGGAAGTAGCTGGTACTGGGGAGCTCCTGCCCAGAGATGAGAACAGTACTCCATGTGCGGCCGAATTTGCGCCTTATAGAGGTTAAGGCGCTGACCAGACGTGAAGTACTGTCTCGCCTTACTGAGCACACCAAGATTCTTTGAGGCCAATTTGGCCTTATCTTCCAATTGACCACGGAACTGGACTTTGCTCGAAATGTCGACGCCAAGTATTCCGATACTGGCTGTGGCAGACAGGGGAGTGTCCTCAAATTGAGGAGTTACGACAAACGGCATTGTTTTAGCGGTTAACGCGCAAACTTGTGTCTTTTTGGGGTTAAATTGGTTCCTTGTACTTTAATTATACAAATTATTCATCTCTGGTCCTACTAGCGTTATGTGATTCTGACTATCGCTTCATCTGGGTAGACATTGGTGCTTACGGAAAGGATAGTGATTCCGGAATTTTTAGAGAATCTGTCCTATACAAAAAACTCACTGAAAAGTCTTTGGATATACCAAAACCATGCCCTTTAACAGAAAACCACGATACGGCACTACCTTACGTAATTGTAGGTGATGAAGCATTTGGACTGATGGAAAATTTAATGAGGCCCTATGGTGTAAATCAACTTACGTTCGAAAAAAAAATATTCAACTATCGGCTAACTTTAGCACGTCGATATCTTCGTCGTCGTCGATACTTTTGGAATAGCCAGTAATAAATGGAGAATACTACATCGTCCAATAGATGTCGCTGTGGATTCTGCCGAACGGATTGTAAAGGCAATTATGGTACTCCATAATTATGTTCGAGTCAGAGATGGATTTAGACCTGAAGAGATAATAGAAGGAAATCTATCTAGCATATCTTGTTCTAATTACTCACAATGGACGAGCTACTTCATCAGCGGATAACATCCGAACCATATTCACAAATTATTTTATTAATGAAGGAAAAATAGAATATCAGGATCGAGTGATATAAATATTTATTGACAAGCGCACTCATGCACGTGCTTATGCGTATACACACTTATAGAGGGAGAGCTAGCAAAAAAAATTGCATTTACTAAAGATGGTATTTTGACAGTCGATTGTAAAGGTTGTGTACACAAACATATTGCGGTCAGTCAAGCATGCTGTAGAACAGGCTATAACCAACTAGCAAAATACCACCTTTAGTGACTCGAAGCATTTTTTTGCTGGCTCTTAGACTATTACTCAATTGTCTATTAATAAAGTTACTTACCCATATTTTTCTTTTTATCTTGAGTGTTATTTCCATCGCAAAAAATTAATACCAATTCTTCCCAAGCACGTCGTTTCAAAATTTTGTTTTTATAGGATTCCGAACCTATATTCCAAATTGCTGGCCTTTTTTCTATTTCATCGATTAGTAAGTCGATGTCAATATCTGAAACAATTACGTTCCGGCAATAAGCACAGTCTCATTTTGCATTTTTCGCAAAACAATTTGGTTTGCCCTTTCTTGCAATACATGCACCTCCCTCTGATAGGTGTTACATTTGGATAATGTGCAACTTGATCATACCGAACAGCATCTGGGGGTCTTTCAGCTACAGGTCTCTGTATGGTCTTGGTTGAGCTGACGCTAGTCCTGCTGATATTGCTTGTATTAGTTCTCTCAAATCTGCGTAAGCTTTCAAAAATTTCTATTCGAAATGTTTTTAGCGACTTGGGTTTTTTGGCTTCATGCCTGGCTTCTCTATGACGTCGATAGAGAAGCCAGGCATTGTTCACACAAATATCAAGCATTTGCGAGAAGATCGGTAAATACCAGCGATGACCTCGGAATGGTGTACGATACAGAGCAATCAGCATATCTGCCTGGTCAACTCCGCCCATGTCGGTGTTGTATTCTTTTATCAAATTTGGGCATGTCACTGGCATTTTTCTTCCTTGTGCTTTCTTGTAACGAACCACATTCTGGATAGGATGCGCGTCTACAAATGTGCTTGCAGCTGTGACACATTTGTTATCGTACCATTTGACGACAACGATCTTGTTTTTGTTGCATACGACTTGTGCATGAGATCCTCTGCCGCTTTTTTTTAGATTTTTATCCGTGGGTAATTTTTTTTCCGCTCCTCGAAGCCTATTTGATCGGATTGTTCCCAGTGCGAAAATCCCGTATTCGTTACGTAAATATTGCAGGAGCTCAATAGAAGTGAAGAAGTTATCAAAGCATAAGACTTTGCATGCAGGCTGGTGAATGGATTTCGCTAACGCAAGAACTACTTTTGATCCCAGGCCCATACCATTTTCTTCATCTGTGAATGAGTTAAATCTAAATGTGTCGTCTCCTCCGTAGATCAGGAAGTCGTAAACTATTCCAGAGACACCAGCGCGACCAAATATTTTGAATCCCCATTTTTTCGGTTTATTTTTTACATACTGCTTACGGCTGCCTGCTCTAGTTCCTTTATGTGGAACCATCATTTCATCAATACTGAAACGCGACTCTTCTTCTACTTTTAGACAATTTTCACGGATTTTTTGAAGAAGTGGTCTAACTTTGTGATATCTATCGTCGTCGTCAATAAAATTATCATTGAAATGTATATATCGCCTCAGTAACTGGAACTTCTTCAGAGTCATTATATCTGCTACTTTGTCGTATCGTAGAATTTTGGACCAATAATCTGTATAGGCGTGCATTTTAACGACCCCCGTAAATAAAAGGATCGCCAGAAAATCTTTGATATCATCTTCTGCGATATTTATTGAGCTGCCATTTGTCTGTGTGCTATAGATATTTGTTTGTTGCACTATGAGAGAGATGATGTCATCTGAAAAGAACAGCTTGAAATATTCAATGGCACACTTCTCTTCACGTGGCTCAAACGAGATATCTTTCACTTCTGCAGAACCGGTAAACTTACAGCAACGCCAATTAGGTTGTAATCTTTTAGCAGGTATTACTTTTCGTTTTATCGTGACCACTCTAGGTCTTTTTGATCGAGTAGCCGCTGAGGGAGAAGGTGCAAACAATGGAGACGGTACCTGGTTATGACACGTCAAGTTACTGGCTCGTGGTAAAGGTAGTTGCGAGGAGGTTGCCAGTGGTGAAGGTACTTGGGAAGAGGTTGCCAATGGTGAATGTTTTTGCGAGGAGGTTGCCAATGGAGATGGTAAACATACCTGATCTAATAAAGGTGGTACCGGAGACAAAGGACTTGCCTCAGCACACTGAAGCTGCCTTATTGCGGATGGGTTGGACGATAAAATTGATGGTGAACATGGGTTGGTTGACAGCGATGACTGTGAGTGTAGCACCAAAGATGTTGAAGCAACCACTTGATTTATCTCATTGTCGTCATCTGATAAAAGATTTAGATTTTCTATCGAAGATGGCAACGATGGAGGCGGTGAACTGCTGTCGGAGTGCGTTGGGCGGGGACAGTACTGCAATTCATCCTCAGCAGATGATTCACTGTCATCCAAATCCGATTTTGCCCCCGGCTTCGGAACAAGAGCCACAAGATGCCGAGCTCTTCTTTGTTGTTGTATACTAAGCTGATGTATCTGTGGCTGAAAAATACAAAACACAATAATATAAGTAGCAATAATAAATTAAAATATTATTATAATATTAAAATTTATAAATAAATAGTATCTATACAAATCAAGCAGTGTCACATATTTGATACATAACAAAAATAGTCTAGAATGTTGGCTATCTGGCAGTGTGGCATATCTGATACACTCGAAAAAAACGGTTAATTACATACGATTTCCATCCAGATTGTTACTCGAAAATAGCGTTTCCGACTAATAAATATTGTAACCGACTTGAATTACAACGTTTTTGGAATTAATTTAAGCAAAATATAACAAAAAATAATTATTTTTACCTTGCGATGCGCAGACGTCCTCAATCGATGCGCCATCTTGTTTTCGACTGCAATTTCCGTGTTGCAAGTAATAAAATAGTATTTTTTTGTGGATTTGGTATTATATTTTGTAGCTTGTTAAATAATAAAAAAAATTAAAATACGTCTCGGAACGTCTCCAGATTTTCAAAAAGTTCAACGTATCAAATTATCCACCATGCCAAGAATAGGGTTAAGAATGTCCATAAAGTCATTTGATGACTTACTGACTCTCATAAACGATAAACTCGTAGCAGATAAAAACGCTGTGCGATATAGCATTTCACCGGAAGAAAAACTCATAATTACATTGAGGTAAGTTTTTTAACAATCGACATAATCTATAAATCAAATAAATCAAATCAACTTGCTTAGGAACAATTATTTTAAAGAAAAAATAACATTTTGTTACTCGCAGAATAACTCTAACTCTGATTCATTGCTGACATTAGTTGGTACTGGCGATGGAGTAAGTGTTACTGGCGATGAAGACCCCATTGTTGTATTATAACCATAATGTGCAAAATTATTTGACACACTAGACTGCTGTGATCTATAATCATGATAACGAAAGCCTTCAACAGAAGCTGATGACTGATGACGCTGATTATTGTGATAAATAATTTCTTCGTTGTGGTACCGGGTAATTTTGATTTTCATATGTCTGTTGTTGTGGTCCTTGAAATTCATTTTGGTTTTGCAAAATTAAATTATAAATGGCAATTTTAGTTTGAAGTCGCCTATATTCCGGAATTTTTTTAATCTCTTTAACGAGTGAGAAACAAAACAGCTTGTCTTCATCGTCATCTTCTTTTGGATGCAACACATTTTTCTGTGCTAAACTCTGCTCTAATATGTTTGCAAATCTTTCATCAGCAGGATTTAATTTTTGTTTTTTTCTTGAAGTAGATTTAGGACTCTTAAAGCCAGAACTTATTTCTACTTCAGCAACCTCTGACGAAGTTGATGCATTATCTGCATCGAAACTACTTTCTGTATCTTTGTTGGCAATTGATGCCTGTAGAAATCGTAGTCTATTATAATGAATATATGTCGAAGTTTTGGAAGCTCCTGATCCAGATTTGACAGTCTTCATTTTCTTCACCTCTCTCATATAATTATCCCGTAAACTTCCACTTTTTTTGCAGGGATGACGCTGAAAAAAAAACAGTATTTAGTAATAGTTTATGTTTTTTTCCAGATATTTGGCCATTGGATGTTCATTTGGGACATTAAGCTACGACTATAGAATTGGCAAATCTACTGTGGCTACTATAATATCACATGTATGTGAAACTATTTGGAAAAAATTAAGGCCCGTTGTTATGAGTGAACCAACGAAAGAAAAGTGGTGAGAATATCCACGATATTTGAAAAGAACTCAAAGTTTCCCAATTGTTTGGGAGCCTTGGACGGGAAACATATACGGTTAATCCAGCCTGAACACACGGGTTCTATGTATTATAACTATAAAAATTATTTTTCGCTAGTTTTATTGGCGCTAGCGGATGCAAACTATTGTTTTGTGTGGGTTGACATAGGTGCCTACGGTAAAAACAGTGACTCAGGTATATTCAAGAATTCTTCATTGTACAAAAAGCTGACAGAAAGGTCATTAGATCTACCTGAGCCAAAGGCATTGTTAATACAAAATAGACCGACAACGTTGCCATATGTGATAGTGGCTGATGAAGTTTTTGGCATGATGGAGAATTTAATGCGTCCGTATGGGGGAAGGTCACTAACTTATGCTAAAAAAATATTTAATTACCGTTTGACATTAGCACGCCGGTATGTTGAATGTACTTTTGGCATAATGTGCAATAAATGGCACATTTTACACAGGCCGTTAGATGTTAACATCGGTTTTGCAGAAAAGATCGTAAAAGCGATATGTACACTAAATAATTATGTCAGAATCAGGGATGGCTACAATTTTGAAGACACACTTTATACGACACCCCTGGAAAATCTAGCCTCACATTATACCGGACGTGCTGTGCGACAGGCGGATAATGTTCGAGTCATTTAACAAACTATTTCATCAATGAAGGAAAAGTAGATTGGCAGGATCGTTATATTTAACTTGTAACACAAACCGATTGTAAATGTAAATAAATATATATCATCATCATCATCATCAGCCCTTTTTAGCGTCCCACTGCTGGGCACGGGCCTCCCTCCGTAGGAGGGGGATCAGGCCATAGTCCACCACGCTGGCCCAGTGCGTGTTGGCGGACTTCACATGTCTTACGAAAACTTGCTAGGTTTTCTCAGACATGCAGGTTTCCTCACGATGTTTTCCTTCACCGTAAGACAAGTGGTAATCATGATAGAAATGATTCGCACATGAAAATATCAGAGGTGCGAGACCCGGATTTGAACCCGCATCACTCGGTTACACAAGCAACGCGTTACCGCTAGGCTACCACTGCCTTAAATATATATACTCACATAATATTTTCTTCTTTTCTTCATTGTCATGTCCTTCACAAAATGTAAGGACGAGTTCTTCCCAAGCCCGTCTTCTCAAATTCTTATCTGAATAATCGCTACTTGTCATGTCCCATATCGCAGGACGTTTCTCTATTTCATCAATTAATAATTCCGTATTAAAAGCTTCGGTTTCCATTTCGGATGATTTCCGGACGAACTTGACGAACCCTAAAATACGTCTATCCGCGTCGAAAGCGCGCGCTCAACTGAACGGAAACATAGAAAACCAATGATCTCAAAGCGCGCGTTAACGCGCGTTGACGCGCGCTGACAACAGTCGAGCGCTGGCGCAGCGTTGAACGCGCGCGTTACTAAAACGCGCGTTAGCATGTGTACGGCCTGAATAAAATGTATGTAGTTGTAAACGCGCGTTATCAAAACGCGCGTTGAGCGCTTGTCATCTGAACCTAGCCTAAAAGGCGTCTAGCGTTGCCCAATACTGATACGACAACGACCTTATAGAATTTAGCACTAGGCATCCGAGATCCCCCAAAGTGGAATGACTGAATCTCCTCGTTGTATTTTGTTGAATGAGTCTCTGAAAAATCTAAGTGCACGACTACGTCTTTTTCAGTAAGCGATTCCTTTAAACTTTTCATGGATTGATATTAGTGTACGATATTTTTTCCATGCTTGAAAAGAGTTTTAAGATAGTTTTTCGATTTTTGATGAAGCTCACGCACGGATGTTTTCTGTTGGAATTGCATCCCAAAATATCTAACATAGTTAGGTGTCGTTCTAAAAATCTAATGGAGGCTATTTATTGGTCATACCATAGATTTATTATATATATAGATCGGCTATGGAGTAATTATGGCAAGACCAAGTGTGTGCGTGAGAGATATAGGTAGGGATCTCTCGCCCATTTTTGCACTTGATTACTATCAAGCTAATTTTCCGTGAGTAGCTTTATTTTGATGAGACGCCCAATAATTTCCTGTACGCAACTCTCTATTGTGGTAGCTAACAGAGGTAGCAAGGATAAAATATGTCGATTTGATGATTCTCAAATATTTATTACTAACTGAATGTTTTTTGTTAAATCTCAAGATAATTGTCTAAATTATTCGAAAAAATATTTGTCCTACAAAATCTATGGTTTGATCAAAGAGTCCCCTCTTTCCAACATGTATCGATAACGAGGTCATCATAAATGATTACTAACCAGCTGATTTTCTTTTTTTTAATTAGTTAATACTTATATAATTTAACAGACATATTGTCCTACAAATTCCGTGGTACGTTATCCCGGTCCTACGCTCAGAAATTGTTAATACCACAAGACCATTTTTCTCATTACTAACTGTAGGACAAAAATATTACATAATAGGTCAGTGCGTTCTCTGCCCAAATGAAACAACGTCATATAAGAAAACAGGTATGTATCACTATTCCGACAAGAATTGTAATTTTATCGTTTTCCTATTTGTAACATAAGATACAAAGAAAAAAATCTTTTTTTAAATTTAAATAACTTGATCTTTTAGTAAACTAGGTACAAAAATATGTTTACATATATATAATAAAAAAATAAAATTTGTTTATTTGAGGTACATGCAAATAAATACAATATCTACATAAATATCACATAGCATTATCAATATTGAAAAAAATATCCCGTATTAAGTTAATATTTAATCAAATAGTCATACATAAATTTAAATAATAAAAAATTTAATAAGAAAATATGTAAAATATAATATACTATCTAAAATTATTGTTTAAAGAATGTAACAATAATACAATGCTACCATAGAATGTTACAATGTTAATGCTCGATATTACATAATTGCGTGAAAATATGAACTTATTAATATATTTTTAATTATTTTAAAAATAAAGTAAAAAAATATTCGATCGACTTACCTTTCATAAGACAAATATTTACACATTCGTTACAATGCATAGAGAATTTGGGCGATGGCTTTATAATCAGTTTGTAATTGATATTTACAAACATGCTCAGTTCGCATGACGTAAGGAGGATACAAAAGATTTTCGAATCTTGGTAATTCGCCCAATAAATTAATTTGCCCTTCAAGTCTTTCTGCTGCTGGTAATTTTGCATATGAATAAAACTCCTTGATGTTCCCAAGTGGATAGGCGCGTCTGTAATAATCTTGGAGTTGTTCGCCGGCTTCCCTATTCGGAGCTCTTAAATTTGACATTCTATTACAAACAAAAGATGAAAGCCTCCCGGTGCTCTTAAAATCAATGGTTCCATCAACCATTTTCGGAATATGCTTTTGAAGCTTATTTAAATACGGACTCAATAATGCGATATCATCACGTAAATCATCAGTGGTATAATGTGCAGGCATAATTTCATCTGCATTCTGCAGAAGATGATTGTTCCAAATTGCTCCTGGGATAGGGTTATTTTCAATAAAACGACGTCTATATCTTTCGGGAGTTGCAGGGTCAGCTAACGCTGTCACCGTTCTTCGAAGTGATGAAAACAAAACGTTTTGTGCCTGCGGGATCAATCTCCCTCTGTCGTCAAGAGCGACCTGTGATACAGTTGGAATGTAGACTCCTTCGTCGTAGTTGATTATTCCAACAGCATTTATTAATCTTTTGATCGGCTCAGGCGCGATCGTAACAGTTTGCGCGACGTGTAATAAGTCGGCGTTGACTTGATAAGGATACGCTAATTCGGTATCTCGGGCTGGCAGAGGATATGCAGCTTTCAAACTTTCTAGTTTGGCTTCCAAAACTGCTAGAAACACACGATACTGTGCATAAACACTGGGCACCACAATTTCGTGGTAGGAGACAGCGATGAAATTCAAGTGACAGAGTCCCAAACCTATGCCTCGTGTAGTTATTGTTGACGTTATAGCCTTTAAGGTGTGGTTTTCTCCAATCTTCGCTAATACATCGTCACTCGATTTTGCACCAGGATGTAAAGTCGATTTGATCATTGCATCAATGCCGACAGTGGTTTTAGCGCCTTCGTTCTTTCGCTTTGTCTCAACTCTTGCCGTTTGATATCCCTGACGGGAGCGAGTTTGTCCGCGTCCTCTCCTCGGTGGACGGGGAATTCCTCTGTTTGCTACTGGAAATAGATTTCCATAGCTCTCGTATACATTGTAACGCTGGCGGTTGCCGCCGGTAAGATTTTCGTCGAAGTTCATTCTAACGAATGGATTCGATTCGTCGGGACTGGAATCAGCACCCCTAAAAATCGGATTTAGATTTCACTCGAAATTCTTTGTAACAAGAGGAATGATAACCTATTGCTTCGTCATTCCAATTTTCAGGCAATACAACATCTCGATATTTATGTTGATGATGCTTTCGAGCAGATAGAAAAGTTTTGCAAGAAAGCCAAAAGTCTTTATTAAATTTCTTCACTTTTTCTCTCTTCTCTCTTTCACAAAGCAAATAACACAAAAAACACTCCATAATTGTTGAATTTAAATTGACGATTATTAATTTTTTGACTTCTTGTTGAGTGAAATCTACCAAAAAGTCAACATATTTTTTGAGACGCTAGTGAAATAAAAAAAAACTGCTGATTAGTAATCATTTATAATGAACTCGTTAGCGATACATGTTGGAAAGAGGGGACTATTTGATCAAACCATAGATTTTGTAGGACAAATATTTTTTCGAATAATTTAGATAATTATCTTGAGATTTAACAAAAAAAAAACAGTTAGTAATAAATTTTTGAAAATAATCAAATCGACATATTTTATCATTGGTACCTGTGTTAGCTACCATAATTGAGAATTTTCGCATAGGAAAATGTTGGGCGACTCATCGAAACGAAGCTATTCACGAAGATTCAGCTTGATAGTAATTATTTTTACATCAAGGATCTGTACTACTACTTTTGAGCGTAAGACTGGGATAACGTACCACGCAATTTGTAGGACAATATGTCTGTTAAATTATATAAGTATTAACTAAGTAAAAAAAAGAAAATCAGCTGGTTAGTAATCATTTATGATGACCTCGTTATCGATACATGTTGGAAAGAGGGGACTTTTTGATCAAACCATAGATTTTGTAGGACAAATATTTTTTCGAATAATTTAGACAATTATCTTGAGATTTACCAAAAAACATTCAGTTAGTAATAAATATTTGAGAATCATCAAATCGACATATTTTATCCTTGCTAAATATGTTAGCTACCACAATAGAGAGTTGCGTACAGGAAATTATTGGGCGTCTCATCAAAATAAAGCTACTCACGGAAAATTAGCTTGATAGTAATCAAGTGCAAAAATGGGCGAGGGATCCCTACCTAATAGTGCTGCGACATTCACTAAACACGATTTTATCGACACATTGAGAGGTCTAGAGAATTAGCATAGTTACGACTTACGAGTAATTTAATATTGGAGAAATAAATAAAACACAAATATAACATGTTTGGTCTTTATTTTCCTCCAAAGAGAACTAATTTATTATAAAAATATCTTAAGCTTTCTTTTGAAGTATTTTGCAACTTAGCTCCATATTTTCATCTTATATTAAAATATGTTTCTATAATTAGTTTTGTTAATAAATATTTGTGATTAGTCAACGCTGGCGAATCATACATATGAATGTCAAGTATGTTGAAGAAGTTTTTACAGGTCATATATTTTCATTTACATTCTTGAATTTCATAGTTTTTCGGAGAAGCCGTTCAGATTGAATAGCTATCCCAATAACGTCCTCAGAAGGATAAATCAGACCACTACACCACATGTATATTAGTGAACAGTGCGCGCCATTTGTGTGTTCAGTTCACAAATTCTCCAAAGGCACACAATTAGCTTTGTCACTAATTTGTACTTCCACATGGCAGATAAGTCGTTTGTATGCTGCTGTGAATTGTCTAGCGGTAGGGTTGTTATTAAACCCGCCTCTAGCACGCTGAAACAGGTCTCTAAATGGTCCTGGGAAAGTTTATAGGTCTGAAGAAATTTTAATTAACCTGACTCTATAAAATAGATATAAAGCCTCTTCACAGCCATTGCATTTGACAAAAAATCTATAAATCCAAGTTTTCTACGACATTCTATTAAATATAACTATAATATATATTTTGGATATATTGACAGACTTTGTCACATTCGGCTATTAGTTCTTCGAAATTCCTCTCATTCAAAGGCTTATTAAATCCATAACTTTGTAAATTACGAGAATTAAAAATATCAAATATATTATTAATATTTTTATGAAATCTGCTGTTGCTCGACAATTTTGGAAAAAAGGTAATTTTAATTTTTCTTTGCAAAATTCTAAGTTGGTTTCAACATAACCACTTAGGAGTTGGGCTGCTAACCGCACATTCATTTTGTAATTAATAAAATTAATATGTTTGGCGGTTATCTTATTTTTCAAATGCAAACCGGCGTCACATTGAAGTTGGCAAAGTTTCTCAATAAATTCATATCTAACAACTTCGTCGTAATGGCTAAGAATTTTGAACAAAGTAGTTAATTTTAATAAATAGCACGCATCTAATAAAATGTAATATTTTTGTTTTCTATGAAACTATGAAAAGTAAGGTCTAAAAGGAGCAGTGCTTAAATTAGCTCCAAGTATTTTTGCCATATTTATGCTTAAATGCTATGCCATCAAAAGTAACACTGGCAATTTTTACAAAATCTGATAAAATGTTGTTAATTTTCACTTGCTGGTTTGGTTTATAAATTAATACGAATCTAAATATTCAATCAACCATATTTATTAACACACAAAACTTTTACATCTTACTTTCATAGTCAGCCATATTTTTCTGTATTAATCTACTAAACAGTGTTGCCAACCTAATACTTATTTTACCACAGTACAACTACAATGGACATTGTCATTCAACACTCTCCCTCAATGGCCATTGTCCAAACTAAATATTATCCTAATACCAAACACATAATTAAAGTTACATACTTGTTTGAAAATTAACCAAAACATTTTTATGAAAACATCCCTAAAATTACTTTTATGAAAACGACCCTATAATTATTTTTATGAAATTAGCTTACACTCAAAGTTAATATAACCACTACTTCTTACATTACACTAATTGAAAAACCTTTAACATTTTAATTTGACAGTTTGTTTCAAAACAACTTAATATATTTAATGAATACAATGTTAAATTTTAATAACCCTACAACAATAAACAATAACCAAAGTTTATAACTGTCATAACTAAATATTTAATTACACACATAATAAGCAAAGTTTAGATACTAAGTACTGATATTGATTCCTAGGTAAGGGCTTGGTTGATAAATCTGCAATCTGTAATTTAGATTCAACATATCTTACTTGTATTACATTTTCTTCAACTTTTTGTTTAATAAAATTATACTTTACATCCATGTGTTTTAATTTTTTTTGATCTGGGTTACCGACTGTTTTAATGCAACTTTGATTGTCTTCATAAATTGGTACAGTACTTACATTAATATTTAAATCTTTTAATAACTTTATAAGCCAACAAGCTTCCATTGAGGCTTCACATAGTGAAATTAGCTCTGCCTCTGTTGTACTCAAAGCGACAGTTGCCTGTTTCTTAGACCTCCACATGATAACATTATTAAAAACATAAAATAGAAGACCTGAAGTTGATTTCATATCATTCGGATCATCTGCAAAACTACTATTATATCAGCATTATTGTTAATATATTTTATAAAAAACAATTTAAGATTTAAAGTTTGTTTTATATATCTCAATACTTGTTTTAATGCCTTATATAAATGGATATTAGGCTTTGACTGAGTAAGTAATACTAGCTAAGTAACATACTGAAAAAATCAAATCTGGTCTAGAACCAACTGTTACATACATAAGAGATCCTATTAAAGATCTACATTGTTCTTCATAAGATAAATCTACATTTGTGGAATCAATTTTTAAATTTTTCTCCATAGGAGTGTCACATCCATTACAATTTTCCATACCATATTTCTTTAAAATTTTATACAAATAATTAGACTGATCAATAAAAATGCCATCACTTTGTATGTTAATAGAAATTCCCAAATAAGTAAGATTATTACTGCCTAAGTCTTTCATTCTAAATTGAGTCCCTAGAAATGTTTTTATTGTCTGTAAATCATTTTTATTATTTCCAAGTAAAAGTAAATCGTTAACATAAAGCAAAATATAAGTCTGTCCTCTTTTATATAAGCAGTAGTCATTCTCTGACCTTTCAAAACGAAAATTTGTAATAGTTTAAAATTTTCATACCAATATTTTGGTGATTTCTTTAATCCGTATCAATTTTAAAACATGCCCTTCAGGTACATCTAATCCTTCAGGTGATTTAAGGTATACATCTTCATCTATTCTTCCATATAAGAATGCTCCTTTCACATCCATCTGATGTATATGATAACTTTTATATGCAGCAATTGATAACAATATTCTTAGAGTCTGGAGTTTCAAAACTGGTGAATATACATCTCCTAATTCTTCTTTTTGTTTAAATCCTCTTACTACTAGCCTGGCTTTACATATCTCCTCATTTCCTACATTCTTTTTTGTGAAAACCCATTTACTGTCCAATAACTTTTCCTTTTTAGGTATTGGTACAATTTTCCATGTCTTACTCTCTTCTTAAATACATTTGGCTCCTTAATCCTTTCTTTTTAAAATTCTGTTCCAGCGACTTCATCATATCAAAAGCAGAGGCTTTATTCTTTACATATTCGATATGAGTGTCCGCTACCGCACTCACAATGATATTTTGTGCCTTTACCTCCATTTTCTTTACCTTTTCATTCTTATAGTAATCTTGGTCATTTATCGCCTCCAGGCAATCTTGCTCTCGTAAAACACACTCAAGTCTAAATTTCCATGTAGAGAATGATGAACCACAAAATGGTTTTATTTGGATTTTCGAATTACATTCTTGTGAACTCATTTTGATAAAGCACCGACGCCAACCAACGCTACTTCAATTTTACATCGAACGTTGTCGAACCCCAACCAGAACCACGTTAACCACGCGAACTACGCTCTGCTACCACTGTTAATTCTCACTTGCTGGTTTGGTTTATAAATTAATACGAAATCTTCAATCAACCATATTTATTAACACACAAAACTTTTACATCTTACTTTCATAGTCAGCCATATTTTTCTGTATTAATCTACTAAACAGTGTTGCCAACCTAATACTTATTTTACCACAGTCCAACTACAATGGACATTGTCATTCAACAAATGTCAATACATTGCTTTAGAAGTGTTGCTTTCTGTAAGGCAGTAAACCCTGTCCCAAAAAAATAAGCATTTGGAATTTTCCAAAAAGGATTAATTGCCACTGCCATTATTACCAGCGCTTCTTTGGCCTTGTCCATGATCTCTTCGAATACCATTACCAACATCAACATATCCATGATGATAACGGCCGTCGAATTCAATATGTTCACGTATTGTCATTTCATCAAACATAAGGGCAATAACTAAATCCTCTTTTTCTTCAGCTACAGCCTTTATAGTTTCTATGGCTTCTTTATTGATGCTCGGTTTACAGTTTAAACTTTGATACCAGGATGATTAAAAGATCATCATTAACTAATACTGTTAAATATATATGCAAATATGTCTCAGTAGGTTTTGTTAACCCAAAGTAAGCCAAAAAAAAGAGATTAAAAAAGATGTAACATGCGACCATTGCAAGATTGTCACCGACAATATAGGAAAAGAAGATAGACGGAATGTCCTTTTTGATCAGTTGGTGACCGAAGAGTTAAACCAAACAAAACCCAGTCTTCGTACACGCACTTATGCAAAATTTTTAGCATATCTGAATGATGCTAAGGGCTCGCAATCGAGTGAAAAAAAATACGACACTCAAATCGAATAACTATTTATTGATTGTGCATTATTTTAGCAGACATTTAAAAGTACAAAAACAATTATAATAAGTGCGATTGTGAACAATAAAGAAAGTCGAAAACATAGTAGCGTGTTCTTAATTTAGAGATAGAAATAAAATTCAATATCAAGTTTTACAAGTATATTAAAATATAGTTATGAAATACAATTAATAATATTCGCGTGTCCTAAGAAGGTATTATTACTATTAAATTAAAAAGGTATATAAAATAAGAGAACACTTTTTCGATACTACAATATGATACTAAAATGAAATAATAATAAACTAAGATTAAGGTTATTCGGGTTCGTTTGTTCACGCAAGAAAAAGTCTAGCATTAACAATTGTAAGATAAAAAAAAATATTACTATCCTGGCTAGCGACACGGTAGGTGTAGCTTAATTTTTATCCCCGGGTAAGTCCGCGCTCGTAGCCGGATAATGAAGTCTCAGGACACGGGACTCTGGAACGTTCGATTAAGTCCTCTCACGCCTTTGGGTGACCTCTAACGTCCTTGCGCGACCTCTGACGTCCTTAAGTGACTTCTGCGTTTCGGATGTCCTTCGAGAGTGTGAAATTTTTGTAGTAGTTAAGAAAAACCCTGTAACGCACATATTCAGACATTTTAACAAATGGCTGATTTTGTACACCTGACTGCAACATCCTATTTTTTCGATGTGATAAGTTTTTGATACCGCGCTAAGCACAGGATAGCAATATTCAATATACATTGATATATTAATAGGTGAGGCAGTCCAGGCGTAACAAAATGTGTTTGTTAAAAATAATTCTAGCATACAAAGGGAAATAAAGTTTAGCATAAGAAGTTATATTAATCAAAATAAAAAAACAAGGTACAAACATTTCCTAAACAAAATAAGCATAAATATTGATTAAAACAAGGATTGCTTTTAACTATTTTCTAAAATACTTAAGTTGACGGTAGATATAGGTACATGTAAATCAAGCGGATTATGTATTAACTCTTATATCTAAAATATAGGAAATCGTTTTACAACACTTACCCAGTCTGGGGTTAATAAAAACTTACGAAGATGAAGATTAACTATTTAAATAAGTGCACATTACATTGTAGTTAAATATAAAACTAGGTGCAGCCGTCCGCGGTTAAGACGTGGAGTGATCTGTCTCATCGACACGTTCTCCGCAGGCTGACTGATTAAAAAAGAAAGGTCGCGTTGTAACGACGCAGCGTTTTTATATGCCCGCATAATATAGATAATGAGCAATGTATTCTAATGTTTCTTTTGATTTAATCTGTGCGAATGTGTTTTGTAATTAAAAAAATAAATATATTATAATATTAAAAAAATTAATAAATTAATATTAAAAAAAAATAATAAATAAGGATATGTTACACAATGTATCTGTTTATAAACTTAAATTTAAAATGAGATATTAGCCCAAAGTTTTTACTGAGATTCATTTGACTGAAAATAATTACAGTGTACATTAGTACATGTACATTAGTGTAATAACAAGCCAATATCCCATTATTTATTTTGAATACGCTGCATATAATAACAGTAACTCTTATTAAAATCAACTATAGTTTAAACGAACAATGACATACAAAAGCCTTGTACAGTCAAATACAGGTAAATACGTAATAAATAGGTAAGGTACTTGCAATGCACTTTTTTTTCTTGCAATGCACTTTACTGTAGACAGTATAAATTGCAATATTTCAAATATTACAGTATAATAAATCATCATTAATATCTGTGAATTAGTCGAAAACACGCAACACATAAACCTGGCGATTTGGGACAATCAGGACAGAAATAAATAGTGTCTACCCTTATTTTATTTATGAGACAATACCTACATTTTTTTCTTTTGATGCGTTGAGCACCACGTGGCAAAGTTCCTCCAAACTACTCCCCTCCCCCCTTAAATTTAAATTAAATAAAAATTGTGGCAAAATGGCTGCCAATGCACGGCTTTTAGATTTTAGTTTGCCAATGCTTCACTGTTGACGAAAGTTAATAATAAAATAAAATAAAAACAATTTTAATATTATTAATTAGGCACATTGAGCAATTCAACAAGTGTATCCCGAGCAGAGCTTTTATTTCGGACGAATCTGTGTCAATCCAGTTTTTTGCTTTTTTTTGTTTAGCTATAGAATATATGTTTGTTTTTTCTGTAATTATATTTATCACATCCTTGTCAAAAAATCTTTCAAAGTATTCTACTGGTGTTGTGACTATTGAAAAAAAGTAACTTGGACAAATATCTACATCAAATCCATCTTCACTATAAATTTTACTTATTTTGTCCAACTGCTTTAAGTTCATTTTCTTCCATTCCGTTTCGTCGCAATCAGAATTATCCGAAACATTTTCTGGCTCATCAGTATCATCATCGCTATCACACAGCTCCGAGTTGTCATGTATAACTCGACTTTGTGTGATTGCGTTCTTATTTTTTTTTCTTTCTAACGGTTCATCATCGCTCAATGACCATTCATTTTCTTCAATATTTGTAAAAAGTCTGTGTATATCTATGGATTTTGTTGTACTATCTCTAACTTGAAGCATAGTACTAGTTGAAGGATTTATTGATGAGTTTCCAAATTGATCTATTGAAGAGGTCGTCGCAAATGATAAATTACTTACCGTGGTCACAGCATCATCTTCCTCCGATTTATAATTTTTGAGGTCATCTTCTGACTCAGGTCCATCAGGTATGTTCACCAATTTAATAATTTCTGTAATTTTTAAGGGTACCCCTATTTAGTAAATTTACTTTTATTGCGAATTACTTTTCCGTAGCGGCATCTGAAATAAAATAATAATAAAGTATTGGCAACGATTTGTCAAAAATAAAAGTTCTCGTTGGACATAGGCAATTATTTTGCCACTGGTGGTAGGCAGTGGCAAATTTAAAATATTTCTCATCATAAATGTAATTATTATTTAGCAATATCACATAATATTATTGTTATTCAATATATTAGACCATAAAGAAAAAATATATATGTCGCAACTCACTTTTTACACGGCGAATTTCTTGATTTTTTTGAGAAAACACCCTCACAATTCACGTGCTGTCACAAATCTGACAGAATTTCTTCCTGTCGTTCGATTGAACGAAAGTAAAATTATTTTATGACTTTGATATAAGATGGCGCGACATTTAAAAAAGTGTCAAATATTTATGGCAATGCCCGCGAAAGGGTTAATGTATACATGTTTTTAGAAGTCAAACAAGAGAATTAATATTTAATATTATACATATTAAATATTAATTCTCTTGTTGAATGGAGTAAAGATTTTCTCCTTTTTGACATGATTTTACAATTAAAATCATAATTTATTTTATTTATTTATTTATTTAATTCATTTACATAATAGGATACAAACATACTCCTTAAACTAATACAATTATTATGTAACTAAATATAGGCAAATGGAGTGCTGAGACGCACGCACTAGGATACCCTGTGTCGCGTACGTCTAACCTTCCACGGACCCTCTTATCTAATTTAAGACTAAGCTTAAGGTGACAAAATAACAATTACAATGTAAATATAGTTCCGATTACAGTAATCTAAAATTGGTCTGACCTTTTCAACTTTCCTGTCGTATCCCCAGACAGACAATTTTTCGTTGTCTACAAAGTGTAGAAACCTACTGATCTCGTCGTATCTATTTCTCGACATTATCTGCCGGAATTCCGGCATGCCTAGGCACGAGGTGGTCCAATAATCATGGACCCTGCCTCGTTGGCAATGAGACATCAGAATAAGGATGGCGAAAAATCTGTATAATTCCTCGACCGTGACTTCGGTCCAGGTATCCATATTTCGTGGAATGCCTTTACCGAAGTCAGGGTCGGAATGGTAACTGATATTCCGCCATGCATATTCATTTGTCTCAATTGCCAATTCTTCCATAAAACCTCGATCCCAAAACTTCTCAAATATTGTTGCCGGGTCCGTCGTATCTGCAAAAGTTGGGACGGGATCGCGCCCATAGGATTCCTTCTGGCCGGTGAAGGTTGATGGATCATCCGACCAGGAGAAATTCCTATGGGACGCGACTGTTACAACTTCCTCCTGCCTTACCTCCTCCCCATCTCCTCACCCCCTCCTGACTCATCTCCTCCCCCCCTGCCGCCTCCTGCTCCAACTCCAGACTCATCTCCCCCCCCCTGCTGCCTCCTGCTCCAACTGCAGACTCATCTCCCACCCCCTGCCGCCTCCTGCTCCAAAGCCTCCTCCAGAGCCACCTCCTCCTCCTCAACAATGGCTTCGCGGGCCTGCTGTGCCGCGAAGCGACACAGCGCCAACGACACCCCCTCGTCCTCGTCCCCCCTCGTTGCCGCTGCTGAGGCCGTCAACGTCACTGCCCGAGTCTTGGAGTATATTGAATATTTCGGCGTCGGTCATTTTTAACGCTCTGCGACTCTTACCCGGACGGCGCGCATGCATCCTCCTTCGCCCCTGCGAGGACACCGCGGGCGACGCCAGTTCGGGTGTAGAGGGAGGCATATAAGGCTAAAAAGAACATAGAAGCACATTAGAACATATACAAAAGTATTACAGAAATATAAAACACACAGCTCAGTCTTTTTGCGAAGTACTTACACGAACGCTTCCATCTGTCCCCACTTCATACAGTGTTGCAGCGTCGCCTACTACCCGTGCCGACCCTCCCGGTGTCAGTGTCACCGGAAGACACGGTAGTAGACAACGAATATTGAATTGGTCGCTGCTGGACCCAGCATTATTTGTATTGTCTGCCATATTTCTAAAGAAACAAAATATATATGTAACTAAATTCTATTTATTCAAAGCGAAAAGTTTCATCAAAACCGGGCCGTTTCGTTCGAATCCTACTTTCAAAATATAAGAAAGAAACGAAAATATAATAATCAGATATTTTATAAATTATCATATTTATGAGAAAAGTTTCATCAAAATCGGGCCAGTCGTTTCGTTTGAATCCAAAATATAAAAAAAAGAAATGAAAATATACAAATCAGATATTTTATAAATTATCATATATATGAGAAAAGTTTCATCAAAATCGGGCCAGTCGTTTCGTTTGAATCCAAAATATAAAAATAAGAAATGAAAATATAAAAATCAGATATTTTATAAATTATCATATATATGAGAAAAGTTTCATCAAAATCGGGCCAGCCGTTTCGTTTGAATCCTACATTCAAAATATAAAAAAAGGAAATGAAAATATAAAAGTCACATTTTTTATAAATTATCATATAAATGCGAAAGTTTCATCAAAATCGGGCCAGCCGTTTCGTTTGAATCTTACTTATAAAAAATAAAATAAAATAATTAAAATCATATATAAAATAAAACAAAGTCCCCGACGAATTGAGAACCTCCTCCTTTTTTTGAAGTCGGTTAAAAAATTATCATATAAAAATAAAAATTAGTTACTAAATATATTCCTAATAATACGAAAGAATTATAAAAAAAAAATCGGGTATATAATAAAAAAGATCAACCTGTGATTAACGCCCGAACCCAATAATTAATCCACAATCTCAGATTGAAATCAATCTTAGATCAGACAGTGACAGCCGATAGATGTCCTATCTGCATCCCAATAACCAAACTCTACGTAGCCAATCCATTTTTGACGACGGATAGAATGCAATCTCTTCCCTCTTTGTCGTTCCATTTTACTGATATGCGTTAAAGTTTATACTCATATTTGATAATCGATATAAGCCAAATAAAGCCGTATATTAACATTCAAACATACATGGCAATGTTTAAAATATAACAAATAGTTTTTAATTATTTTTTAACAGCTAGTTTGAATTAAAATCTCTTAAAATAACTAACCGTTGGAATCGAACTTTCGTTTAGCATTAAAGTGAAACGTAACGCAAACTGTATGACAAGTAAGGGCAAAAAGTGTGTTGCATAGTTACCTATTTGTTTGCGTGCTCAAGAGAATACAAAGATTGTAAAATAATTTCAACGGTCATGGATTTTGAAGCGGTAAGGAAATATTTTTTATCATAAAATCGTGTATTTACAAATTCGTGTAATAACGCGCCAATAATTATATTTATAGGTAGTGTGTAGCGTTATGTTATTAATATAATTATATTAATATTATAACGCTACACATTTCGAGTCTTTTTTATTTTAACTTTATTATTTGTATTTTGTACATTTTCTTGTTTTAGTCTAAAGGTAAACCTTTATCAAAGGACGAGACAAAAGAATTGCTCGCCTTTATTGAAAATAGTAAAATAATAAACAATAAAACTACCAGCGCCACCAACAACAAACTAAAAAATGATGAGTGGAAGAGAATATGTGAAAAATTTAACGCCACAGTAGCAAAAACTCGGCGTACCCCGCAACAATTGCGTTTAAAGTGGGAGAATTTGAAAAAAACGTCTCGCAAACGAAGTACTAAAATTAGAATGAATAACATCAAGGTTAGTTGTAGTCGTGAAATGTTAACCTACATATTTAAATAACTACAGTCTATAGCTGCAGATAGTATATATTGTAAAAATTTTGTCTTTTTTAGACTGGAGGTGGAGGACCTGAGTACATACCCCCAGATGAGATCCTCGACCGTGTAGCTTCTTTACTAGGAAGTACAGTAAATGGGTTCACTGTGGAGTTTGGGGGTGATGCAGAACCAACTGAGTTCATCAGTGATGAGGACGCCAGGGTTTTGCATGTGCATGATAAGGTTGTGGAAATAGAGGGTGGTCGGGCAGAGGTGCCAGCTTTGTCAATAGACAGTGCAACATTGTCTAAAGAAAAACTTGATGATGTGGTAATGGAACCAATTTCGGCGGTAGAACAAGGTGGTGGGAGCACACTAGCTCATACTCCAGATAAACCTAAGAGGTTTACATTTAATACTCCTAGAGCTAGTAACTATCTCTTTATGAACTTTATTGAATATGTCATTTATTTTATATTTTAATATTTATCATGTTTTGCAGGTAAACAAAAGACTCTAAAACCTGACGACGGACGTATAGCAAGAAATTTAGCTATAGCAAAATATTATTCTTCCAAACAAAAAATTTTAGATGCTAAGCTAGAGAATATTTTACTTCAAAATAAGAAATTAAAGTTAGAGATTGAGAAGCTAGAGTCTTGATTTTTATAAACATATTATAATAGGGTTAGTGAGTTAAGATTATTTTTAAAACGTGTATTTTTACTATAGGTATATTTGTATAATAACAAAATAAAACTATTATTTTATAATCTAAGTGTATTACAAAAATAATTCCTTCCTTAAGATTTACAGTAAAACACATTAATAAACAAAAACATAGTAACAATAAACATAATAACATACTAATCCTTACTAATATTATAAATGCGAAAGTAACTCTGTCTGTCTGTCTGTCGCGCTTTCACGCCAAAACTACTGAACCGATTTAAATGAAATTTAGTACACAGTCTAAACTGAGAAAGGATATTAGCTACTTTTTAATGTGAAAAAAAGGTTGAAAGGGGGGATGAAAAGTTGTATGGAAGTATCGACATTTTTAGAGCTAGAAGCTTGAAACTTATTATTAGGCTATTGATTCGATATAAATAAACCGCGGCTCCGCTCGCGCTAAAGTTTCTACATAAAATATAAAATAAATCCATCTTAAATCTATTATAATTTGACCCTAAATCCTAAAGTAATTATTAACTAAATCAGCTCGCTGTCTGATATCCTGTACCCCTGCATCTTGGGGTCCTTCATTGATATCTGCAATATCAATGGCCGGCAACTCAACTTCTGGAGAAACTTCTGCCAGATTATAGCTTCTACAGATATTGTGCAGAACTGCTGTAGCAATAATGACAGCTTGGATGTTTTTAAGCGATAATCGCAGGGTATGGGCTATAACTGGAAAGCGCCGCTTCCATACTCCAAAAGTTCTACAAAAATAAAAAAAAAACAATGTCCATCACAGATGATTAAAATTGTTTGTAAATAAATATTCTTAAGTAGGTATCAGTTACCGTTCAATAGTATTTCTGGTTTTTATTTGGGCATCATTGTATCTATGTTCTTGGTCAGAAGCAGGGTTTAATATCGGTGTCAATAAATATGATCGATTGGGATAGGCACTATCACCAAGCAACCATCGATTACCAAACACTCCTGCATCACATTGGGCTATAATGGAAATTATTAAATTGATTAATTACATTGAAACTAAAATTAAAAAGTAATTATATAAGAGTTACAAAATCTAGTCAAAGAGTACCTCTCAAGACAGAGTTATTAAAAATGGTGGCATCATGTGCGGAGCCAGGCCAACGAGCAACAACATTCAATAACCTGAGATCTGCATCACAAACTGCTTGGACATTCAAAGAAAAATAATTTTTCCTATTTCTGAATTCCTCTCCTATATTCAGACCTAGAAAATGAATCAATATGCAAATTTAAATTTAACAACAAAGTAACATTTTTTAAGCTTGTTTTATGATAACAATCCTTACTACAATATTATAAATGCGAAAGTAACTCTGTCTGTCTGTCGTGCTTTCACGCCAAAACTACTGAACTGATTTACATGAAATTTGGTACACAGTTTTTTAGTTTAGAGCCTAAGAAAGGACATAAGCTACTTTTTAATGCGAAAAAAGGGTTGTAATGGGTTGAAAGGGGGGGGGGGGTCTATGAAAAGTTGACAAGGGACGATCCCGAGCGAAGAAAGGGTGAGTTGCTAGTGTTCAATAATCCTCAGTTAAACAAATGTTTGAATTTTGTATATAGCATTTTGTAGGCATACAAAAAGAAATTAGTATATATGCATATAATGAAACTAATAAAAAACTTACATGGAGATTGGATGCAGATATGAGTACAGTCAATAGCACCAAGAACCCGAGGAAATTGTGCTATTGAATAAAATTTATCTGCACCTTGTTGGTGCATGACAACATATTTATCATACAATCTGGCGATTGCGATAGATATGTCCCGCACTATTCTCCCAGCTGAAGATTTGGAGACTCCAATAAAATCAGCCACAGAAATTAGCATTGTGCCCAATGCATAAAACCGGAGCGTCAATAATAGCTGGTGTAGTGGTGGCACGCCATTATTTCTATGAAAAATTTCCAAGAAATATATGCATAAGTTCTGCATATTATGCCACTAAAGTATTTTTTTTTTGAAAACTTATAGAAACTTACCGCATCGACGTTACTCGTACAAAGGGCATTATTTCAGTCAATAGTGACTCCACTGCAGCTTTATTTAACCTAAATCTAAAAGTGAACTCGGCTTCGTTGAGGTTATGCATGAAATTTGTTTTTTTTATACTTCTTTGTCCGCGTCTTGGCCCGTCCTCGTTCGAATCCTCACTTTCCCAATCGGATAATTGTCCTAGAAGTTCCAGATCACTGTCACTATCACTTGAAGATATTTGTAAGGCTATTGTATAGTAACCATTAACCGTAATCCGAGTAAATTGGGGGATTGAAAGTACAGATTGTTTCACCCGTCAAACTATCTATCAAAATTTAAAGATAGGATATTGGCACAGTTGAACTGTCATTTTCATAGAGAGGTCTATCTACAGACACCGATCCGACCTCCCAAAGATATCTTGTATCGACAGATAGCTATTTCAATCCGTCGATTGGTTATAGGCACACTTTTGGTAACAAATGGATTAAGATTTCTATCTCAGATAGTCAAAAATGGATTGAGATAGGTTATTGGGTTCGGGCGTAAAAGTACAAAACCGCCATTTTGGAAGCCACGCACACATACAAGAACATTGCAAATGTGTGAGTGTAATTTGCGCCGTTGTCTAATTTTTCGAATAAATCACGAAAACTATACACTTTTATCAAAAACTACAATTGAATATAGATTCTACATGAAATTTACTATAAGAATTAGGGTTTACCATAGGATTCCAAAAAGAAATAAATAATATTTTTATTCTTTTTACAAGACGCGTATGTAACGGTTTTTTCACTAATGAGTTTTGATATAAGATTTTTATCAATAAAAATACGAAAAGCACTGTTATTGTTACTTATATCGATCATAAATATAATCTAGTAAATATATTATGCACAACTTACCCTTTATATTATCACAAAACTTGGATGAAACCCGATTACTTTCAATTAGCACGCACCTACTTCTACGACGTCTCGACGCAAAGTAAAAGGAAGTTTATTTAAATTTTTCTCTATGCAACTGTGCGAACGAGACAAGTATATCTGTTCTATACTTAATGAAGAACAGATTATTAAAAGTTTCAGTTAGAAAGGCAGATTAAAAATAATTCTATTAGTCGAAAACAAAAGAAGCGCAACTTGGTCTTCTATTGAAGACTACGGGAAACAACGCAATTTTTGTGCGTCTTCTATTGAAGACTACGGGAAACAAGGGGTTGGGCTGTAACTTCTTGGAGATTCGGGTTATGCCCTAAAATCATACCTTCTTACACCTCTGGCAGACCCCCAAACAGAAGCTGAAAATTTATATAATGAGAGCCACATAAGAACAAGGAATAGTATTGAAAGGCTATTTGGAGTTTGGAAGCGAAGATTCCTCATAGTTGGGTAAAAAATAAGAAGTAAGATGGATAACATCCAGCCAATTATTGTTGCAACTACTGTATTACACAATATTTGTAGGACATATAATATTAAACAGCCTACAGATTTTATAAAGGACCAGGAGGTAACTTCATTGCCAACACAAACAGAAAACTCTGTTTCCTCTGAATTTAATATTAGAGATGGTTTGATTAATAATTATTTTGCAAGGTATGTTAATATTATGATTCTTTTTGACTTAAAAAAAAAATTACAAATTTTTAAACTACTTCTGTAAATTTCCTTCTACTAAAGAAATTTCCAAAAGCAATTTCTTTTCTTGTAGTTTAAAAATGATTTCGTCGTTCTTCCTCTTCTCATTTAGATGTTAAACACGCAACTCGAAAATTTCTTTTTCATATTTCCTACAATTTTTGAATAATTCCAATCTTTCTGTGGATATTTGAGATGTGAGACTGGGCACATTTGACAGCCTGCATTTTCTAGGCACTTTTAAACTCCTTGTCATCGGAGTGCGAAGAAGACAGGCTGGTGATTTTGGGTTGAATACCTGACATTAAAATATTGATTTTAATTATAATGACTGTTATTTCATTCAAAAACACACATACATACCTCTTTTTGGATATTTGAAAAATCCCAGTTTTCTTTCATTGTCTCTATCTAAAAATAAAATAAGGAGAAATATATTGGAAGTAAGATAATAAATACTATTTAATATACAGGGTGTCTGGTGGCAGATTTATATTTTCAAACTTAAATAAAAAAGTCTCTCCCGTGACCATGATTGCTGTAAAGCATTCGAAACGTCGGGAACTAAAAATCAAAATAAATCCGCGACAAAATCCGAAAAGGTAGTTTCATTTATAATGTCGAATATTCGCGTAAATCTAAGAAAGTATTATTAAATAAAAAACGTAATAATTGACACAAAGTTTTATTAAGAGCATTGAACGATAGAATAGAAATGCGGATTTTATTTTTTAAAGAGTATGTCGTCCAGATGTCTACCGTCGAGTTGAACACACTTTTCAAAACGGAGCCTTGTGTTCTTCGCCACACGCTGCAGTCAACTTGGTTCAATTGAGCTGATTTCTCGGCGGATATTTTCCTTTAAAGCCAAAAGAGATTGGGGATTGTTATTATAAACCCTCTCTTTGAGGCAGCCCCATAAAAAAAAATCCATGGGAGTTAGATCAGGCGACCTCGGTGGCCATGGGATGTCCCCAAAGCGACTGATTAGTTTTTGAGGGAAATTTTCCCGCAGCAAATTCATTGAAGCTCTGGCTGTATGTGCAGTCGCCCCATCCTGTTGAAACCACGTGTGTGAAGAGTACGATGGATGAGCTCGCAGGTTTGGCAAAAATAATTCTGTAATCATGCGTCGATAATTTTCACCATTGACATTCGTCGCCTGGCCTCGAGAATTTTCAAAAAAAAATGGTCCAATAATCTTATGCGTGGATAAGGCACACCAAACAGTTACCTGGGGCAATGCAATGGTTTTTGGTGTTTTAATCGAGGGTTGCGGATTCTTGGAGACCAGTAACGGCAGTTTTGCTTGTTGACGTGGCCGTTTAAGTGAAAATGAGCCTCGTCGCTCCAAAAAATGGGATTTACAGTGTGAAAACGCTCCAACATCGTTTCACAAAATTTTTTGCGTAAATCAAAGTCACTTTCTTTCAGTTCTTGAACGATTTGAATTTTAAAAGGATGGAACTTCAGATCCTTTTTTGAAATTTCATGAATAATCGCTCTTGGAAGAACTCTTTTCCGTATTGAAAGTCGCGGATTATCACGTAAACTGCTTTCAACCAGTTCAATGTTTTCGGGTGTCCTTGAGGATCGACTGGGCCCTGGCCGTGAGACATTCATAGCCGAAGCAGTTGCGCGGAATCTCTGCACCCACGAACGAATTAAATTTACACTCGGTCCATCACGTATTCGCCGAATACCGAACTTTGAACAAAATTGTCGACGAGCAATTACATAAGAATCATTGCTCTTAAAAAATGTCTCCACAGCGAATGCGCGATGCTCACTCGACCACTGCGACATCGTGACTGACAAATCCGCACGATCGATAATTGCAACGGCGCCACCCTCCCCCCGCACCGTTTATTACTTTTTGAAATAATCGTATTTAAAAATATAAATTTGCCACCAGACACCCTGTATAAATAATATAAATAATAGTTAATAGACAAAACATACTTCTTGTAAGTAGTCTTCAGTTTCTATCAATACTGGCATTTTTTCTATTTCTAGAACGCTTATCTAAAATCAAAATTACATTATTGTAAACATAGACGGACCTTTTCTAGTTTATTATAATGTATTTTTTTATAAGATGACAATGAATGGTAAGTTTACATCATTGTTAATGATCTACTAGTATAAACTTATTCATACCTCTTTTTGGTCAATAACAGGTTTTTCACTAGCCATCTCTATCTTTGACTCAACCTAAAAATAAAAATAGAAAGTTTTAAAAAATACTTTTGTGCATTATATAATAATAATATAATAATCACATAAAACATAGTTGAACAAGCGACGAGGGTTCCCGATGTAGACGGCCACTCAGCTAATTGTCTGGACCTTCTGCTGACAACTGATCCAGACAGATATAACATCAAGGTTTCATCCCCACTGGGTAGCTCTGACCACTGTCTGGTAAAATCTTTATCGTCTTACTCTCCACCAGATAACGACCCTATTGGTGTTAGACGAGTATGGCAATACAAGTCAGCAGATTGGGATGAGATGCGACACTTCTTCGCATCCTTTCCTTGGCGGCAGGTCTGCTTCTCTTCTTCCGATCCGTCGAGCTGTGCGGATGCTATAACCGATGTGGTGCATCAAGCGATGGAATATTTTATCCCGTTCTCTGATGTACCCGTCGGTGGCAAAGCTCACCCATGGTTTAATGCCGAATGTACATTTGCTGAAAAGCGTAAGCATTCGGCTTACCTTGCCTGGGTTGATGCTCGAGACCGCAAAGCTCCGGATGTAAGATCCAAGAAGAGAGCCTTTAACTTAGCCGCCAAGTCCTACAAAAAGACATTAAAGAAGGCTCGTCTTGACCGAATTACACATATTGGCGCAAAGCTCTCTGCCCAACCATCTGGCAGCAGAGCTTTTTGGTCCCTTGCCAAAGCGGTCGAGACGAACTTCTGTCGGCCCTCACTGCCACCGCTGGTAAAACCTGACGGATCCCTGGCTCATACGGCAAAGGAAAAGGCGACTTTGCTTGCTTCTCTTTTTGCCCAAAATTCATGTCTAGACACTGGCAATGCTACTCCACCACATCTACCTCACTGCGGAATCTCAATGGCAGATATCCCTATAACTAATAAGGAGGTCAAGAGAGTATTGTGTCGTCTAGATGTAAATAAAGCCAGTGGTCCTGATGGTATACCAGCGATAGTGCTAAAAACATGTGCTCCCGAGTTGTCTCCGATATTGACTCGTCTGTACCGCCTTTCTCTAAGGACTGGAATAGTGCCTAAATCCTGGAAGCTTGCCAACGTGCAACCAGTGCCCAAAAAAGGTAGCCGTGCCGACCCTGCCAATTATCGTCCGATTTCAATCACCTCCATACTCTGCAAGATTATGGAGCGTGTATTGAATAGTCGTCTAATGGCATACCTAGAACAGAATGATCTCCTCAGTGATCGACAATATGGGTTTCGCCGGAATCGGTCGACTGGGGATCTTCTAGTGTATGCCAATCACACCTTTGGCGAAGCTCTTGAGCGAAGCGGGGAGGCGATTGCCGTCTCCCTCGATGTCTCAAAGGCCTTTGACAGGGTTTGGCACGCTAGCCTTATACGCAAGCTTTCAGCCTACGGTATATCTCCTGGCCTGATCGGCTGGATTAAAGACTTCCTGACCGACCGATCACTTAGAGTTGTGGTTGAGGGTTATTCATCACAACCCTTAAAGACCAACTCAGGGGTTCCTCAGGGGTCTGTTCTCTCTGCAACCTTGTTCTTGCTGCATATCAACGATCTGCTTATACCCGGTATCTATGGGTACGCAGACGACAGCACTGTTGTAGAGAGATACCTGCCGAATCCTCGGGCTAGTAGAGATCAAATTCAGTCCGAAAGAGAGGCCATGGTAGAGCGGTTGAATCTCACACTCAGGGCAGTCTCCACTTGGGGCGATGCCAATCTTGTGAGTTTCAACGCCACCAAAACACAGGCGTGTCTGTTCACCACAAAAAGGAGTCCTTTCACCTTGACTCCTACTTTCCGAAATGTGCCTCTGGAATACACTGACCGCCTGCAGTTACTGGGGATGGACATTACCCCCAACTTGAACTACGGGCGGTTCATCGAGTCTAAGGCTAACGTAGCAGCGAGGAAAGTTGGCATCCTTGCAAAGGTCCGACAGTATTTCACGCCGGGACAGCTTCTAGATTTATATAAAGCTCAAGTCCGGTCGTGCGTGGAATACTGTAGTCACATTTGGGCTGGTGCTGCGAAATGCCATCTGTCAGCCTTGGACTCGATTGAGAGGCGTGCCCAGAGACTTATAGGTGACCCTACGCTGGTAAAAGCCAAGCTACACAGCCTCGATCACCGACGTAGGGTTGCCAGCCTCTGTGTATTCTATAGGTTACATTTCGGAGAGTGTGCGCAGGAATTACACGATTTAATTCCCCCATCCCCCTTCCATCATCAGACGACCCGACGAACGGCTGGTCTCCATCCTTACGTCGTGGACATTCCACCCGTCCGGACGAAGCGTTTCGCTTCGTCATTTATTATACGTGCAGCAATGGATTGGAACAATCTGCCTGCGTCTGTGTTTCCGTCCGGTTACAATATGGGTGTCTTCAAGGCAAGAGTGAATAGGTGGCTACTGAATTAGTGCGACTTACCATCTACGACTACGTTACCACTTACCATCAGGTGGAACGTAGTCAAGCACTAATTCAGAATGAAATAAAAAAAAAAAAAAAAAAACATACTTTATGTAAGTATTCACCAGTCTTATATAATATTGGTAAATCTTTAGGGATATCTTCAGTATTCTGGACACTTATCTGTAAATACAAACAGGCAACAAATAATATTCAATGCAGCAGTTGAGCTGTGAAATGATATCAAATAAACACACTTCCAACATCAGGCAAATATATTATTAGTAGTATTATAGGTTTTTATAAAAGAGCAGTGTAATAAAATATTTTTACTAATTAAGAATCATCATCAACTGTACTAGCCAGCCCATCCATTGAAACTGGCATCACAGTCCTCAACCAGTCAGTGTCTGCATCAGTTGGAGGTGGAGGTGGACCACCCCCCGTTTTGCTCTTGCCTTTGTTTGCTTGCATCCTAAAAATCCATAGGTATTTCATAGTAAAAACTTATTCATTATGTATTATAAAATATAAAAATATCTGTCAACTTGTTCTAGAAAATTGTAGGAACAACAAGACTTTACGAGCATTCCGCTTCATGTTGCCAGATTTGGCTTGCAACTCTTTAATAGTTCGAGGGTTATCTGAGAGGGCATTAAATTCTGCATGAATCGCACACTCCATGCCCTCTTTTTTTTTGCAAATTGTTAGTACTGTCTGTCTTTTTAATAAATAATATGTGTTTATGTTTTTCTATTAAATTTCTAAATCTGTCCTTCTCTTCTTTTCCAAAATTTACCGAACGTTCTCTGAAAGTCAACGAGTAACGTAAATAAATACACTTCTAACTATATCTCTCAATATAATCTACATACTTTGCTCATATACAACTGATGCAATAAAATAATAGCTTTATACTTACTTTGGCGAAAAGGTTTCCATTATTTATATTAAACACAAAAATTAGCCTTTCGTACAGCTACCGGCACCGATGTATGGCCCAAAAGAGAGGGGATTACTGCGCAGCCGTACAATCGCGTACTGCAGTTTTAATAAAATTATACTGTTATATTATGTTTCGTCATTTATGGTTTATTATAAATATTTTTGGCATAATAACACGAGAACAGAAATGAAACTTTAATATTAAGAACAAACGAGAAATACTGTTTTCTTTCAAATAAACTAATAGCAAACCCTAGTGTGTTAATGATTGTTACCGATGCATTTACCTATGTAAACATTGAAAAATAAATGATACTTTATATTATTCAGTAATTTATTAATAAAAAAGTAATTGAGTAATTAAAAAAACATTTAATCAATTGGCAACGGCGATACATGCACAGTGACTTCATCATCATCAGAAGAATGATCATGATCAGATGATGTGCCACCATCTGACATATCACTGTCAGAGCTGTCATCGCCGACGTGAATAATAAAGTATTCTGTTAAAGCGTCCACAATATGGTCGCTTTTTACGTAGTCTTCCTCTATTTCTTTGACTTAACTACAGAACTTTTGCCATTCCGGCCAGTTTCCATCAAAGCAATTTTTTCATTGATTAATTCAATTATTACGATAATATTCCATTTCACATTTTTGCTGCCGACATATTGCTTTATGGATGACCAGGCCATTTTTATCGGGTTCAGGTCAGCATGGTGGCAATCGAAGAACTTCATTATTGTTTTCGGCTTATATCCTGTTAACTGAAAATGTCCTAAATCTAGGTTTGTTGCACTTTATAAGATTGTATAATTGGGGCTTCAACATAGAGTCTGTGAAAGGATACCTTCCTCAGTAAGCCAAGGTTGCATTTCAGCTTTTCTTGAATTGGATGTTGGCGCAAGCTCCCACTGTTTATTGTGATAAGAATCATTATCAACTACCACAACAGAATTTGGGGGTAAGTTAGGAACTAACTGAGTCCTCACCCATTTCTCATTTCACTTGGCATGTATTTTATGCCACGCAAAGCGGGCGGGTAACGGCTAGTTTTATATATAATTATGTATAAAATACTGATAATTTAATAAAGGGAGATGGGATGATACTTCTACTAGATGACTTTTGTACAAAGCTTTCAAGTAATAATAATCAGATGACAGAATAACTTGATTAAAGTCCGTCTAAAAAGAATAGACAAAAAATGAGGGCGCCACTGTCGTTTAACTGGTATCCCCAATAATATATGGTTTTGATACTTGCTAATTATTTATTGTATTATTGGCATTAATATTTTGTAATGATTCTTATCTAACTTTGTATTTCATATAACCACTTTACTTCACAACTTGTGATATACTACTAATACATATTATTTTAAATGCGAATGACTGTGAGGATGAATAGACGTATGTATGTTTATTACTCATTCACGCAAAAACTACTGAACCGATTTGAATGAAACGTGGCACAGGCATAGATTATTACCTGGAATAATTTATAAGCTACGTTAATCTTCTCTCTGTATTCACACAATAATAAAACAAGAGTTAAGTGTTATTAATAAAATATTTATTTATAAAATTAGTCGTCCAACATATCAAAATCTAAATATTCGATACCAGACATGTTGTCATCTATTGCCCCAGGAGAATCTTGGCGAGAAGTACTAGGCAGACAGGAACCTTCTGATTCTGGTTCAGACTCACTGCTACTGCTGCTGGTATCCTCACCAACTCTTATAATTAATTTTTCTATATTTTGATACAGCGTTGGGCCTCTTTCAATGTACTCCATTTCAATTTTTTTGACATGGTCACAACATGATTTCCAATCTGCTGAAGTTATAGAAGCAAAGGCCTCTTCAGTTAATTGTTTTATATCTCTGGATCCAACATTTTGTGCTGCCACTTTTCTTTTTGCCAAAGACCATATAAGTTCAATTGGATTCAGGTCGCAGTGATAGGGTGGCAGCCTTACTACTGTATGTCCATGCTCGCTCAGTAACTCGTCAATTTCATAAACTGGTTCTGGTTTATTTTTTTTTAACAAATCATAAAGCATGGGTTTTCGTAGGGTCGGATCAAAATAAATATTATTCTCTTCGAGTCATAATTTAATTTCGGCAATCGTGCTGGATGTTGTGGGAGCCTTATTTTTCAATATCGAGTGATATGGGGCATTGTCCATTACAATAATAGAAGAATATTTGGAAAGAGCTTTTTGGTTACCCACTTACTAAAGTTTGTTCTATTCATTTCTGAATGATAGTCTTCCTGTTTGTTTTCCACTAAAAATTAGAAGAAACTTCGGTACAAACCCCTTTTCACTTCCAGCATTGATGAGAATCCATATTTTCCCTTTTGAAATATCTTGATTAAATCCTTCATTTTTTAATTTGTATGATGAGTGAATATAACTTTCATCTACATATATAATTTCTTTTTGCAAGTCTTCGGGTAAGTTACGGTTGTCCATAATAATTTTTAAATATTTTTTCCTTTTAATACAAATATTAGTATTTTCAATTAAAGCTTTTCTGTTTGATTTACATTTTTTGTGTAAATGGGCTCGACTTCCATTGAAACCAAGGTCTTCTCTTACCATGGCTAGTATTTTATTAAGTGTAGGGACTTCTTTTTTTTACACTATGGAAATAATGCACTTTTTGTCGGACTGCACACTGGTCAAAATCGTCTAATTATTTTCTTGGTCGTCCCTTTCTATGTTTAGCAGGAGTATTAAATATTCCTTTAGTTTTGGATCCTTCCGAAACTATTCGTCGCACTGTACTCTCGGATTTACCTGAAAATAATAATTTTATTGTAAAGTATCAAAACTATTTACAAAAAAAAACACTATAAATATGTTTCATTTTCATAACGAACTTCATAACGAAAGGATTTCAAATGAAAGCAAACAATGTTTACGTTGCAATGACAAGCAAGTGACAAGAATTGACAAGATTGACTTTTAATGTAGTCTTGCTAGCCTAGCTACAGAATATTGTTAGTTCCGCAAAAAATAATTTCTACTCTTTTTAGACAGACTGTACTTGCTTCTTCTTTCCGAACTAGTAGACTCATGACATTCAGTAAAAATTGTAATAATTGTATGCAGCTGAATAAAATATATTGAGTTGAATTATAAATTTAATAATTTCCTGAATTGACACCATTATCAGAGTATTACAAGATTGTTTCATTTAATTTTGAACAGAAACTAGATTGTACCTTGACTTTATATTTATTCAGATACTGAATCAGTAAAAATAATCCTGCGACGTTTCTGAAAATAAAAACTAACTAACTAACTATAAATAATAACTAAACTAACTAAATAAGCATAGAAATAGTTAGAAAACAAACAATGTGCAACAAAACATGACAGTAAGTTAATGTTAATAGCTCAGATTAGGGAGTGCAGTGATGCAAAATATAACCAGTCACATATTATTCATGCAATAAAGCTTACATGATTGTGGCGTACACCAGGTAAAGGCTCCCCAATATCCCGGCCTAGAATATTAAGTAGTCGCTCTTGAAGAGGTGTTACTGTTAATTTTTTTGCGGGACCACCACCTTAAATGAGAAAATAAAATATAATAACTGCCAATATATAAACTGCCAAAAAGAATAAATTACCTACCTGTAGTGCTAATTTCAGCTTTTTGATCTTTGATTTTTCTCATCAGCTTGCACTTAAATTCATTGTAGAACTAGAACAAAAACCAACACTAACTCATGCTTATTAAAAACCTACTAATATGATAAGGGTTAGCTATATTTAATTATTACGCTGTCGCGCGAACGTAAGATCAAGCGGAGGAAATTTGGCAAGGATCTAACGCTTGGAAGAATAACAAAGCATGGAACCCGGGCTAAAATAAGAAATAGAATGCATATATTTATCTTCTTTTTACTTACGATGTTAATAGTGCTAATACATATAATGCCGTTCTTTTTCGTTATTATGCAGGTCGTCACAAGCTAATTTTTGGATAGCGATGAGCTTATCATCGACTTTGTCGCGTCTATGTCGATGAAAAACTGTTCTCTAGAGCTACGAGTAGCACAGCCGTGATAGCACAATCAACTAAGAAAATATGAAAATATAGCTATAATTTGTTGTTAATTAGTTTTTTTTTTTTCCTTATTAAAGAGCTTTGTCGTTAAAACGACCATGTCGCTCTGTTAAGTACACATACAAAATTCAATGTTAACTAATTAACGTTATTACATTTATTTTCAACTAACTTAAAAAGATTCTTAGCTTCTACAGAATCAGGTCTTGTAAGTATACTGTTACATTCTCCTGTATTGAGGTAAAAAGGTTGTCATAAAATAAACATCGTCTTAATGGCTCATTCTGAGCACATTCCATCAAAACATGAATTACATCATCTACTACCTGGCAAGTAGGACAATTCGGGCTATCTGATTTTATCATTAAAAAAGCGAATTGGTTTGAGGGAATGTGACCAGATCTGAGACGTAGACAAGTTACGCTATCTTTTCTACTGAGGTGAACACAATCAATCCTAGGTCTAATCAAAGGTTCTGGTTGTATTGTTTTGTACCAAATCCCTTTGCTTTGAGAACGTTCATCAAAATGTTATTTCCAAAATTTAAAACATAGATCTCTAAGAATATACATGTACTCCGAAAATACTGGTTTAATATTTATTGGCAGGCCATCCGTAATTCCTCCTTTAGCAAGTGTATCGGCAAATTCGTTTCCTAAAATATTAACATGAGAAGGGATCCATTGTATGTTAATTAGTTGCCGCAATCAAAATTTTATTGCTTTTTTTTTAATAAAACATGTGGCTGTGCTAGCTATATATTAGCTGGCACAGCCACAGTAAAAAAGGGTACGAATGCTGTACGAAATTGACAGAAGGATTAGAGGCTATGGTAAGATTCAGCGTTGATGTACGAGAAGATTGATAAAAAAAATTCTCTGACAGGTTGTAATAGAGATTTGTGGCTGAGCTAGTTCAGTCACAATTAGCACAACCATGAGTTTGTGGCTGAGCTAAACACGTAGCAGGTGGCTCAGCCATATGTCTAGAATCAAATTTTTTGTTGATAGCCTGTGGAGATAAGATCTTGGCTGAGCTAGCTTAATCACAATCAACACAGAGAAAACACAATGTTTTTTTGTTGATAGCCTGTGGATATTAGATTTTCGGCTGAGCTAGCCTAACAATAGTTGTTACAGCTACAAATTTGTGGCGGAGCTAACCTAATAATAATCAGCATAGCCACAAATGTATGGCTGAATTGTTTGAGTAAAAGTCGGCTCTGCCGAATATCCAGAGCAGAGTGTTTTGTTGACAATATGTGTACGTTAAATCTTCGACTGAGCTAGCCTAAGAATCCCTGGTGGATCTAATATTACGGTAGGTTTACGGTAGAATCATGGTAGATCTACCATAACTTACGATAGCTCCGCCGTAAAATAACGGTAGTGTTATCTTAATATTAATGATACATGCCATTTATATCTCACCTATATGATCTCAGCAATAACATCTCAGCCAATAACATCTCAATAAAAAACATCTCAGTAAAAAAATATCTCATAAAAAAATCTTATTAAGTATCATCTCAATACAAAAATATATTCATATTACAAACTATTTTCAAAATAAAAATTATAATAAAAATGGATAATTATAATGAATATAAAATTACACATTGCACCATAACTATAAATTATAATAATATCACAGGGTGCGCGAAGGTTTAACCCTATACTTGGCAAGATTTTTTTTTATGAAATGTTGATAAATTTTACATAAAATGTATTATTAGGTATTCATTGACGGGAGAAAAAATAAAAATAAAAATATATATTTATTATTTTATGATTTATTTAATGTATCACATAAGGCACATTGCCAGACTCTTAAAAATTAACCTTATAAAATCTATGTATCATATTTGCCGCTCTGCCAGGCTTTTAACAAGTTATAACAAAACAAAAAAAAACAAAATATTACATTCTATTGTGAAAGAAACATAAAATTTAAGACAATTATTTTCTACTTCCATACATACCTTTAAAAACAGAAAATCAACAGTAATAGTTTTAACAGCCTTTGAATCTTATAAAAATCTAAATTAATGGTAGAATGAGATCAATCACGAATATCTACTATGAAATATAAATATTACATAATATATACGAGTATTAACCGTCTTACAATTATAAATTATACTCGTATTATTTCTTAGTATGATATTCTACGAAACAATTACGTTCCGGCAATAAGCACAGTCTCATTTTGCATTTTTCACAAAACAATTTGGTTTGCCCTTTCTTGCAATACATGCACCTCCCTCTGATAGGTGTTACATTTGGATAATGTGCAACTTGATCATACCGAACAGCATCTGGGGGTCTTTCAGCTACAGGTCTCTGTATGGTCTTGGTTGAGCTGACGCTAGTCCTGCTGATATTGCTTGTATTAGTTCTCTCAAATCTGCGTAAGCTTTCGAAAATTTCTATTCGAAATGTTTTTAGCGACTTGGGTTTTTTGGCTTCATGCCTGGCTTCTCTATGACGTCGATAGAGAAGCCAGGCATTGTTCACACAAATATCAAGCATTTGCGAGAAGATCGGTAAATACCAGCGATGACCTCGGAATGGTGTACGATACAGAGCAATCAGCATATCTGCCAGGTCAACTCCGCCCATGTCGGTGTTGTATTCTTTTATCAAATTTGGGCATGTCACTGGCATTTTTCTTCCTTGTGCTTTCTTGTAACGAACCACATTCTGGATAGGATGCGCGTCTACAAATGTGCTTGCAGCTGTGACACATTTGTTATCGTACCATTTGACGACAACGATCTTGTTTTTGTTGCATACGACTTGTGCATGAGATCCTCTGCCGCTTTTTTTTAGATTTTTATCCGTGGGTAATTTTTTTTCCGCTCCTCGAAGCCTATTTGATCGGATTGTTCCCAGTGCGAAAATCCCGTATTCGTTACGTAAATATTGCAGGAGCTCAATAGAAGTGAAGAAGTTATCAAAGCATAAGACTTTGCATGCAGGCTGGTGAATGGATTTCGCTAACGCAAGAACTACTTTTGATCCCAGGCCCATACCATTTTCTTCATCTGTGAATGAGTTAAATCTAAATGTGTCGTCTCCTCCGTAGATCAGAAAGTCGTAAACTATTCCAGAGACACCAGCGCGAACAAATATTTTGAATCCCCATTTTTTCGGTTTATTTTTTACATACTGCTTACGGCTGCCTGTTCCTTTATGTGGAACCATCATTTCATCAATACTGAAACGCGACTCTTCTTCTACTTTTAGACAATTTTCACGGATTTTTTGAAGAAGTGGTCTAACTTTGTGATATCTATCGTCGTCGTCAATAAAATTATCATTGAAATGTATATATCGCCTCAGTAACTGGAACTTCTTCAGAGTCATTATATCTGCTACTTTGTCGTATCGTAGAATTTTGGACCAATAATCTGTATAAGCGTGCATTTTAACGACCCCCGTAAATAAAAGTATCGCCAGAAAATCTTTGATATCATCTTCTGTGATATTTATTGAGCTGCCATTTGTCTGTGTGCTATAGATATTTGTTTGTTGCACTATGAGAGAGATGATGTCATCTGAAAAGAACAGCTTGAAATATTCAATGGCACACTTCTCTTCACGTGGCTCAAACGAGATATCTTTCACTTCTGCAGAACCGGTAAACTAACAGCAACGCCAATTAGGTTGTAATCTTTTAGCAGGTATTACTTTTCGTTTTATCGTGACCACTCTAGGTCTTTTTGATCGAGTAGCCGCTGAGGGAGAAGGTGCAAACAATGGAGACGGTACCTGGTTATGACACGTCAAGTTACTGGCTCGTGGTAAAGGTAGTTGCGAGGAGGTTGCCAGTGGTGAAGGTACTTGGGAAGAGGTTGCCAATGGTGAATGTTTTTGCGAGGAGGTTGCCAATGGAGATGGTAAACATACCTGATCTAATAAAGGTGGTACCGGAGACAAAGGACTTGCCTCAGCACACTGAAGCTGCCTTATTGCGGATGGGTTGGACGATAAAATTGATGGTGAACATGGGTTGGTTGACAGCGATGACTGTGAGTGTAGCACCAAAGATGTTGAAGCAACCACTTGATTTATCTCATTGTCGTCATCTGATAAAAGATTTAGATTTTCTATCGAAGATGGCAACGATGGAGGCGGTGAACTGCTGTCGGAGTGCGTTGGGCGGGGACAGTACTGCAATTCATCCTCAGCAGATGATTCACTGTCATCCAAATCCGATTTTGCCCCCGGCTTCGGAACAAGAGCCACAAGATGCCGAGCTCTTCTTTGTTGTTGTATACTAAGCTGATGTATCTGTGGCTGAAAAATACAAAACACAATAATATAAGTAGCAATAATAATTTAAAATATTATTATAATATTAAAATTTATAAATAAATAGTATCTATACAAATCAAGCAGTGTCACATATTTGATACATAACAAAAATAGTCTAGAATGTTGGCTATCTGGCAGTGTGGCAGTGTGATACACTCGAAAAAAACGGTTGATTACATACGATTTCCATCCAGATTGTTACTCGAAAATAGCGTTTCCGACTAATAAATATTGTAACCGACTTGAATTACAACGTTTTTGGAATTAATTTAAGCAAAATATAACAAAAAATAATTATTTTTACCTTGCGATGCGCAGACGTCCTCGATCGATTCGCCATCTTGTTTTCGACTGCAATTTCCGTGTTGCAAGTAATAAAATAGTATTTTTTTGTGGATTTGGTATTATATTTTGTAGCTTGTTAAATAATAAAAAAATTTAAAATACGTCTCGGAACGTCTCCAGATTTTCAAAAAGTTCAACGTATCAAATTATCCACCATGCCAAGAATAGGGTTAAAATGTCGTCGCCCTGCTTATGATTGGATACTAGCTGATAAATACGAGTATTTCCGGTCACGATAACGCTTACGGCGATTATTGCCATTATTACCAGCAAGCAAACGCTCAATCTCGAGCTCGTAATAAAAATTGTAAGCTTACTATAGTATTAATCTTTTTTACTGTAAAATGTAAAAATGCATGTATCTCATGAACAGTGCACTTTAGCAATATAAGTGTAATAAGCAATTTTGTAGAGGACGAAATTTCCCTTAAAACGTTTGATCACTATTAACAAAAATAAATGAAAAAATTGAAAAATTGACTTTCGGAGCTGATACAATCAACATGGACTGAGTTAGACCAAAACCGTTTTATACACTTTGAAAAAGCAACAAATACTCTACAAATAAAAACTGGTTCCAAAACGATAGCTTAAAATCGGGCTAAGTTATAGTAATTTAAAAAAAAAGTTATTCGACTTATATGCTTTTTAAATGGGAAAACTTTGATGCTCGAAAGGAAGTACTTAAAATTAAAATTAAGAGCTGAAATTTTCATGGAATTTTTCTCTCAACATAAACACAAAAATTTTCTTGGGTCCGCTAAAAAAAATATGTTCGATTCAAATAGAGCACTCTAATATATATATTAGGATGGGCCAAAAAAAAAATAACTAATTTTTTTTCGTTAGTTACCGTGAAAATATTGGTTAAAGGTGATGAAAAAAAATCTGGTAGTTTAAGCTCTTAATATCAATATTAAAAGGTGGCGCTTCGTGATTTTTGATTTTCATTAAAGTAACATGGAAAAAAAATTAAGTTTAGAATTTTATATCTCGACAATGGCTCATTGTACAGATAAGGTCGAGACATATGTTTGTAGTGAATTAAATGCTCTACAAAAAAAGTCTCTTATTATTTCTTGATAAATCCATCTGTTCAAAAGTTATAGGAGCTTGAACTAAAATTTATAGTAAACTAGCGGTGCCCGCGGCTTCGCTCGCGCTAAGAGTGAATAAAATAAAAATGTTTGCTTATATACTGTTACTTATAATGTACCAAGGACTGATTCCCCATTTAAAGTTCTGGCCCTCTTTTCTGAAAACTACTGTGTAGCATCCTGCCGTGCCGCCACTGCTGCGCTTTCTAAAACTTATTTCATATTTTTAACCAATTTTGCTACTATGTGTATCATAATTTCTTTGTGTGTTTTTCGTTAATGATAAACTGATGTACGTGGTTCATTGTTATGGACTTATGGTAAAAATTACTGTTAAATATTTCTCCTACGCAAATTGTGCCACCCCCGTTAACCCCCATAGGGGTTGATTTTCAAAAAACGCTTAGATATGTATCTCATAATTTGTATTGCAGAGCATTATTTCAGTTTCACGCAAAATATTTCAATAGAATTAAATTTCCCATACAAACTTAGCCACCCCCTTTAACCCCCAATGGGGGTGAATTTCGAAAAACCCTGAAATACGTGTTTCATCATTTGTGCTAAAAAGCATTAATTCAAAGTTTCATGCAAAAATGTGCAATAAAAATATTTTTCTCATACAAACTTTGCCACCCCTTTTAACCCTTTTAGGGGTTGAATTTCCAAAAAATAATATGCCTATTTCCTTCTCATGAATGCAAACTATCTACATACCAAATTTCAACAAAATCGGTTGGGTGGTTTAGGCGTGAAAAGGTAACAGACAGACAGACAGACAGACAGAAAGACAGAGTTACTTTCGCATTTATAATATTAGTATGGATTTCGAGATCTTTTTACTTTTCCGGCGGAACTATCAGACTTATCACAAAATATCAACTAATATTTTTTGTAGACAATTTTATTTCCAGTAAAGTTTTTTAAATTTCACCTTGTTTTCTAGTTATTTTTATTTTGATGTCGAGCTCTTGAAATCGATTAGAACACTACTTTTTTAAGAGCGTCAAGCTCTTAAAATGCATGTCATGCATGATCAGACCTAAAGTATTTGACGCTTCAGACATGAACTGGGATGATCATATCTGACATCAGACATGAACAGTCACGATCAGACATGATCAGATCTGAATGTAATTAACGCTTCAGACATGAATCATGTGGAACTTTGGATTTTCCAACTTTTGTACATTATTAAATAATTCAGTGAAGTAGGAAAGTTCGCAATATATAATATGGAACTTATGACGTGACCCGTTTAAAAATGAATACCAAGATAATGAGAGAATTGAACTATTTTGAGGCTATTTCAATAACTAATTATGCAGACTTACTATTTTTTTCCACAAAAAATTTAAAGTACCATGTGCCAATTTTTTTCGAAATGTAACATGCATATTTTATAATTACAATTATCAATAAAAAGTTTCTCTTAAAAAATAATTTAATTTTTAAAATTTTATTACATAAAAAAACTTTTGTTTAAAACAAGTTATTCTAAGTTTTTTAATAATTTTATTTTTTCTTTTTTGGTGTGCGACACCCAGTCTTTTTGGTTTTATTTTTGGTTTTCAATGTTATTTATTCATTATCACTTGTAATCTCAGCTGTCATCCGAAATATCAGCGTATATGACCATAGCTATGTTTATAAAATTTTTGGAGCCAATATTTTTTTCTGTGTTACTGAGATCATTATATTGATACCATTTGCGATTCCGCAATACAATTGCTGAGTAATGACCTATCTCGCTCTTTTCTTGCCGGAGCTGAACTAATGTTCCTGTATATGCAATAACTACCAGTAATTTTAGTTTCAACTTAGGTATTTTTAATGGATCATAAAGAAATCTCGGAATTTTGTGTAATGGAATATTTATATTTTTTCCCTCTTTATCATATACATCAAATAAAACAATGTCACCTAAGAAATAAAAAAAAATGTATCTGAGTTGGTAAGCAAAACAAGCGGTTTTTCAATTGATGATAGTTTAATCTAACCATAAAAAATAATTTTAAATACTAAACAATTGTTCTTTGAATCACTTTAGTCTCGGAGTTGCAACCTGTTTGATTACATCTTTTCAAATCGTCCAGAAAGATATAATTTTCGAAAAAATCCGGAAAGTTTTCAGTGCGTAGTGTAGATATTTCTACACTAGGTACTGGGACAATTTTTTTTTTGCTCAGCTGTGATGTGCGGAATAGCATGTACATTTCAGTTCAGTTCCCATCATTACGTTACACCCGTCAGACCCGAGCCCAACAACGTTTTTAAGAGGAATTCCTGATCAGTAATACATTTCTTCAATTTTACGTAATTGTTTTCGGCTGTTGCGGCCGATGAATATTCCAGAACTTGCTTTCTATCCGGCCGGAGGTCTCGTCAAAATACTACTACTACACACGATGCTTTAGTTGTAGATACATCTGTCGATTCATCAGTCATAACACTGAATTTGCACGTTTTCAATTGGTTTGCTAAATTTGCTTTATGGCCTGGATCGATACTTTTGTATATAATTTTTGCAGCTTTTTTTCGATTGATATTAGTTTCTTTTAATATGTATTTTTGAATCGGGAAAACATTCTTTTAAAAGTTTTCCGAGATGGTCACCAGCATTGAAAGCTATGTTATGCTCCGCAAAATAGGCAGCAAGCTTTGCTAGCTTTACAGTGCTTTTTTCCTGAGATGTAGAAGGCGCGAAAAAGGATGTCACTGGATTTGACTGACGAATTCTTGATAAATTTTTAACATGCTTTTGTCCGTCGCTATGTTTTATTAAAACATGTTTTTCCACAGTCAAAGACACATCACAGACTTTGCATCGCGCTTTAAAGTTATCTTGAGTGTCATGAGTAAGCCACTTTTTAAATTTTGGTTCGTTCTCCCATTCAGCTCTATATTTCTGTCGCCATGTTTTTCTTTTACTTTCAATCCTCTTTCTAAGCGTCTCTTCTTCGGCGTCGAAGCCCCTGAGTTTGCATCGCTCTCAATATCAGACATTATTAGAATTTAAAGTTCGGAAAATAAACAATCCAATTTTCCGAACGGCGATATATTTAACACAACAATTACGCACTTTTTTATGCACACCCACGGGTCACGATACACGGATAACTAGATAGATAATATTTTATTGTTCTTAAGGCCGTGCTGAACACCTGAACTGAACTGAACAGAATTAGTGAAATACAAATACTCCGATTCGGTAGTAACAGAATATTACTTGGGGATTCCCTATTCCAAAGTTGCCACAGAATGCATATTACAAGACGTGTTGGCGCGTTTTACGTTCGTATACGCTACACTCTCGTCTAGTCGCGCCTCGCGCGAGAGTGTAACCAGGTCATGTAATATTTTGGTCATTTGGCATTTTTAAAAACCAATTTAAAATTATCTCAAAAACGCTCCGTACTGTCATGGCGTCTTGAATGACGTCACTCCCCACGATACTAATAGTGTTTCTGTATACCGTAGTTGCAGTACGATTCAAACTTAATGGCGGCTCGGAAGTTAGCTGCGAGTGCAGGTACGCGCATGTACAGCCAAGTCCAAAATCATTTATTCTCGTTTAATTATTTTTATAACTGAAACTTGTGTGAATGTTTTAGTGTTGTATGGTAACGTATTTATTTGTTAGTTTTGTCAAACACAGGATTGTGTCTTCAAATTCATTTTTTTTTACGAAGCCAGGATTGCATATCTGCATTTCTTGAATTTGAGGTAGGTGCAGGATCTTCTTGTTTATTGTGATAAGAAGCTTTGTCCACCACAACAACTGAATTTGCTGGCAAATTTGGAACGAGTTGATTTCTGATCCATAATTTTGATAATTCATGTCATCATTATAGTCGCCGGTTTTTGTACCCGCCTTAAACATTAAAAGTGCGTTGGGTACAAAACCAGCTTCAGAACCAGCGTGCACGATTACTACTCGTTGACCTTTTGATATTTTTTTTTTGATTCCCATAAGTGTCTCATCGCCCCAAGACTTCGGCTTGGTGTGCGAAGAATCGACATATGATTCGTCGGTATATACAATAGGTCTGCCTTCTGAGCGATACTTCGAGATTTAATGCAGATATTCGATGCGCTGTAATCGAATATTTGACTGTTCTATTAGTACTTTTCTCTCATTTTCGGCTTTCTTCCATTGAAACCCCAATCGTTTCAGTATTCGGCCTAAGCTGGTTATAGAACCGTTGAAATTAATATCGTCTTTTAACTTTCATTTTAATTGCTTCAGTGTTGGCAATTCTTTCTCCGTAATGTGAAAGTTGTGCACGCATCTTTTGATGACACCTTGGTCGAAGCCATCAATATCTGTCACTCTCTTGACTCCCTTCCTTTTTTGCCAGGTGTGCGAAAAATGGCTACCATGTCCGACTCATTTGCTGTTGCAGCTATTCTTTGCACAGTCCTTAGTGAGACGCCTGTAGCTGCCGCCACTCGTTTTTGAACTAGCTTAAAAGGAATTTGGACGCCGTTCTCATTTTTCATAAACTGTATGATGTTATACACCATTTTTCTGGCTTGTCTGCGTAAAACGTTGTATCGTCCGCGAGGCATTTCCAAATTAATACCAAAGTATTTTCCGTAAAACTAACAACAGTCTTAAAACTTTACGTAGATAACGGACAACGGAACAATAACAAAAAAAACTTAACAAAACAATAACAAAAAAAACTTAACAAAACAGTTAACAAACAACAACAAACTATTATGAGCAAGACTGTACGTAAGCAGGAATACGCGCGTGTGTGCAGTATACGGACGTAACTCACACACTAAAGCGCATACGTGTAGGGCGAGTGCGGGTGAGAGAGAGCGCGCGGGGATGTGCCCCGCCGGCACGTCCCTCTACGTCCCGCTGATACCTAAAAATTGTGATCTGCGCATCGAAGCGTACGATGTTCAGAGCCGCCATTAAGTTTGATACTATACTATAATTTTGTTTTCTTAAATAAAAAATGAATTTTTCATATTATAAGTACTGTGCAGTACCCCACAAAAAAGTACAACTATAAAATCGCCAAACAAGTTATTTATATACGTTGCAAACAATAAAAAAATACGGCAAAAGTGGCTAAAACTTGCAAGGAGAGATGATGCTAACAATTTGTCTACAGCTGTAGACAAACTATTGCTACAGCCGATTCGGGGGTAGCGCTTCTTAGACATATTTATAACGCCTGGGAAAAATCACAGAATGCCATTGGAGTTTTCTGTGATTTGTCCAAAGCTTTTGATTGTGTGGAGCATGAAACTCTTTTCCTTAAATTGGCTCATTATGGTGTTCGTGGTGTTGCTCTTGATCTCATTGCATCGTATCTTAGTGGTAGAGTTCAGAAGGTTGCGGTAAATAATGTTAATTCTTCTGGATCTCCTCTTAAAATGGGCGTTCCACAGGGAACTATCCTGGGTCCATTTTTGTGTGTGTTTTTTCTTTTTGCGGATGATACCTCCTTAATTTTTTAAGTTGATAGAACGTAAAATAATTACGACAAAGTGAATAGTGCATTATTGCATATACTTCATTGGTTTAGCATTAATAATCTGGCTTTAAATGCCAAAAAGACAAAATATATGCAGTTTTCTTTACCGAATGTAAAAAGTCAGAAATTCTACTTATTTCTTAATAACGACACATTAAATACGGTAGATTCCGCGGTTTTCTTGGGTTTGACATTAGATTCAGGTCTGCAATGGGGTCCTCATCTCTCTTCTCTTGCCAGTAGACTGAGTTCCGCTGTTTTCGCTGTCAGAAAAGTCAGGCAACTAATATATATATATATATATATATATATATATATATATATATATATATATATATATATATATATATATATATATATATATAATAACGACGGCTGACACATGATGTCACAAATATAGGCTTCCGTGAATTTTTAGTATTTTTACATTTTTAGAATTGTTTATTGCTGTTTTAAAACACTAAAACACTATTTAAAACCTTTTAAATAATGAGGAAAACCACAAAGGCATGAAATGAAATGTGAGTAATATGTAGTGTTTAATAAAAATCAGTCGCGACACAAGATGACAACGAAGTGTCACGCGAAATAAACAGGACTAACGGACAAAAATACTAATGATCACAAGGAGCCAGGCAAGAAAAACAGCCGCGCACACATCGAACGCACGCCCAACACCCCCACCCGTCTCGTCGTCCTCCTCGCCATCGTCGTCGGGTGATGAGTTCGCCACAGCGCCCGACACTAGCGAGTCGAGCGACGACGAGCGCGGGCCCCCGCCCCCGCCGCCACGACCACCTGCGCGACGTGGACGACCACCGCTGCCGGCACGCTTGGGACCTACGGGGCAACCTGCCCCAACCATGGCCCCCGCTACCGGTGGTGTAGTGCGTCGCATGCGATGGACTCAAGTAATGAACGAGAACTGCATGCGCGCCTATTATGGGGCTACAGAGGGGGGAATCAACCTGTCCGCGTACCGGGACAGGATGCTGCCTCTGTTTCTGGCATTTGATCCGACCATCGCCGTATCTGCGCAACGCCTATCCGATCAGGTGCGCTTCATCCAGCGACACAAGTTGCTGGATGACGCGACACTTGATCGATTACGCCTGGAAGAACTGGCCGCTCGCGCGGCTTCTGCGCCGGGTCTGGGTCCGCCTGCTACGTCACCGGCTCCGGTGCCAATGCCCAACCTGGTGCCGGGGGTGCCGCTGGCGGATCACGGAGCCGATGAGGAAGAATGTGCGGGTGGCGTAAATACGCAGGCCAATGAGCAGCTGAGGAGGGCTTTGGAGGAGGCGATTGGGCGGTATCGATCCACACCTGAGTCTAGGCCACGAATACCACGCTTGCCAATGCACAAGCGTAACCTAGCGTTAATGGGAGCCATGGACGCTTTGCTAGACCCGTACCTCCGGGCTAGCGAAGATTTAACTGATACCCACTCGATCATGTACTGTGGGGCCATCGCGGTGTGCCGTGTTGCTCGTGTCAGATTCCCGGACACTGATCGAGCAGCGCGGACCACCGGGGGTGCTCCTGCCTGGCAAATACGGATCGAGCGGCGTATCAATTCGTTTAGGACTCTCATTGCCAAGCTAATCTGTTTTAGGGAGGGCAACAGCCGCCCCCGTGTGATGCGCTACGTGACACAGGCCTTTGCGGGGACTGGTACCAGACCCTGTGATTACATGGCATGTGTCGCAGAGCGCATCGACTACCTAAAGCAGAAAGTTTGTGCATGGGCAAGCCGTATTCGTCGCTACAGGGTGCGTGTGGATCGATTCCAGCAGAATCGTCTCTTCCAAAGTGACCAAAGGAAGGTATACCGAAGGTGGGAGGGAACCAACCAATGTGTGAGCGACGGGCAACTGCCGGATCCTACTACCATGACTAACTTCTGGCGTAGTATCTGGTCGGTGCCAGTCGAGCACACCGAGGGCGAATGGATGAATGTTGTCAAGCGTGAGTGTGATCCGATCGAAGCCATGGGGGCTGTGACTATCAGCCCCGATGATGTAAGGTGTGCTGCCCGTGCGACCCAGAACTGGAAAAGTCCTGGGCCGGACGGGCTGCACAACTTTTGGATCAAGTGGTTTCGATCCTCGCACGAACGTCTGGCAGCACAATTTCAAGACGCCCTCGAGCTTGGTTCCCTGCCATCTTTCATGACTACTGGCGTTACCTTCCTGCTCCATAAGTCCGGTAGTACCACGGAAGCGAAAAACTATAGACCCATCACGTGCTTGCCCACCTTATACAAGCTTCTTATGTCCATTTTGAGAACAAAAATTAATACGCACGTTATTGCGAACAATGTTTTGGCCTTTTCTCAGAATGGATGTAGAGTTGGGTCCCGTGGTACTAAGGAGCTACTCCTCATTGACACGACCATTTGCCAACAGGTCCGGCGGAACAGGGGGTCCCTCTCGGCCGCTTGGATTGACTATAAGAAGGCCTATGATTCGGTGCCTCATTCATGGCTAGAGAGGGTCTTAGTGCTGTATAAAATCGATACAGCTCTAAGATCACTCTTAGGCACATGTATGAGGCAGTGGACCACAGTCCTCCATCAACCAGGTGGTGGGGATGGTCTCCCTGGCCCGCAGGACTTGATAAGGATTAAGAGAGGTATTTTCCAGGGTGACAGTTTGAGTCCTCTGTGGTTCTGCCTGGCCCTGAACCCGCTCAGCACTCTGCTGAAGGATTCAGGACTAGGTTGCCGGCTTCGAAGAGGAGGTGAGGTTATTTCTCATCTGCTGTACATGGATGATCTTAAGCTGTATGCATCAAAGCGCCAAGATCTGGTGGAACTACTGGAAGTAACAGAAACCTTCAGTAGAGCCATCAAAATGGACTTTGGTGTAGACAAGTGCGCGGTTATGCATGTGCAGCAGGGGAAAGTCGTAAATTCCGCGAATTTACAACTTTCCGACATAATATCCCTCAGGTCTATCTCCGAAGCTGAAACCTACAAGTACCTTGGTATGTCACAGTCATTGGGTATTGCGGACGGAGACATTAGGCAGGCGTTGAGGCAGCGTTTCTTTTGTCGCTTGACAAAAGTACTTAACAGTCTTTTGTCCGGTGGCAATAAGGCGCGTGCCTTCAACGCTTGGGTAATGCCTCTGCTCACTTACTCCTTTGACATACTAAGGTGGACTCAGACTGAGCTGGACGCCCTGGATACGAGGGTCCGTCAGCTTCTCACTGCACACCGCATGAGGCACCCACGCTCGTCAGTTATGAGACTGTACATCCCGCGTAAGTATGGAGGCCGTGGCTTTTTAAACGCTAAGGACCTCCATAACCGCGAGGTGTGCAGTCTTAGGGAGTATTTCCTAAACAACGAGTGTGGGATTCATCGCGATGTTGTAGTAGTTGACAAAGGCCTCACCTCTCTCTCCTTGGCAAACGAGAACTGGCGCAGACCAAAGGTGCTTAGCACCGATGACCGTAGGACTGCGTGGAAGTGCAAGGAGCTACATGGGCGGTTCTGCAAGGCCCTTATGGGGCCCGATGTAGATCTGCTCGCGTCGGTGAACTGGCTACGCTTCGGGGATCTCTTCGGGGAAACCGAAGGTTTTCTCTGTGCAATTGCGGACGAAGTAATGATGACGAACAATTACCGGAGATATATCCTGAAGGACGGTACGGTCGACATCTGTCGGGCATGCCGCCGTCCCGGTGAGTCACTCAGGCATATAATCTCTGGTTGTTCTCATCTTGCTAACGGCGAGTACTTGCACAGACATAACCAAGTAGCCAGGATCATTCACCAGCAACTTGCTCTTCGATACGGTCTTGTGGGGTCTGAGGTGCCATATTATAAGTACGCACCATTGCCGGTTCTTGAGAATGGTCGTGCCACGCTCTATTGGGATCGATCTATCATCACGGACAGGACTATTGTAGCCAATAAGCCTGATATCGTGCTGGTAGATCGATCAAAGCGCCAGGCAGTGCTCGTCGATGTCGCCATCCCGCATGACGAGAACCTCGTGAAGGCTGAGAAGGACAAACTCAGCAAGTACCTTGATTTGGCTCACGAGGTAACCGCCATGTGGGATGTTGACTCGACGATCATTGTCCCGTTGGTCGTTTCGGCGAACGGTCTTATAGCGAAGAGTCTCGACAAACATCTTAAGAGACTCTCGCTAGATGGCTGGATCAAGGGTCAGATGCAGAAGGCGGTACTTCTGGACACGGCGCGCATTGTCAGGAGGTTCCTCTCTCTGCAGCCCTAACCACCGGTAGCCTGGGCCCTGCCTCGCTGCCGGCGGCACCCTAGGTTAGGTTTTTTATAATGTATTTATATTTTGTAAATTCTTTAATGTATTTTACTTTTGATATAACTTTATTGTAAAAAGCCTAACTTAAGAAATGAAATTAATAAAAGATAATAATAATAATAATAATAATCATTTATTGCCATAAAAAAAAAAAAAAACAGTACTAGTTTACATATTCAATTTAAAAAAAATAATGGCAAAGGGTAGTAACTCAGCTATTGCTGCTGAGGCCAAAACCTCAGACAGCGCTGTTTTTCAGTAATACCCATAAACAATACATAATAATAGTAACTATTCTAAAGTCAGTAAAAAAAAGAAAAAGAATAACTTATTTTGAACAAAAAATAATAATAATAATAATAAACAAATTAAACAAAAAACAAGACTTAAAATTTTAAAACTTAAAATTTAAAAACTGTTGGGCGCGTGTGTGTGTGTGTGTGTGTGTGTGCGCGCGTGTGTGTGTGTGTGAGTGCGTGCGTGCTTGCGTGCGCTGACGTATGCAGTGAGTTTATTAGAAATAGGGTTTTAGGCTCATTTCTTTTGTATAGGAATACTTTAAGTTCTCTGCAGCAAGTTGTCTTTTTAATAAGGCTCTTTTGTAAACATTTTTGAATTTATTTGCACTTACTTTAAGTCTTAATGGCGGGGGAAGATCATTCCATATTTTTGCAGCCGCAAATCTAAAGCAACCTCTAAAGCGTGATGTGGCGTGTGAAGGTATTTTAAGCAAGTTGCATGTGCTAGAGCGAAGACTTCTGACACCTTCTTCGGCCCAGATGAGTTTTTCAAAGAGATATTCAGGCCTTTTATTCCACAACACTCTCTGAATCACACAAGCGTATTGTAGTTCCATCCTTGCTCTCATGTTTAGGATTCCTCTACGGTTTAGATGTGGAGTTACATGTTCTCTTCTGGGTATTTCGTAACAAAATCTAATACAAGAATTTTGTACACGTTGAATAGCTCTATTTGTGTATGCGGTTATTCTAGGGCCAAAAACAGAGCTGCAGTAGTTAAAAGCAGAAAGCACGAGTGAATCTACGAGCAGTAGACGTAGATTCTCTTTTATGTATGGCCTGATTTTGTACAAAGTTTTAAGTTTAAAGAACGCATTGCTAATTTTTTTATTAATATGTTCCGTGTACTTTTGATGGCAATCTAAAATTAAGCCAAGATTTCGAACGGAATTTTCTTGTTCGATCACAATACCGTTAAGTTTTATCTTTTCGTTACATTTTGAGACCCATTCAATTTGACGCTTTGTGCCTAGAACCAGCATTTTTGATTTAGATGGATTTAGTGCTAGAGAATTTTTAGTTGACCAATTAAATATGCGCTCTAGGTCATTATTTATGTCTTGTATATATATATATATATATATATATATATATATATATATATATATATATATATATATATATATATATATATATATATATATATATATATATATATATATATATATATATATATTCTATATATATATATGTTCCGTGTACTTTTGATGGCAATCTAAAATTAAGCCAAGATTTCGAACGGAATTTTCTTGTTCGATCACAATACCGTTAAGTTTTATCTTTTCGTTACATTTTGAGACCCATTCAATTTGACGCTTTGTGCCTAGAACCAGCATTTTTGATTTAGATGGATTTAGTGCTAGAGAATTTTTAGTTGACCAATTAAATATGCGCTCTAGGTCATTATTTATGTCTTGTATATATATATATATATATATATATATATATATATATATATATATATATATTTTGTAACATTATATTTGTTCGACAAAACATTAATGACTACTCAAGACATAGCGACAAACACGGTATAAATACTAGAAATAAGGATAAACTTGTAACACCCAGTTTTCGCCTTCAAAAAGTAAATGGGTCGTTTATGGGGCAAGGTGTACGCATATATAATAAAATTCCACAGCCCATATTGAACTTGCCTTTAGAGCAATTTAAGTCTAAAATTAAAAATACATTATTGAATAAAGCTTATTACACCATCAGTGAATACTTAGAAGATGTAAATGTGTGGGATTAATGTCTTGTTGTGTCTCACGTAGGATAAATATATAAATATTGTAATGCAATAAATATTGTAATCAAATTTTTTTTGAAAAGAGCAACTGTTGAGTTTCTCGCCGGCTCTTCTCGGCAGAACAGCATTCCGAGTCGGTGGTAGCTTACTCCCAAGTCCCAGACTTACAGACTGACATTTAATTTAAATTTTATATAATAATGTAAAAGTGACGACTCAAAAGTGCTTGTAAAAGTCTATTTGAATAAAGTATATTTTGATTTTGATTTTGATATGGCAGATAGGGGATTTAAGCACGTTGAACAATATGTCGACTTTTGGAGAAGGGGTTACACTAGTAAGACCTCTAAGTGTTGAAACAGGAGTGAAAATGAGTAAAAATGAAGCGAAGCTAACTAAACAGATAGCCAGCTTACGTATACATGTGGAGAGAGTTATACGGCGCACACTGGGGCGGAAGACCCATATAACTGCCATCAAATAAACTAAAGCTGTAAGACATTCTAAAGTTGACCGAGTGTTCTCATACACATATTTAATAACAGAAAAAAACAATTCTGATAATTAAAATCCTCTTATTTTTAAAAAAATACATAATAAATATTTTTGACAAGAAAAATGGTATTTCTTAAGAAATACCATGTTTTATGATACCTATATATATTTTTATGATACCTATTGAAGATACGTTAAAGCATCATCATCTTCATCATTATTATCGTCATCGACTGTAGTATTATCATCTGAGTTATTTAGAGATGGAGCTTTCAACATGAACAGTGCTTTTATAAGAAGAATATATTTTTGTTCGAAACTACTAACTTCAAAACTTTGCATTATTTTAAAAGTTCTTTTCTTCTTATAAATATTGTTTTAGAGGACATCCCTTAAACGAAATAAATATTTTTTAATAATAATGATAAATTCAGATAAAATTATCTTCAGTAAGTCATGCACTTAAAATTGATATATATCGTAAATTAGCAAAATCTAGCAGAAAATAAAAATTGATTGTAATAACTTATATTATAAAGATTATTTTTAGATATCAAACACAGCTTAATATTGCTTAGACATATAATAATATATCTATTATATCTTTATTTTCCTGATAATTTACTACACAACCAAAGTTAGCCGGCCTGCCTAAAATTATTAATATAATAAAGAAAAAAAAACATTCTAAAACATAGTTACTTACCTGAAGATGAAGGTTCCATAGCTCAATAACACCAAAAATAAATACTTTTAGTAAGAAATTGCTCCGAAATTGCACGTAAATTACTAACACAGAATAGGGTAGTCTGCAAGACGCTGTATGTACGCTCCACTGTAGTAACGAAGTGGGTTTGTTATTATTTAAATACCGCCAAATAATACCTGAGTTAGTATCCTAATTAATTAATAAATGAGGGTACAAATGTGGCATTATTTTTTTTTAATTTTCGGCATCTATTAAGACCTCCTGCCCCAGTGTCGGCGTTTACGATAATTTTATATGCTCAAACCACATGCATGTGTTAATGTTAAAATTTATAAAAATATTGGATGAGATATTAGTTATAGCATGTGCTTTAGTTAATTTACAAGATTCCTTGATATAATAAAACAAGTTAAATCTTTAGACTGGTTCTTATTTGTAATATATATACATATTACAGTTCAACACTCAGATATAGTAATGGAATACATTATTTTTCCAAAAGTTTACTAATCCTTGATACAATAAAAGAAGTTAAATCTTTAGACTGTTTTTTATTTGAAATATATATACATATTATAGTTCAACACTCTGATATAGTAATGGATATACATTATTTTTCCAAAAGTTTACTAACTTATTAATCATATTTTGAATATATTCAAGATTGAATGGCACAGTTAACATTTCTACTTTTTTATTTTTAATATAATCTGGGTCAGCCACACAAAACAAACACTTTTTTTCCTGTTAAATACATTTGAAGTGCCATTTGGGCATTATATATTTCAGTAGCTTCTCCATTTCTTATGTAATTTTTATATGTCTTTGCACTAAGATTTCTATAATGCCATCTTCAAATATTCCATCCGGAGAACCAGCAATCATTGGATACTTAGAGTTTAATATCAGACCACACTTATTTATTCTTATTTTCAGTTTTTTCTCTACTGTTTTTCTTACTTCTTTTCTAGGACACGGCCACGTTTCAAGGATGGCATGTCTGGAATTTTACTACCTAGTATGAGGGATATGAGTGTGCCATCATTTGTTTTACACCGGCTTACTTCAAATGCTTTTGAAGCAGTTGTCGGCGCGCCTCCCACTCTCTTTATACAAAAAAAAAAAAAAAAAACACAAAAACTCCCCGGGTTGAAGAGTCTTCAAGAATCTATTGGAAGAGGGCAGATACAGTTGAACGCACGACGCACGGTGCCCCTCTTCGTTTTAATCTCCGCTACTCGTGTCACTCCGTCAACGCCGGGATAGGTCTTTATGACCCGGCCCAGGGACCAGAGCAACGGTGGTGTATTTTTGTCCTTGATAAGGACCAGGGTCCCAGGCTTTATCTCCCCTCTGGAATTAAACCATTTTGATTTTATTTGTAATGATGAAGCGTACTCGTTGTGGAATCTTTTCCAAAAGTGCTGCCGGATGAACTGGATCCTCCTCCATCGATCCAGTCTCAATATTTTAGCGTCAGTCACCTGAGGGTAAGGTACAGACAGGAGTGGTCGTCCAATTAGAAAATGTGAGGGAGTAAGAGCCGAAAAATCTGTAGGGTCTGACGAAAGAGGAGTAAGAGGGCGCGAGTTTAAGACCGCCTCTATGTGAGTGAGGCAGGTGGCCATCTCCTCAAAAGTGAAATGAGTTAAATTAAAAAGTCTTTTTAAATGGTGTTTACATGATTTCACAGCTGCTTCAGCTAATGAATTAAAATGCGGGCTATACGCGGGTGTAAAATTAAATTCTATGCCCTCCTGAGCTATTGCAAATGCAACGTCCGATGACCGCAAGAACTTATGTAGATCGTTTGACGCGCCTACAAAATTCGTCCCGTTATCGGACGTGATGCTTCGAGGCTTGCCTCGACGCGCCACGAAACGATTTAAAGCTGCTAAGTACGCATCGGTGGTGAGGTCGGTGACGAGCTCCAAATGAACAGCTTTCACTGCTGAGCAAACAAAGATGCACATATATGACTTTATGAGCTTACTACCGCGACCTTTACGATCGGCGATCAATACTGGCCCAGCGTAGTCAACATAAGTGTTAAAAAAAGGAAACTCTAAATGTGTTCTAGCTTGTGGAAGTTGACCCATGACAGGCTGAACATTTTTAGCCTTGTGTCTGAAACATTTAAGACACTTGTTCACGACAACTCTAGATAAATTTCTACCTCCTAGAGGCCAATATGTCTGTCTTACATGTGACAAAAGCAATTGCGGACCTGCATGACAAAGTTTTAAATGTTGCATTTGAAATATAAGTTTGCTTAATATATGTTTGCTACAAATTATGATGGGATGTTTTACACTAAAATCGTAGGGAGAGTTATCGAGCCTCCCGCCCACGCGAATGAGGTTTTGTTCATCTATGAATGGAGTCAAAGAAAGCAATCTACTTTTGCGAGGCAATTTTTTGCCAGACTTTAAAAGATTATATTCTTCAGGAAACATTTCAAGTTGTGAATAATGTATAATAAAATTTAATGAATTTTGTAATTCTGTACTAGTTAGTGCGCCGCGCATTTTTATTTTATTTTTTAAATTGTGAATGAATCTCTGTACATAAGTGAATATAATTTGAATTTTTGTTAAATTAGAATGTTTTTGTAATAAATTATGAATTACTGATGAATGAAAGTTTATGTCTGAATTATGAATGAAATGCGATAATACTTCAGGCAAGTGTTTCTCTGTGTTTGGCATTTTAGGCCATGTATTTTCTGCATGAAATAAAAAAGTGGGTCCAGACCACCATAGAGGTGTGTCCCTAATTAAGTCGGCCCCAAGGCCACGGGAAACAAGATCCGCCGGGTTGTCCTTCGACGGTACGTAGCTCCAGGTATGACTAAGTGTGCTCTCTTGAATCTCATTGACTCTATTTCTGACAAAGGGTTTTAATTGATTAGAAGGAGTGGAGAGCCAACCTAATACTATTGTAGAGTCACACCAAAATCTACATCTATGAATTGGTATGGTAAGCGACTCTTGAACCTTAGTACACAGTCTTGCACCCAACAAAGCCCCACAAAGTTCGAGCCTTGGTATCGTGGTAGGTTTTATGGGCGCTACACGATTTTTAGAGACTAAAAGATGTACCCCTGTGGTACCAATACTATTACAGGAACGAATATATACACAAGCACCATACGCCTTTTCTGATGCATCTGTAAAGACGTGTATTTCGTGCATAATAGAGTCTACGTGAAAAACCCATCGAGGTATTTTTAAATAATTTAAAGAGGTAATTGTATTTTCAAATGTAGACCAAAGGTTTTTAATTTCGACAGCTATTTCGTCATCCCAGTCATATTTATCAAGCCAAAGCCTTTGCATGATAATTTTCGCTTCGACAACACATGGACCTACGAGACCTAATGGGTCAAAGATCTGACTTATAATGGAGAGGATATGACGTTTGGTTATTGTAGTAGCAGGCGTGATGTTAATAGAGTAGGTAAGCGAATCTGAATTACATACCCAATTAAGTCCTAAGGTTTTAGACTGACCAAAATTTTGACTTTCCTCTGTAAGCTGTAAAATATTATCGGTATCATTGCATTGTGTAATTTGCTTAAGAATATCTGGATGATTAGATCGCCATTTACGCAAGTTAAATTTAGCAAGAGATAGAACTGATTGTACCTTTTTTGTAATTTCGACGGTCTCGGCTATGGTATTTCCTCCACTCAAATAGTCGTCTACGTAAAAATCTCGTCTAATAGCGGATTGAACGCGATTATCCTCTACATTATCAGCTAAAGTTACTAAGCACTTAGTGGCTAAATAGGGAGCCGATGCGGTACCATAGGTGACCGTATTTAGAGTGTAGGTCTTTAGAGGTTCTGATGAGTCATAACGAAATATAATATTTTGAAGAGTTCGTTGATTTTGATTAAGTTCTATGGCTCTATACATTTTTTCTATGTCACCTGAGACCACAAATTTATGCTGACGAAAACGTGTTAATATGCTAAACAGATCGTCTTGAACTACGGGACCGACCATCTGAATGTCGTTGAAAGACACCCCCGTACTAGTAGGGGCTGATGCGTCGAATACTACGCGTAGCTGTGTAGTAGTGCTAGAGTTACGAATGACTCCATGATGTGGAATATAATGTTGAACTATTGAGTCTTCAGATTAGGAAATATGATCAGAAGACGGATTTAGTGACATATGTCCTAGACGTTCATATTCATGCATGAACTCGTTATATTTAATTTTAAATGAAGGATCACGTCTAAATCGTCGCTCTAGAGATAAAAAACGTTTTTTCGCGTTTTGATATGAAAGACCTAGAGTGCTTAGATCCCCCTTTAAAGGTATGGTTACGACGAATCCACCATCATTGTTACGGATGGTTGTTTGATCAAAAATTTGTTCACACATTCTTTCTTCAAGAGAATGCGAATGTTTAAATGAGACATTGTCAAGTTCCCAAAATTGCGTTAAGTCGGGAGTGACGCTAGTATGGTGGCAGAAATGAGAAAAAGAAGAATTTTGGTTAAAAACACTGCCTGAAACCAGCCATCCAAATTTGGTTTCAAACAATCTAGGTTGATTCTTTCCTAAGTTTATTGAGCCTTTGCCTAAGACTCTCCAGAATATTTCAGCCCCTACCAGGATGTCTACGACCGACGGAACGTTAAAGTTCGGGTCCGCTAACTTAAGACCTGAAGGAATAGGGACACGTTCAATGTCTATAAATGAAGACGGTAAAAGCTTTGTAATTTCAGGCAAAATATGACACTCAATATCGACAGTGAAGGCACAGCATAAAGACTCTATTGTGACGTTACAAGACTGTGTACTGGTAGATATATTATTGTTTAAACCTGTTACCTTGGTGCTCGTACCGCTTAGTGACAAACCCAGTTTCTCTGATAATTTCTGCGTAATGAAATTCGCCGTACTACCGTTGTCCAGCAAGAGACGGGCTGCGTACTTCTTACCAGTCGCACTGATCACGTTCACCATAGCTGTGGACAGTAAGACATGCACAGAAGTAGCAAGCTGCATAGACGTAGCTGATAGCATAACATTTGATGCAGAAGGCGGAGCAGAAAGCCATGGCTTAGAAGTTGATTTTGGTTCATCACTTTCTAAGTGTAATAAAGTATTATGTTTTATTTTACAATATTTACAATGAGTAAGTTTGCATTGCTTAGCAGAGTGTCCAAAGCGTAAGCAGTTAAGACAAACATTAAAATCATTAGCCTTTTTAATGCGGTTTTCTATAGATAAGTTTCTGAAAGATTCACATTTATATAATGAATGAGCTTGGGAGCAAAGAAGACACTTATTAAAATTATTATTTTTTTTTTTTGATTTTTTATTAATTTGTGTGTTTGAGTTTACGTGATTTTTCTCTAATAGATTAATGTTACAAGCACTAGAAATATTACTAGAGTTATTATCAGACTCAACAGATCCTAACCAATCTGCTTTCCTACTTAAAAATGAACAAAATTGTTTTAAATTAGGATCATCCTTAATTGTAAGACTCCTATGTTCTTCCCAGTCCCGGCTAGTAGTGAAGTCCAATTTTTTAACTAATATATGTAAAAGCAATGTATCCCAGAATTGAACAGGTTGCTTAAGTTTTGTTAAGGCTCGTATATTTTTATTTATAATATCTACTAAATTTCTGATAGGAATACTTGATTGTTTTAATATTGGCTCGATATCAAAAAATGCTTGAATATGATTGCTTATAAGAATACGATTATTGTTATATCTCTCATATAACAAGTCCCATGCAATAGTATAATGATCACCCTTAAAATCAATATTTTCAATTATTAAAGCTGCATTTCCGTGCAATGAAGCACGCAAATAATGAAATTTAGTGATGTCATTAATGCTTGCGTTGTCGTGAACTAGTGACGTAAATGTTTCTCTAAATTCGAGCCAGCATTGATAGTTACCATCGAAATGAGGCAAGTCTATTTTGGGCAAACGAACAAGATTGGAACTATGTGCACCTGAGTCAGCATCTTTGAAGCCCGCCTCAGAACCAGCACCGTTGCACGAAACACCGAGCAGGTCGCGTGTGAGTGCCACCAGATTGAAGAACTGGCGGTCAAAGTCCTCGCGCTCAGCTAACGCGGACACGTCATCATCAGTGAGAACCTCGATTTGAGTCTGTAAATCGTCAAAAGCATTATAAAGGGTTTCGAATTTAATCAAACGTTCTTGTAAGTCAGAACGTTGCAATGCAGAAATCTCTGGGCTACTTTTAATTAAATTTAAATAATTACTAAAAACAGTGACTTTTGATTTTATTGAACTACGTTTTTTAATTAATGTTTTAAAATTATCTGCCATTTTAAATGTAATATAAATTCACTGCAAACGCTAATGACTTGCATATAGTTGAAACAAAGAAACGTATGCGTGAACAAAAGGCCCGTCGATAAGCAATGTCTCGGTCAAGGTCAATGTGGACACAGCTGTGTAATGTATTACGAAGTTGTTATAGCAATAGTAGTTAGAATTAAAAGAATTAAAGCGATGGTATATGAAATATAATATGTATATGAAAAATGACGTGGCAGATAAAAAAAGATTTTTGGCATGAAAGAAAGGTAGGAATTACTCTAATTGGAACAAACACACTCTAATACTGTAAGTATACTCCCTGGTTGACTTTAGCCTCCTTTGATGATCGGCAAACGGCTACAATAACGACTTCTTTGTTCAAATTGTACTGGTCTCGGTGAAAGTTCGAACGTGGCGTCGCGTCGTGCGATGACGTAAATGGCGTTTGAGCAGGAACAAGCGAATTTTCTTTATTGACCGATCGAAGGACCATATGTTTAGGCCTATGTAGGACTTGAATAGTAAATTAAAGGTGGACTGTATAATAAACGTATATTAACTTTAATATAATATGTACAAAGGTTGTCGTTAGGCCACTGCGCCGCAAGGAGAAGTAGTAGTTCGGCGTCGTGTTGCGCTCGCGGCCGGGCTTGGACCCCCCTCCCGCGCGAGGGGAAGTCGTCACGCGCTAAGAGAGTGGGAGGCGCGCCGACACAGTTATCCGACCATATCTTAGTTCATACCAAAGGCTACTATTGTAATGTTTTCTGGTTCTTTCTTCAACTTTCTCTATTAAAGGTGCTGGTATCTGAAGTTTGTTTATAAATGCATCAACACATTTATCTTTATAATTAATATACAAGTTGGTGCATTGAAAGAGCTTGTATTTCATTTGGACAATAATTAGGTTGATATTTAAAAAGCGCATAGTTGTCAACTTTTCTTTTTCTTCCCTGTTCCAAAACTTCTCAAGAACAGAAGTATTTCTTTGAAATATAGGGCAGTCGCCCTTTGACGTTATATATTTTAGGCTACTACCAACTCTGGACAGCTTGGATTTTTTCCAATAACACAGCACCGAAGTGCATCCTCACTTCGGCGATGAACCCACATAAGGAAAGCTATTGCGTGCTTGCAACCACCCTGTGAAGCAACACAGTCATGACACTGAACGGAGATAATAATGTCTTCTTCTTCGTCAACAACTAGTGTACATCCATATAATTTTGCATGCACATTGTGCTCTGGGCATATTTTGCACTTAACTATGCACAAATTACCGTCACGCTTAAGCTGCACATAACTGACGGCATCATCTCCATAAGAAGCGCGTGAGGACCTGAAATTAGTTTAGCTATTAATACTTGTTTATATTTCGCAAATGTAACCTGAAAACCAGTTCAATTATTTGTTACTTACAATGCGTACATCAAAACAAACGGGTGTTATCTACAGAAGTGAAATAATTCTATTTAAGCTAATAATATACATTTTATGCTTTTGTATACTTACATCGAGGTTTTAACATTGCGAAATTCCGATGAACAAAACTCATTGTTTGACGCAAAAAATTTGTCAATACTTTCAATCAACCCATAATTCATTTTATACAATTGTCTATATCCACATGATAATGGTATTAGTAGGTTTTCTTAAATTGAAAACTTGAAAAACAGTCGTCCATGCGATTTATTCTTAGTGGACACTACCCTATTGTAAATATTCAAACATCAGTCGACAACAATTTTAAAATTTAGAAGAAAAAAGTTCTTCATAAAATATTTAAAGTGTTTTATTTAAACTAAATACTTCATTACTTTTTGGGTTGTGTTATACTCGTACGAATCACTTAAGCTTCAATAATAAATACTCTCAATCAACCCATAATTCATTTTATACAATTGTCTATATCCACATGATAATGGTATTAGTAGGTTTTCTTAAATTGAAAACTTGAAATTTTTTAAACATACTCATTGTTTAAAAATTCTTACTACCTTACATATTACATGATTTATATTCAGACTCTTAATTGATAACATATAATACTGTAACTTATTGGTTTGTATAGTAACCATAGAAGTTAGGATTATTTAATCATTAGTGTTAGACAAAAGTACTTACCATTGGTAATAATGGTACTGGATTTAGGCCTATTAACTGGGTAGAAGCCTTGCAGCAAAGAGAGGCTATTATCAGAGCTTTGTTTGGTTTGGGCCTTAAAATTGAAAAAGGAACATATAATAAAAAAATTCTCAATTTATAAAAAATATTATAATGCTAAACAATTTAACTCACTTCAAGAATAGACTAATTTCTAAATGCCTGTCACCAGTAGCAAAGCTTTCACCTCCCATTAAGGTTAATATCCTCTCCTCTATCTCAGAGAGCTCCACCACCTCTTTACCACCACCAGTCTTATTTCTAGATTTAAAGCGCAACGCACCTTTCTTCTTAACAGCACTTTTTTATCAGCACAATACTAAAACAGTTTTATACATTAAAATGTAAGTAACTATGAATACATTAAGTGCGTAAAAGCAATTCTTAACAAAATAACAAACTTTAGTCCATTGTTTCCATGTTTTAACACAGCCCTAAACTATTCAGTTGAAGCGCCAGTTTCTCCCAGATTTTACGAGCTGCGTCCCTTGCACTGGAAACTTTTGAAAAACCTTTTTTGGATTCTTCTCCAAAAAATTTAGCAGGCCGTGAATTTGGGCTGTTGAAGGTTGAGCCGCTCTTTCTACAGGGCTATAATTAAAACAAAACAATAACAGTGGGGGTTGGCTAAGTATCATAGAAACTAATATTAATAATAAAAGTATATACTTACTTCATGTTTTATTGGGTATTTTATAAATTAGAACACCAAAACAAACTTTTACTTAACTTGAAAACAACTTTCACTTCTAAGCGCCAATCGGCGTGTCACAGAGTACATTGGTATATACTGGGAATAGAGGTCGCTCTCAAAGCATATTATTGGAAACACGAAAGTAACGCCCTCTGAAAGTAGGTTTTGATACTACTTCTCGAGTATATCTATGTATAACTATCTGTATACTATAGTTGTGCTTTTCTATATGGTATATTTTTAGAAGGTATAATAACTTTTTCACTAGCAGCAGCCCAAATATTTGAATACTGGAATTAGTTTTCAAATATTAAGCCAAAAACTGCTAGCGAAAAAGAAAATTAATATTATATAAACAAAAAATAAAACAACTTTTGGTATTTTAATTATTTATTTTTCTTTTAAAACATTTCTTAGCCAATCTTTTTGCGTTTATTTTAAAGAAATCCTCATCATCGTCGCACTGCCTTTTGTTTGACAAAATATTATTTATTTCTTTGCAGTAATTATATATAAAGAATCTACAGGATATTTTTATCAAATAAAATATTAGGTTTTCTTTATGCACTTCACAGTTAATGAAATCAAAATTTATGTGAATAAAAATCATTGTTTTTAATAGTTCCTGTAAATTGTTTTTATTTAAATTTTCTTTAATTATTGACCTATTTATATCCTGTAGATTAGATACACATTTTATAAGGCAGGTACTAGGGCAGCAAAGCCACTTTTTATTTGCGAATTCCCTATATCTTAAATAATCCCATTCGTTTTCATAACATAAATCTTTTTTACATATTTCACACCCCTTGAAAACTTTTTTTTTTACATTTTTTAAAAAATATCCCGTTATGTATTGGAGTCCTCCTACTTCGCGGGGGTTATTTTTTTCTTCAAGGGGTGTGAGTGTAATATCTGGGATTTGGTCTATTTCGCAAATATCGTTTCTTTTGCTGCCCTCGCAACCGGTGATGAGAACTTCGTGCAAAATAAAACAATCTACAATTTCACAATTTGCTCCTGGGGCATGAACACTAGATATATTATTTACCAAGAGGGTAGAAAACGCGGCCTCGAATTTTTCCGCAGTTGGATTGACATTGCGGCATCCGTGGCTTCTTATGGACCCAAAAAAGTTTTCAAGTGGATCCTGATTAAGATGCCGCAACCACACTGATGTGACGCCATATTTATTTTCTAAATTATTTAACAAAACTTCTATCCCATCTAGTGTCCATACCCAATTATTTAAAGTAGGAACTGGTTCTTTTTTTTATGTTTTGGGGTTAATAAATTTCATTGTTTTTACAATTTCCTTTGATTCCTTCCATGTATTGCGATGCCCAGAAGTCGGTGTTGCCGGTCCCAGCAGCAGTTTCCCATGCTTCTTTCTTTTGCCAAAACTGCCATTGACTGAGTCAAATATTTTATCAAATAATAAAAGGATATCAGCAGTTTCCTTAGATTCTTCAGGAAGTATACCCTTATCTGTAAAATAAGAATAATCAATTTCACAATAAGAAAATATAGAAAATTAAAACACAATATTTTGCATTATTTTTACCTGCCAGATATCCCATATTTGATGCAATAGTTTGACTGAACAGCTGGGTGGCATATTTTACTTTCATCCTTGGTATTTTAGTTGGATCACAATGTGACTCCGTCAATTTGGGGATCAGTCTTATTCCTTTGTACCCCGGATTTTCTTTATATAATAAATTTATGTGTGACCATTTGGCAATTTTTGTAACATTTTCTTTTTTATAGGTAAGGTTTTTTGTAAGTAAATTGTTTCTTATGCATTTTATTAAATGGGGTGGATCATATATAGGAACAATCTCTTGGTCATTTATTAATATTATATTTTTCTTAATATGCTCTTCTCCCCTTCTCAGTAAAGTGCCACGTGTTTCTTCTAAAAGATATTTTATACAATTGACATTATTTGCGCCCTGATCACACACTGTTGCCACAACAATAAGGCCAGCTTCTTGCAATTGTGTGACTACAAGTTTTAGTTGTTTTGCTATTTCAGGGCCCTTTGTTGCAGATTGCGAAAAAGTATATGCAATTGGTTGTTTAAATTTTTTTATAACCCCTCGAATCATAAAAACCTGGGCATGATCTGCATATTTAGGTTGCCTTTCTTCGCCATTTGTGACAAATCCACTCACCATATCCTTCCTTTCATTATATGCCACATTTGGTTTTAGTGACATTTCGTCAAATAGTACAATACACAGTTTGTGTTCCGTTTTCATTTTTTCAGTTGCTTTTTTAATTTGTTCGAACAAATTTTTATTTATGCTTGCATCTATGTTCGCCATGTGCAACAATTTCATAAGTGTTTGGGAAGATGGTAATACAAATATTTTTCTTAAATATCTGTATCCCTTGGGACTTTGTTTTAATATAGTTAAAGCCATAATTTTTTCTTGCAGAGAGAAACGACGCCCTTTTTCTTTCTTCTTGTACTCTCGGAATTGCAACAAAGTAAATATTTTTGCTGCACTTGACAAGTTTTCCAAAACTTTCACAAACTCAGGGTTGGTGGTAATGTTTAGTAGCATTTTAATTTTGTCAGTTTGTTTTTTAATTTTGCTGTGGCACTTGCTAAGTTTAATTTTTACTTGAAGCAATTTCGTATAAAGTGCATGCTCAGCCTCAGTGACATTTTGGAGGCGACGACGCCGGATAAATGACTGTTTAGTCTTATTACACTCTGCAATGAAAATGAATCAATGAAAAGTATATCAATAAACAAACTTGGTTTTTAAAAAACACATTTTACTATCTACTAGCTTTATGTTCATTAGTTTTTAAGTGAAATACCATAGTATGAATGTAATCTTTGATTTTACCAGAGTTTGCTGTTTGTCACATTAAATAATATAAGCGTTCAATATATTATAACAAAGCTAGAAGGCTAAAAATTGAAGGTTATAAGTATTTTTAGATACCAAATCATAAAAATAAAAAAATGTGGTCTAAAAATATAAAATAAAAAATCTGGAGGGGGTCATCCTTATCATCTAGAGAAATAACCTACAACCTATTCTCAGACATACTAAATATACACAAAAAAATTGTTCAAGTCGTTTTGTAAGGGTTCGATAACAAGCACTGTGACATGAGATTTATATATATGCTGAATATTTTCTTTTATTTATATTTTATTATTATTCATCTTCATTTTCAAAACATAATACAATATAGATATATACATTCAGTACTACTTACTATAAATAGTTTTACTTTGAGAAATTTGCACAGTCCTTTGGGTGGTCTGAGCCGCATTCTGAGTGGCTTGCATAGAACTTTTATTGTCTAGCTTTATTATGATAGCTGAATCCATACTTGAAGAGACAGCAAAGGGCTCTGAAATTACATTTGATTTGAATAAAGTAAAAAATTGTAAAAGATCCTTATTGAGAGTAAAATACTGATAACAATAATGAACAAATTGCATGAGACATCAACTTACCAATATTTTCTTTCATTTCAACATTATCTACAAAACTTTGCTGAGAAAGCTGGGCATTAGGAGCCACAGCTTTTGATGTAGATGGCTGCGGTACTTGTATGCATGTCAAAGCTTTTCTGTTAGGAGTGATAAACTTTGATGATGACAACCCTGAGAATAAACAAATTTAAAATTTAATAAAAATTGTACGTATAATCAAACACACGCCCATAAATATACAAATGTTTAACTATACTTGTGTATTTATCCCAAAAATTATATTAAATATCTATAGTATATTAACACAGCTTATAAATATTATATTACGAACCTGGCATATTTTTTGTTGGTATGGCTATATTGCTAAGACGATTGTTTCGACACCAATATTTTTGCTCAAAGTGTATATGGCATACACGGCGATATTTAAAAATATGCTCATTTTCAAGTTGCAGTATGTCACCGCCAATAGCATAAACCCATGTGTTAAACAAATCCTTTTTATCCGGATTCGGAAATTTATGCAAAGGGTACGTCTGCGTACCTGAAAATAATATTAAAATATATCAGTTGAGGTGAGATACATAGAAAGAAGATTTGATTAAATATTTCTGCAAAGGAACGAATGCAAATACTTTGACAAATATAATAAAATTATTATACGTACCTTCGCTGTTAACACATCCCGGAACACAACACTTTTTGTTAGACATGATAATTAATTAATTAATACTAATCACTAATACTATGTAAGAGTCCTTTCTCAGTTTTTGTAACACGTTGTAAGCACAAACTCAACATGGCCGGAGGAACAAGGGCTCGACTCGACGGACTTAGGTGGAAGTAGCACTATGAACGATTTAAATTACAAAATAAAACAGAAGAAAACAAAGAAAACAGTAACACTGATGCCTGGTTTTCGCATTGTTTCATTTTGAATTTTGAAAACATTTATTACCATCAAGGAGTCAAGCTAGTGTTGCTTGTAAAATAAATAACATTCCTACCATCGTTTTATTAGACTTCATCAAAAAATTACTTTCAAAAATTGTTTAATATGGAACATTATTTTCTAACACAGTTGAAATACTTTTGAAGTTATAATATATTTTTTTCGATGGTTGTTTTATATAGTTAAAGCATAATTTCAAAGAATATATTTTTTAAAAAAACTACCAATAAACATAAATAAAATTTTACTGGTCACACTCACAGAATTTATTTTCACATTGCAAATTCCGCCATCTATGATACTTTAATAGAACTAACACGAAAGTTATCAATTTATTTCGAGCAAACTGCCATCTATTAACATGTTTCACATTTACAACCGAAATAAGCATTACTAGTCTTTACTTTGAAGATTGTCCACCCTGCGGCGTGTAAACAAACTAAAACTGTCTTTTTTCGAGGCACGAGTCCTACAACATACAGCCAAAGTAAATGTTTTTTTCTTTATTTCAACAAAAACAAATATTTATTTATCAAATATCGTACATTTATTTTAAAATAAAGTCATATGAAAAGAATATCGATAAAACGAACACAGCTCTAGGTTTTCGCTCTTCGATTCGACACTCACTTCACTTTGCAAGTGCGTACCAAATGCTTACAGAATTCTAAAACAAGGTCAGGTGAATTCGCTTTCGAAGTAAGCTTTGTCACTCAGGTGAAGCTCGATATCGAAATAGTTATTTACAGAATATCACTGCTGGCCTCAAGCTTTAAATCAAAAACCTCAAGAAATGGCGGATGCTGGGTTTTTTTACAGGGAAAAGTGATCGAGTTATTTGTTACTTTTGTGATAGCAGGCTCAAGGACTGGGACATCGAAGATGGCCCTTGGTCAACGCATGCCCGCTGGTTTCCTTCTAGCCCCTATGTCTTACTTGTAAAGGGTGTGTGTGATATATCACAAGACTGTGAACAATCTGCAAACAACAATGTACTAAACCAGCAAAAAGAAATATATCTGTTGAAAATAAGAAAGAAATATTTAAACTATTATTACACGTCAAAACAAGGCTCTTTGCATTTGATGCCAAATATGAGACGGGTTGGCTCATTTTTAACCAAAGGGCAGTGTTTTGCAAATTTTGCATCACATCTATGTCGAGTTTATCAGTTGAAGGACATCTGATCTTCACATTTAGTAGATCTCCTAAAGCATGGCGTAAGGCAGTGTAAATATCTGCGTTTAGATTAATTATTATCTTTTCTGTCTAAGAAACCTCTGAATGTTTTCTTAATTTTATTGCACGTACCACGTATCTTCTCAATTTCATAATTTTTAGCTCTGTGAAGTAAGTTTTCTTTGTTGGAGGGGAATTTGAGTACCTTTTATGAGAAGTCGCAATTTATTGCATAGGTTTCGTAAAAGGTGATTACGGCATTCGATCTTCTCAACTTTTACATTTTTGTAAGGGTTGCTAACCATTTTTTTTGTATGATGCTTGAATCACCGTCTGATATCAATTAAGCATATATCAAACCATGTGTGTGTGTAATACCATGATTAATATCATAATTAGAATCGGGATCATCAGTACTTACATCAAATTCTACGTTACATAATTCACACTTCAGTTGAAGAGTAGAAATAAAACCTTTTCGGGTCTCGCCAATGCATTTTAAATTAGAAAATCTGCATCCTAATGATTCTGCACTATGACCAGCAACTGCTTGCAAAAATGTCAAGAAATATTTAACAGAAATAATTCTACGTCCATCTAAATCAAAGGAGTCATTTTTATCGCGAAATATCTATCATCTTCGTGTTCCGTTTCAAATTCAAAGCGGTCATGTTTATCAGGTACAGATTGCTGGTACTGGAATGAAAAAGAGGTTTATTGTCAATGAAGGTAAATTATATAATAACTGATTATCAACTTTCATCAGTGTAACTCTGTAATAACTACGGCGACCGGCATTTTTAGCGGAACACAAAAAAAAGGTCCATAATTAAAAAAATATGGTTTTATTTTAAAATCTACTTACTACACTTTTTTGTTATTTAAAGTTTTCTTTGTTTTACTTAAAATGAGATCACATTAAGAACAGATTTTGCGAGTAAAGGCTGTTTGTGAAAAATGGTACATTTTTGAACTTTTCATGTAACCGGGAAAAGTGAAAATTAATATTAAAATAATAATTAATTAAATTAGAAAAATGGTGATTAACCCTTTAGTTCGTAGGCAAAAATATGTCGGAATTTTTATTTTTTTTCTAATTAGGGGTTTTATATCGGGTCTAAGTACACGTGTAAAAATAGGAAAAAAAGTAACACTTATAATTATTGAGAAAACATGTTGGTGATATACAACATTGCGAATTACTAAAACAAGTAGGTATCTGAATATATGTTGTACGGAATCAACATTACGCCTTGTGTAGAGTATAAGAACTTCAATAAAAATAAACGAATTGCATAGAAAGGATGTATTTATTAATAAGAAATATGTATAATAAATCCCTTTAAAATTAAAACAAATTATTTTAATTATTGCTTACATGGTAATTATAAAAACAATTTCTTTTTTCTAAAGTATATAACCTAAGATTACATTTACTGCAACAAACACTTGTATTACCGTTTTTGCAATATTTACACCTCAATTATAGAAGTCACAGTCAGAGGATGCAAATGAAATGTAACTCTACTTATAAAATACTTTAATAAAACTAATTTTACAAACTAATTACCCTAGGGTGATTACACCGTCGAAGTTTGACAAATGGAATAATTCAAAAAAGGTCTTTACCAGTCTTTAAAAAGGGAACTCAGATTATTACAACACTGTTTCGAAAGTTGAAAGAAAGACTCGGTGCAGGTGCGGGATGCGACGTTGGTGGTCGCGCGAGGTGGTCCCCAGGCATTAGGGTTGCGTAACACCTCCCCCCGTAGAACAGCGACTATTGAAGACATTCGTCGTAAATTGAGCTGGGGGTTGATTTCCATCAACCCTTTCAAGAGATGGAAGGGCATAGGTCGCTTGAAGTTCATGTTTGTCTTCTTTCGGCTTTTCATGTGAGTTCTGTGTCTGCTTCGTGAAGTACTTACGATAGCAGAAGCCACTAATAAGTGCACCTGCACTTACCAACACTAAGTATATTGGTATGGTTGTGTGATACAAACTGTAGTCGGTGACGTCAGTCAGCTGTACTGGCGTTTGCATGGCGACCTTCATATTCATTTGATGTAGGTGATCTAGTTTGACTGAGTTTAATTTCAGTAATGGATTTGTGGGCGGCGTCTTTTTGGTAGTAGTAGTAGGCAGATCTATGATGCTCAGTGCTTGTCCTTTTAGATGGTTGTTGCTATTTGAAATGGTGAAGTATAGCATTGATGAGGTATAATAGCAAGATAGCTACCCTGCAGGTTCTTATAGAAGTCTTGAGCACAAGATAGGTGAACCTTCGTTGAAGTAAGGAAACTAACAGCGTAGTGTTTCTCATCTAGCTCCTCATAAGCCGACTTGGTTAGTAGCACTGAAGTAGGGCTGCAACTCGACGTTCTTTGCTGCGTGATGATAAGTTGCTGGATGCAGTCCGATGGTTTATGAATAGGCAAAATCTGCTTCTCTTTGCATAGGTACCATTTACTGGTTTTCGGGCATTCAGTCTCAATGTACTTGTAATCTTTCTCAAAGAGGGCAAGGAATGGAAGGGGTGGAGTAAGGATTTCATTATGTCTATTCGGGATAATGGATAATTTATACATATCATATATGGGGCGCAAAACTATAGGAAATTTATATACTATCACTATCTGATTACCTACATAATAAGACCCTAATCTAATTATATCAAAGTATTCCCTAAAATCTATTTCTACTACCCTTTCACTACCGTATAACTTGCTTAACTTGCTAATTATAGCTTGTATCGCAGATACATTTAACATTGAATGATGCATTGTGGAAGTTCTAACGAAAGCCAATACATTTTGTAACCTAAGCAGTTCTTGATACGTGGAGTCTGCATTGTCGCTTAATATTATAAGTGCTTGAGCCAGGTCCGCATATTTTATAAGATCATCATCTCGAGTTGCTTCGCTTTGACTTATTTTATTATCTAATACATTTATTTTATCTTGATTTTCTACTATATTATCTAACACTTTTGAATGTTGAAACTGAGAAGTCCAATTCTTAGATAGACTAACATGATTATTCAATTCAATGGCTAGCTTATTTTCATTATCCTGTAAAGATTTAATAGCCTGGTTATAGTGCAATGCGTCTGTATAATCAAGATTACCTGTTATACTCTTTATAACAGACCCAAGTCCATCTATCAATCCTCTTTTAACACGATTACTCTCAAATGTCTGTAACTGTTCTAGTACATTATCAAGCTTATTTTTAAGGTAATTAATGTGAGGTTCAAATAACGAACTAGTTTTATTATGTAATTCAGGACTTATACTATCTAGTTGATTATTAACTGATTCTATTTTATCTTTTATATCTTGAAGGTTAATATATTGTAAAAAGGAATGATAGTGGGATATCATTCTAGTGGCACCTAATTTAAATGGTAGAATACCAGGTCCGTCATCAAGAGATTCAAGTCTTATTTCTTGCATTAGCGCTGTTTGCTAGACAGAGAAGGAGAATCAGGATCATCCTGCAACAATTGGGCGGTTTTAGGAACTCCTTTTAACCTATTTTTTGCAACAGGACCTCGCCTTTTCTTTGTGTAAATATGAATAGGTAGGTCTGTCATGACAACGTCTTGAGTGTATCGGGGAGCTAGCTTTTGTCGGGAAGCAATCGGGTTTCGAATAAAAACCTGTTGTTCCGGGCAATAACTAGATTCAGGTTCCCGATTCCTATTAATATTATCAGTCAGTTCTCTTCGAAGAGTCGTAGAAAGGTCATGTATCAGATTATAGGTGAGAGTCATTTTGTCTAACTATGTGTTGTTGTAATAACTGCGACGAGATATCTAAATCAAAAGGATCGCGAGGGTCAAAGTGTCCCGTTATGACTTCAATGGGTTTGCATTTTGTAAAACTATGTATACTGCTATTATAAGCTAGAAGTGCATAGGGCATCAAATTGGTTACTGTTTCTGATTTTTGATTAACTTTTAATAAACGAAGATGTTCTAGTATGGTTGAGTGGAACCTCTCAACTATACCATTTTCGTTAGGTGCGTGAGGTGCTACTTTGTGATGCTGTATTTTATGAAGCCTCACAAATTCTGCTAAAATTTGATTAGTAAACTCTGTGCCGTTATCCGTGACTATTGTTAGTGGCATGCCATGATGTGTGCAGAAGCTAAGCAATGCTTGCACGACACTTATTGCCATCCCTTAAGTAATAGGCCTGTGCGTATTTCGAATGAAACTTTTCACTATGAATTGTTAATATATCCAGATGTACTAGTTCAAAAGGCTTAGAGGCAGGTGGTACAACCCTTAATTGTTGGTTAATAGGGTTGCGATCATATTTCGCTTGTCCGCACACTGTACATTCATTTATAAATTTAGTAATATTTTCTTTCATTTTAGACCAGAAATACTTATTAGATAGAGCCAATTGACATTCGTTAATGCCCCGGTGGTTCGTTTTACCAACATGATATTTGTTAATGATATCCTGCTGTCTAAGATATTCTCGTACATTTTCAACTTCAGTTTTAGTTAGTGTTAGGTTCATAGATGAATTTTTAAATGTATTTTGTATGATTGGAATAATGTTGTACATAGCTAATGGGGGGTTAATAAGTAATCCTGTTTTGATTTTGGGATTAACATATTCCTTAATGGCATTAATCACGTCTTCTTCTAAATTGGACTCTGATATCTGAACTGAAATTCGGGTATGTGTGTCAAATGGTTTTGTTGTAATAGGTTTACTCTTAAGGTTACCTACTATATTAAGTACTAATTGTCCACTGAATCTATTTAATGGATCATCTGAAATTGGAATTTTTAAGATTGGGTTTTCATCGTTAGTGTGAACTGTACCTGTCCTAGAACTGTCATCATCTACCTCTGACGCTGTGATAGTTCCAGAGCCACTTAACGTAGGCGTTTTTTCAGATGGATTAACCGCGATAGACGTAAGTTCATCATTATTCAATTCTATACGGGAAAGAGCGTCTGCGTTAGTATTATTTTTACCTTGCTTATATATTACGGCGAAGTCGTATTCGCTAAGCTTTAAACGCCAGCGCGTTAGTCGTGAGTTCGGCTCCTTTAAGTTCATTACCCATTGCAAAGGCTTATGATCTGTTATAATTTTGAATTTACGGCCAAATAAATATGGGCGAAAATACTTACAAGCCCAGACAATGGCTAAAAGTTCTTTTTCTATTGTGCTGTAATTACTTTCACTAGTATTAAGTGTTCTTGACGCATAAGCGATCGGTCTATCTGAACCTACTGTGCCTTGAGATAATATGGCACCGATAGCAACATTAGACGCGTCTGTTGTAAGAATGAACTCCTCAGTAAAGTCGGGGTACTGAAAGATGGGATCATTGGTTAGAAGTGTTTTACAGTATTCGAAGCAATCTACATATTTTTGATCTAGGACTATTTTTGCTCCCTTTTTCAAACATTGCGTTAGTGGTTTAGTGACACGTGCGAAATCTGGGATAAATTTTCTGTAATACCCCAGTAGTCCGAGAAAACGTTTGATTTCGGTAGAAGTCTTTGGTAGGGGATAATTTTGAATTGCTTGGATTTTACTAGGATTAGGCTTAACACCTTCATTAGATATCAAATGCCCTAAGAATTCTGTTTCTAACTTTAAAAATTCGGATTTATCCATCTGTATTTTAAAATTTGATTCACGTAGTTTTCTGAAGACTTTTTCTAGGTTCAAAATGTGTTCTTGGAGGGAAGTACTAAAAACTATTATATCATCTAAGTATACTAGACAAATCTGATTTTGAAGATCTTTCAAGACATTGTCCATCACCCGCTGAAAGGTCGATGGTGAATTCTTTAAGCCCATTGGCATTCGCAGAAATTCATAGTGACCATTTTCTACGTTAAAAGCCGTTCTATGTATATCTTTAGGGTCCATTTCAACCTGGTAAAATCCACTAGCCAAATCTAATGTGGAAAAATACTGACATCTACGTAATTTATCAAGAACATCTGTAATATTGGGGATGGGGTATTTATCATCAATCGTTTTCTCGTTAACTTTTCTGAAATCTACTACAATGCGCCATTTAACCTTACCTGAAGCATCAGCCTTCTTCGGCACTATCCAAATAGGTGAGCTCCACGCTGAATCTGAGGGCCTGATGATGTTCTGACTAAGCATTTTAGAAATTTGGTCTCTTACCTCTTGCCGGTGAACAAAAGGATACCTATAAGATTTTGTATGTACTGGAATTTCATCTATAGTTTTTATTCTATGCTTTATCCTGTTGGTGAATGTTAAACTTTCACCTTCAAGGTAAAACACATCTGCGTAATTTACACAGAGACGTTCTAAGTTAACGCGTTCTTCCGGATTTAAATGTTCAGTACGAAGTCGGGATAAAACCTCTTTAGCACGATCGGATAAAATTTCAGTACACTCGCTTCCTATGTTAAATAACTCAGCTGCTACTGGCCGGTCCATAGAAAAGATGACATCATTACATGTAGTGTTAGTAACCTCTACCCAACCGCGGTTATTTACTACGTTAGTTATACAATCCGAAATCAAGCAATTGGTTTGCTTCTCAACCAAGACATCACCGTCTAATGAATTTATTGGCAATCTAATTAATTTAGATGAATTAGCAGGAATTATTTCTTCATAAAGATTAGTTATCCGCGAATCGTACATATGAATAGGTATTTTAGCGTTACGTGTAATAAGTAGTTTGTTACTGAGATCTATATTAGAGCCCCAGACGTCAAGTAAGTCAAATCCTATTAAGCCATCAAAGTAATTGTGAAATTTATAAACGAATAAAGTAATATCATTTTGTTCACAGAATTCCGGGAAGCAAGGCAACGTTATTGAGTAATCATTTTTCGTTGTTGCATGCACATTAGTCACTTCGAATGGTTCGTAATTTAATGGGATGTGATTAAAATATTTTTTGACAGCTTCTGGGCTTATAAAAGATTGATTAGCCCCAGTATCTATTAAAAATTTTAATGGGGGATCGTTTATTTTAACATATCCCAGCTGCATTTGTACGTGAAAATTTAATTCTATTTTGGTTTTTCTAATTTTTGGTCCATCTGAAAATTTACGTCACTGTTCGAGACAGATGGCTGGTCTATTTCCTCTACAACTGCCGTCTCTGAGTATGGGGTTTCTTGGTAGTAAAAGTATTCAGGATAGTCATGATCATTGTAGGTCTGTTCGTATTTGTTACAGTCATAGTCAAAGTCGTCGTAGTCGTAGTAACAATCGTTAAAGTTTAGCTCTCTAGTCTTAAAATAATTATTAGGAGGTGGATTGCCGGATTTACGCCAATCGTGTGGTGTAGGTGGTAATTGTCTAGGAATAAAGTGGGTAACGCCGCTCATCGGGCGGGGTTGACTACCGAAATTAAATGACTGTTGTGGGAGTTTATTTGGCATTCTAAATACATTGCTTTGTGGGTTATAGTTATGTGGAGGCGCATGCATTATTTGCTGTGTCCTAGTAGGTCCACGCGGTTGTTGCACATGAGGTGGTAAATTAGGCCTCCAACCCTGGGTATGCTGCATAGGACTTGGCCTAGAAGGGCCAGGCTCAATATACACTGGTTGCCTGATGGGCATATTAAAAGGACCTACCCCTTTTGGTACAAAATTATTTAAGGGTAACTTTATAAATGAAACTACCTTTTCGGATTTTGTCGCGGATTTATTTTGATTTTTAGTTCCCGACGTTTCGAATGCTTTACAGCAATCATGGTCACGGGAGAGACTAAGGTATTTGACGTCTATTTGGCTTCTATCAAAACATATTTCAAGCCGCCTAAGAAAATCAGTCAGTTTCTACCATCAGTCAAGTGCCATATCCCTCTCCAAGATGCAGGAGTATACAAACTTGATTGTGACTGTGGGCTCTCTTATATCGGACAAACAAAGAGATCTATTAGAACTAGGATCAAAGAACACATAGCTGATGTGAAGCACCGTCGCAATACTACATCCGCTGTCTGTAAACATTGTCTGGATCGCCCCAGCCACTATATTCGCTTTGATAACCCTCAAATACTCGCCAAAGAGACTCGTTATCGACCTAGAATGATTCGCGAGGCAATTGAAATTAAAAAACATCCTAACTTTAATAGAGAGGATGGCTGGGTATTACCACCTTCTTGGGATCCTGTAATTAATATAATAAAATCTAATAATAATAAAAGAAATCATAATAGACAGTCGGATGTAGTTAGCTCATACTGTGTAGATCTTGATACAAGTAGTCAAATTTAATATTATATATAATTATTGTATGTATTGCAATGTTGTTAAAATATTTTTAAAAAGAGCAAGTGTAGAGTTTCTTGCCGGTTCTTCTCTGCACAAACTGCCTTCCGAACCGTGCAGTAGCTTTCTTTCAATCTAAATTCTAAAAAAAATTTTAAAAATTATAATTCAAAAGAATCTGTCAAATCTAAGCATATTTTGATTTGATTAAATTATTTTTAATTTGCAGTAGTGTTGCTTAATACTTTAAAATAATCAAAATTCAATTTATATTTTAATTTTCTTATATCACATTAATACTTAATTTAAATAATAAAATGCAACTTAGCATAAACAATTTATAAGTAAGAAAATATACATATTATTAGAATAGCAACACTACATAATACTTTTGAATAACTAATATTAAAATAAAAATTATAATAATTATAATAATACTAGCTAAAAATATGTTAATAATATTGCCATAATTATAAATTATTATTTTTTAAATTATTTAAATTTAAATATAAATGTTTAGAATTAAAATTTTATAAGGTACTCTGATGCCATTTTCAAAATTTTTGTAAATTGTGGGTAGGCACTGTCTGTAACAAGTATATAAATCTATGAGACGTCAAATACCTTAGTCTCTCCCGTGACCATGATTGCTGTAAAGCATTCGAAACGTCGGGAACTAAAAATCAAAATAAATCCGCGACAAAATCCGAAAAGGTAGTTTCATTTATAATGTCGAATATTCGCGTAAATCTAAGAAAGTATTAAGGGTAACTTATTTGTTGGGCTAAAATTTGATTGACTATCTTTTCTAATAGAACCTTCATTTCTATGCTGTATATATAATGTATTTAGTTCCTCCTGGACAAACTCTAAGGCAAAAAAAATATAAAAGAAGTCTCACAAAGAAAACTGAAACGAGGCGAATCCATAGCGAAATTCAATAGTAATGGTATTTGTGTTTTGAAATGGAAAGACCGGCGGGACGTTCTAATGATTTCATCACAACATGGATCTGACATGACCAGCGTTACGAATCGACGAGGTGAAACGGTTTCCAAACCTGAAGTTATAGTAACATACAATAGATACATGGGTGGTATAGATCACCAGGATCAAAGGCTGGCATACTACTCATGTGAGCACAAGACCATACGGTGGTACAAGAAGTTAGGGGTGCACGTGTTTCAGCAAATGTTGTATAATTCGTACACGCTACACAACATTTTTTCTACGAAGAAAAGTTTCTATGATTAAAGGCTTGAAATCATAATGAAATTGTTAAATACTGATGTAGAATACACAGCACGAGGTTCAATTTCAAAACATCAAGTGCACGTTCTTCAACAATGTTCTCGTAAAAATGATGGCACAACGAGAAAAATTTTACGACGTCGGTGTACGCAGTGCTGGATTTCAAAAAAAGTCAGAAAAGACACTTCATATTTCTGTCGCGATTGTCCCGAACAATATGGGTTTTGTATAAAATAAATATATCTTCATTTATATAATATTTTTGTTTTGTCATAATTTCAACCTATTTAGCCACTAAAATATTGTTTACTTACCTGCAATCCATTAAAATCGCCGATTCTGCATGACCTTTGGAAATTCGTCCAGACGTTCTTCATGCATAAACAGCTGGACGAATTTGGCACACATTTAACATGTAAAATATTATAATGCGGCCGCTTAGCGGATGGCCAAGGGCACTTGTTAGAAACTGTAAATGTTTCGGTAGTGCAAACGTACGATAAAAACACATACACAATGTTTCGCATTTATAATATTAGTAGGAGTAGTAGAGAATATTAATGCTAAATTAAAAATAAACATAGATTATCTGAATGAAGAAAACAACGGCAAGTATATTGACAAATCGGGCCTCAGCAGTCTCCCAGAACATGTTGCATAATACTATCCAAACGTCAACGCAAACGGTGTGTTGAATGGCACTTACGATTTAAATTCTTTTACCAGTGCCACCAACGCATTTGTTGCGTTTACCATTTTTGGGTTGTTTTTTTTTTTATTTAGGGTATTTTTTAAATTGAAAAACACATTTAATTTCGTATTCTCTATTGTAATCATTAAGAATATTAAGTGGCACCCAGGTGATGTTTTTAAAATATAAGTGGCAATGAATGGGTTAAAGAATTTACAGATTGTATGTGAATTCTGAGATAGAGACAGAAATTGCTGTGGTCCAAAGTTATATTATTTTGGGGTAATATTGGACCAACATTTTTTTTCGCCTTAAAATCCCGTTTTATCTCATTTTTCTACATTCTGGGTAAGATTTGACCACTATAAATGGATTTATAATCATTGAGTTGCCATTTCGAATAAAGTTTTACTGCCACAGATGAAAAAATTCATACTAACAAGCTTGATGAAGTGAAAGGCCCCATGTTATTGGTAACGGCTAAGGAACTTGCTGAGGTGTTTTTTATAGTTTTTGATAAAATAAAGATATCAATGTGTCTGTTACAAAAAATCTATAATCTCTGAGCATTATAACAAAATTAGTTTCATTGCTTACATATGTAATAGGAACGGACAGTTTGGGATCAGTCAGAAATGCTACATACTTAATCAACAGTCATTTAGACTATGATCAACGGTCTTATACACTTATATAAAAATCTACTATCTTAGCATGAAAATGGACTTTCAGTAATAATTTTTACCATAAAATCAGTAATTACTCTCTCCATTCTAGGCACAAAAAGTCATCTTGAATGTTAATCACGTTCCCTTGTCGAGTGATGTTTTCATCCGCTATAGTCTTTTTTAACATCTTCGAATATGTAATTTTAGTTATATCCGGATCTGCTGGCCATATCCAGCCTCCTTCAAATCTTTTATTCAGGCAGCTCACCCAGATTTCAAATGGTGATCGGCTGATTTTTGTGATGCGCCCTGGAAAAAGACTTCCTTCATCTTGAAATACGCAATATTTGTTTACTTCGTATTGTTCATCACTATCTTGAAGTTTGACAAGTTGTCCATTGTCTTGATCAACAATGTACTCTCCAGTAATTGTTTCACGAAAATTCCCCATCGGTACCTCTGTCTCATCTGCATCATTAGGGATAAACTCATTTGTAATCACCTCTACCTCAATATCATGGAATGGCACATGATTGTCGTTCCATTGCTCTATAATTTCTAGGTCAGTATTGTTTGAATTTATATCATTATCATCAAATTTCTTTTTTTTCGTTGAATTTATGCTAGTTTCAGATGATTTTTTCCGTTTATTTCGTTGTGTTTTACAAGTTTCTTTTTCTTTCTTGTCTTTTATACTTTCCGGTTCTTGTTTTTCTATGTTACTCTTGGCTTTTTTGATATTTTTATTATGTGTCTGTTCATTAGGATTTTTATCTATATTCTGCTGTTGTACTTCATTTCCGGGGAGCGGTACGTTGCCCTGTTGCTGTTCCTCAATTGTGTCCAATTCAAAATCTATGTTTTTCGGTGCCTCAAGATTTTTTGGCTTATCATATACTTCGGCCGTTGTTACTAGCAATTAAATAAGACAAAAAAAATATATCGATCGTTACTTCCTTTTCTACCTCTTATTTCTTCTTTGTCTTTATGTTTTTAGAACCTTTGGGCCTCCCTTTTTTTGCGGGCTTTTCCTTTTTCTTCTCCTGCTCTTTCTGTCTATTTAAATAAAAGTTTTTCACTTCTTCAGCAAAATTGATTTGCCTGCTTTAACAGGCAGTTGGAATTTCTTAGTTGCTTTTATATTCAAGTCTGACGCTCTTATTTCTTCCAAATATTTCTTAAACGTTTCCCCTACAGTAGCTTGGATTTGGCCTGTTGCATAAGAAGGTAAACATTATAGAACTTCAATTTGTGAGCATGGGAATATTCCACATTTTCTAAATCCCGCTATCATATTAATTCCTGCTGTGGATTTGTTGATTTCGAGCGCTGAATTTACCAGCTGACAAAACACATTTTTAGGTAGTGGTCCAGCTGTCCTGTCTCTGTTTATCGCCATTTGTTCAGCACTGTGCGCCATGCTGATTTAAGCGATGAAAAATACCCTACATCTAAGGGTTGTAGGATGTGTGTAGAATTTGGGATAAGACAAATAAACTTGATATTGTGCTCTTCGCAAATCTTGAGAGCTTTTACACTTATATGTGCACTTAAATTGTCACATATAAGAATTTTCTTTCCTTCTTTTTGGTCGACAATTGGCACAAAATGTTTTTCTAGCCATTCTTCAAAAATATCTGCATCAATCCAGCCAGACTTTAAAACAGCCATTTTTGAAGATTTTGGGGCATTTACAAGCCAGTCAGACCAACAGTGCTTCCCTTTGAATATGAAGAATGGAGGGATGATGTCACCAATAGCATTCCCAGCAAAAACTATGGTAAAACAAGACTTACTGGAATTTTTCGCTTGTTCTGGATGACTATTAGAACGTCTAAATAAAAATTTCTTTTGCCAGGGTCATCATGGAAACCAGTTTCATCCATATTATAAATGTTGTCAGGGCTAACATCTTCAATCTCTTTTTCTAGCATGTCGAAAAAATCGTTTACCATGTCTTCATTCACTTGGGCTCGTTTCCTGGAGATCTTGTGAGCAATTTTTTCCTTTAATGTTGGGTGACGTTCCAGGTAAAGTTTTGCCCACTCATATCCAGGACTGTTGTCTTTGAATACTGGAACTGTTTTGCCAATGTTATCCAGGTATCTTTTTACCACATCTCTGAAGTCTTGGAGACCAATTGGTATCCCCATGTCACTTAGTGACAACAAGTGGTCTCTGAAAATGATTTCTTCGTCCATAGGTAAGGAAGTTGGACGTCCAACCGGTTTGTTGTGTTTGCTTTTAAGTTTTAAATTTATAGTGCTTTTTGGAATTTTATAAATTTGGCAAGCCTTTCTCTGACTTAATGCGCCTGACCTTATTTTATTTAAGGCTTCTTCCAACATCTTCGATGTGTAATTTGATATGGTGCCATATTTGCGCACACCTGGCTCTTTAATGTTTTTTTTTCGAGGCATAACTTTATTGTATCTGAAAACAATTAATACCTTCAAATTTATTATGCATGTCATCATATATTTAGGTTATAATAGGTTAATAGGTATTAAGCTACTGCCTCGGTGGTGTAGTGGCTAGCATGTACGGTCACACACCGAGAGGTCCTGGGTTCGAATCCCGGGTCGGGCCAAGTTTAGTTATTGGATCTTTCGTTTCGTTAGCCTCAATAACAGCCCGGAGTTGGGAAGTTGGTGGTGGTTCACCCCCGTGCCTCGGAGAGCACGTAAAGCCGTCGGTCCTGCGCCTTAGCTCTCACTGGTCGTGTCGAGTAGTCGTCCCACCGGAGTATGAGAGTGATAGGAATAAAGAGTGCACTTGTGTCTGCGCGTACACTTGTGCACTATAATATCTCCTGCGTACTTGGCCAGTCTCAATGAGATTGGCCGCCATGGCCGGAATCGGTCGGAGAACATTATAGGTATTAAGCTGGAGTGATGTAGGCCATTGTCCAAAGTTACCCTTAATTTAATTATGCTTTTAGAATCAAAATGTGGGTAACATTAGACCGGTCCAATGTTGCCCCAATTTCCTTGATATTTTGACTTCAAGATTAATTTTAGTAATTATAGTTTAGTTAAACTTGGAATACCCAAAATAATACATTCGAATCAAAAACTAATAATTATACGTTATAAAAATGCAAAAAATTACCGCTTTCAAGCTCAGAAACTCACAATTAAGATAATTAAACAAGGCAATATTTTTGTAGCGGCTGCAAGGCCAGAAAAGATCAGCTGTTTAATTTGACAGGTGACACAGTTCGACTGTCAAATAACGCTTTTTTTTCTATGATTATAGACTTTTATGTTCGGATACATGCATTTTATTAAAGCAAGTTCGGACATAGATAAAAATAATGAAAAGTGTTTGTTCAGGGTGTGGTCCAATGTTATACCGCTGGTCCAATTTTACCCAGAATGACTATAAACGAAGTGCATAAATTTTCCCAACTTTTCCTTTTTTCGTCTTTGATAAATCTCTTTTTCTTAGCTTCCATTTTTTTATAGTTAAGATAATTTTCCATATTCATATTTTGACGGTAAATACATAAAGCTTCTTTACAATCCATTACAGCCTTTGCACAAATGTCATTCCACCAAGGAGAAGGGGCTTCATTATCTCTCTTTTTTGTGCCATATTTCAATTTGGGAATACATTCCTCTTTTAAATTATTTAGGATACTACAAAATTTGTTGTAAGATTCTACAGGATTTTCATTGTTTACCTTAAAATTATTGAAATTACTTTCTGATAATAAATACTATTTTTTCCAGTTAGCTTTACGATACATATATTTATTTACATTTTTATTAATCTCATAAGTATTTGGAGATGTACTTATATTAGTAAATGTTGGGTAATGATAGCTACCTAATGGGTCCTCACCCACATACCTGTCACAAATGGGTGCTAACTCTGGACTCACTAAAGTGACATCAATGGCAGAGATGTTGTCATTTGGCCTACGTACAGTAGTGGCACTACCAGTATTCAGAATACACACATTTATGTCATCTATCAAATCATATAAATTTTTACTCCTCGAATTAGTCAAAGTGCATCCAAATGCTACATGATGTGCATTAAAATCACTTGATATTATGTAAGGTTTAGGGAGACTGGTTATAATATTATTTAATTTAGAAATATTAATTTTATTTTTAGGTGGACAATATACACACCGAATAGTTAGAGGACCTACTTTTGTATCAACAGAAATGGCAATTGTTTGAACGTCTTGAAAATTTGGAGTAGAAAGTTGGACATATTTTATAGAATTTTTAATTAAAAAGGCTACACCACCATGTTCATTTTCAGCATTTTTAAAAATAAAATCATACCCGGGCATTTAAAAGAGTGCTTGGGAACTTTTTAGCCATGTTTCATTTAATAAGCAAATCTCTATTTCATTTTCAAATAAAAGTGTTTGTAACAAAGGTTTTTTATTATTAATACTTTGTATATTATGTTGTACTAATTTTAAAATATCTATTATTCAGATAAGTTTTTAATAAAAATTTCCTTAATATGAGATGTGGTCTTAATAGATTCAGAATTTCCTAATGCTACTAATTTTTATACTATTGAATTCATGAGTTTTGTATTATTTATAATATCTGAAATATTAAAGTTATCTGTTTTTGGTGGAACTTGATTTAATTCTTTATTTTTATTACTGCCAAATTCTCCTGTGTTTTTCTGTATGTTACTCTTAAGAAGGGCTGGAAAGTTAATATTATCTCTATTTATAGTAGCCATTGCATAAGTTTGTCTATTTTTTAATATTCTAGCTGCTTTTATTGGACAATCTTTTGCAATAGCTAGATGATTTCCAGAGCAATTCGTACTCTTTAATGTTTCAGAAATACAATCTTTATATGAATGATTTTCAGAGCATTTAGAACAAACCTGTTCACTACGGCATACTTTAGCCGAGTGATTGAATTTTAAGCCTTAGATGAATGATTGGTCTCGCTGCGCTCGACTAGATACCGCCGGCGTACTTGTCAAATGCGGCAACTAATACCGTGCCGAAGTCGACATACCCCGGCCAGTCGCGCTACAAGCTGTGTGTGAGGTGTACGTACCGAGTGTTTTATTAAATTTTGGGCATAATCCGAACTAAAATGCCAGTTTGCGTTGTGAAACTGTGTAAAAATAATAGTACAAGAAATAAGAAGGACACTGGGATCACATAACATCGGTAAGTATCATATAATTTCGAAATTTCAACATAAAATAACATGAACCCTAAACGCCATTCAGTGTTGCCGCGTATACAAGAATCAAGTTCCCGTGGTTGAGATTTTTATAATGTGAATTTATTGTTATTGTATTTTTTATTATATAATCTATTTCATTTATCTTACCTAGTTATTATTATATACTTAACCTAGTTATATAATACAGTGTAAACTCTTTATAACGAATCTCAAGGGACCGAGCATTTTTATTTGATTGTAATATGGAGGGAGCAGGGAAAAATAACCAGATATCACAAATTGCGACAATTTCTATTGATTACTTTTAATGGATACTTAAAATATTCGGAACACATACAATCTGTTAATTTTGCCTGCCGTATTTTCGGGCGGGACATTTTTGGGCAACTTCTTCTTATAGGTAGGGATCCCTCGCCCATTTTTGCACTTGATTACTATCAAGCTAATTTTCCGTGAGTAGCTTTATTTTGATGAGACGCCCAATAATTCCCTGTACGCAACTCTCGATTGTGGTAGCTAACAGAGGTAGCAAGGATAAAATATGTCGATTTGATGATTCTCAAATATTTATTACTAACTGAATATTTTTCTGTTAAATCTCAAGATAATTATCTAAATTATTTGAAAAAATATTTGTCCTACAAAATCTATGGTTTGATCAAAGAGTCTTCTCTTTCCAACATGTATCGATAACGAGGTCATCATAAATGATTACTAACCAGCTGATTTTCTTTTTTTTACTTAGTTAATAGTTATGTAATTTAACAGACATATTGTCCTACAAATTGCGTGGTACGTTATCCCGGTCCTACGCTCAAAAGTAGTAGTACAGATCCTTGATGTAAAAATAAAAGGAAGCGAAAACAATCTGATAATGACCATGTTCGGAGGGCTGACTTTGAAGATTTTAGGAAGGAAATAATATCTTACCTTGAAAATATAAAACATTCTAATGATGAGTTTATATACACATCATTAAATCTGAAATTACCGAAATTAAAACTCAAGTAAGTACTGTAACAAAAACTATTGATATATTATCGCAGCAACAATTTCAATTTAAAAATGACCTTGCTGACCTTTCTAAATCATTGGACTTTCATACAAAATCATTCGACGATCTGAAAATTAAAACGCACGCAATATCTAAGGAAATTACTGAAATGAAAAAACTAGAAAATGAAATTGAGACGTACAAATGCCGTCTCTTATACGTTGAACGACAGTTTAATATTCAACAGCAGCGTGACCGCCTGTATAATATCGAAATATCTGGTTTACCTGAGAAAAAAAATGAGGACCTTCCACAGATACTTTTATCCATATGCAAAGTTTTAGATGTTCAGGCAACGAAACAAGATATCATGAGTATATACCGCATACCACAAAAAATTACTAACTCGAAATTACCTAAAAATATTGTAGCCAAAATGGGTAGTCAGCTACTGAAAGATAAAATCATATAAGCTATCCGAAGAAAAAAAGGGCTCACCACTGCAGAATTGGGACTTATCACATCCAAAGAGCCTAAAAAAATTTATATAAACGAGCACCTAACTCCATTTTACAAAACTCTACTTAAAAAAACACGTGAAGCTGCAGCCATCGCCGCTTTCCAACACGTTTGGATCCGTAACGGAAAAATTTTTGTACGAAAAAACGATACATCATCTTCTTTAAACATCATGGATACAAAGGACTTAGGAAAGATAAAATGATTGTTTTCGTTATATTTCTTTTCTCAGAACATACTCGTATAATTGTGTTACCCAAGGGAAGTATTAATTTATATATCTATATCTCATATGTTTTAATCATTATCTACTATTAAATATTTATATATTATACTCGATACATACATATATACATTTAATATATATATATATATATATATTTATGTACTTTTTACTACATCTCTCTGCTATACTTATACACAAATGTTTTTATTAATCCTACAACATTAAATTGTCTACACTATTATATATTATTATTAATATATAATGTCTTTGAATGTGTATATATTTATATGTACGAATATTTAATAATTAAAAATATTTCTTACCCCTTAAAATGTAATTATAGATAATAAACTTAAGTTTAATAGCCATATTGATAGTCATACTCGTATGTAAAAGAGCTTATAAAAGAATCAATATATTAAGATATTTAGCAGGAGTTTTTGGGGTGCTGATGCACAGATTCTAAGTATTTTATATAAAAGCATTGTAAGAAGCCACTTTGACTATAGTTGTATTGCCTATATAAATGCTAGACCACCTAGATCATATACCTAGCTGCTAGATCATATTCATGTATATGATCGAAGATCTATTTATTTTGCCATTGATTTACTGCTAGAACAAAGAAATAAATAAAACAACAAATGCAAGAGTAATCATTTATTGATAATACAGAATAAATTATATATTGAATAATAATTCTTATACGTAATAATTTAGTTCATTTTCTATACTTTCTTAGATTTACGCGAATATTTGACAATTTAATAAGACTACCTTTTCGGATTTTTTCAGGGTTTTAGACATCTCAAACATATTCTTGTTACACAGTGCCTATCCACAAAATTAAAAATGAATTTGCTTTCAATAACTCACACACCACAGAAAAGCGTCTTTATCGCGAAATATCACTAAACTACAAACTACAAAATATTTACGATAAGTCGGCACACTGCCGACACCGGACACAATAAAATAGTGAGTTTAAGGTAGTAAACGGAGGAATAATCTCGACTCAACGACTGTTGAACAAAAAATACTAGAAAACGGAATAAATACACAATAAATGGAATAATCATAAACAAGCGCAAGCGCACGTAACGACAGCCATTTTGTGTAATTATTGATATTTATTATTTCATATTTGCAACCAGTGTCTCCATATGTAAATTGAGAATTACTGTGTTGCAAGGGTTAAAAAACTATGTTTCTAGATAAAATTACGGTAGTGTCAGCAATATCTTTAGCCCGGAAGTTGAACAGTGTCATGACAACTTAGCTATCATCCCCCACTTTGATTACTCTCCATAAATACGAAGTTTGACGTTAAGAGCGGGTTATTCCTGTGCGAGTTACGTTGTAGTGCTTTAGCTATTAGTGACAGTGGGTAAAGTATTAAAGTGCCGTGAAGTGAATTGTTATATAATTAAGTAATGTTATTAATGTTATTCGTTATTAATGGTATAAAGTGATAAAGTGATATATGTGGTGTAACGACATAAGAAAGGTGGAATAATTTAGTGTATAACAGTTTGAATGTTCATATATACGACCGACGTTTACAGTAGATTAGCTAAAACAGTACCGTGTAAATTACCGTGTAATTTTTCAAAGAAAAAAAATCCATTAAAAACCTAATCAAGTCTAAACATATTTGCTTTTAAATTTTATTAAAAATAATTATTATAAAAATAAAAAAATTGCAAAATTAAACTTATTATTATTCTGAATCTGACTCTCCTAACATCACAATATCTTTTTCGTAAATAGATTTATTCAATTTAGTCAACATATCGTTAGTAGGCCTAAAATCAACACAGTTTTTGCTATTTTTTTTGATTGATTGCTGGGTGAAAATATTTCCTTTTATTGTTTTGGTTAAAAGTTTGTTTCTTTTTTTTCGTTTTTATATCATTGACTTGACTGAAAATGCGCTCGCAATCTGCATTTGAATGCGGCAGCGAAAGCACATTCAGCATGAATTTTGGAAGTTCTTTAAATTTATTATTTCCCTCTATATCCTTGAGTTGAGAAATCTGAAAAAAATATTGTTATTACAAATAGCACATAGTAGTGGACACAATATCAATAACAAACAGTTAAACAAAAATTAACAAACCTTGTGCCAAAATACATCAGCTTTTTCAGTTACATCCTGTATATCTTTTATTTGTGTTGCAATAGTGGGAAAACTTCTCCATTCGTCATCTAGTATTTGTTGCTTTTCCAGTGTTTTAGGAATAACTCGTGGTAATATTTTAAATAACCCCGATAATGTGGGAAGCCTTTTATTATCTGATGCCGACATACACAATGCAGGCTGCAATTTAGACAAAGCAGTTAGCACTGGATCATTAAGACTGTATCTCTTTCTGATACCTACACAAGCAGTGACGATAAATATTCTGCAGTTAATTTTGAACTCTTGGAAAATATCGTGTTTATCTGACAATTCTGGCAACTCAATCTGTTTATTAACTCCCAGTCCCAGATACATTTCTTCTAAATTCAGGTAATGGGTGGTATTTGTTGGGTCTATTTCGTCGAGTTTTGTTGCTTGCACGTAAGATCGTAGCATGAAGGACGAGAGAAGCTCTCTATAAAGTTGCGCCATCTTGTCGTGCATGTCAATGATTACCATCGATTCACTTTGAAAGTATCAATTGATACTTGTGAATTTCGGCAGTATCTATGATAAAAAATAATAGTAAGCTTTCATGACAGGATCCAGCAAACTTTTATGTATGTCTAAGCATTCGCTGTCCTCAAGCCATTTGCCATCAAAATAAAGTCGCAGCGCGTCCCATTGCTCGAAGACTCTATTAACTTCCGAAGCCAGATAGAGCCATCGGGTCTGTGCAGGCCTTAATATTTTATGCACTTCCGTGTCCGTAAACAACTGGAAGTCCTTAAACTCTGCCTGACGTTTGCTGCTCAGTTTAAAATAATTATAAATTGCTCGAGCTAGCTTTTCAGTGTCTGGTGGTAATTTCTTTGAGGCATCACTTGCGCATAGATGCAAAGAATGGCAGATGAACTTTAGTACTGTAATACCGGGGCACTTTGCACGAAATAGACTAGATACGGAATTTTTACAACCCATCATGGTATTGCATCCATCTGAACCGAAGCCTATGATATTGTCCAGCGGGACTAAATATTTTTAAAATGACTGAATCAATAGATGACTTGCGTTCGCAGAATAATCGTTTTGGATGGATTCAAAAAGTTGTATTAAGTCCCAGTCCCCAGAAGCGGCTTACAATCTTACCTTAATTGCAATCATGATAACGCACCACTACGCAAATAGTTTTTACCATTCCAATGTCGGTGCTTTCATCTATGAGCACTGAAAACTTAGTATATTTTATGTCACGAGCCAATGTATCTTTTTCACTCCTACCAATTACATTGTTTATGACCGCTTGGGCTTTTGTGTGTTTCAGTTTAAATTTTTTTGCAACTTCCGGTTCAGTAAAAGTTACCGATATAAGATCGCATAGATGGTCTGCCACTTGGTGAGATATTTTATGTTCAGCTATGAAAGCTGCAACTTTTATTTCGGCTAACTTACATTTTTCTTCAGGCGTCGTTGGCACCTTTTTAAATGCACTATCTATGCTAGGTTGCACAGTTGACTTTGAAGTGGAACTTAATAACCTCTCTTTTAATTCATGTTTCGAACTACGAGCGTGTCTTTTAAGAACGCTTATTTCCGCGCTGATAGTTGAGTCACAAATTGAACAAATCGCTTTATATTCATCTTTGGGATGTTTCTTTATCCATGTAGAAAATTCTTTTAGTTTAAACCATTCAGCTTTAAAGTTTTGTTTATTATGCTTCCTTTTTATTCCAATTCTAGCTGTGCTGGTAGAACAACTTGGTCTTGTTTCGCTATCGGAAGTTTCAGTGTCAATCTCCATTGAAACAACTATTAACACACAAAACTAAAACGAATATTAAACTTAAAAACGATAAAACTCTACACCTTAAAATTTATTTAATTAATTTATATATATTTTTTATCACTTTATTACAAACTAAATATCTAATACTTAAATATGAAAATATAATATATGCAGAGCTATTTGTCTAAGACTTGAACTAGAAACAGTAGATTTAAAAGTGTGTGTTGTATTTACAACGCCGACTGCTGAGTAACGTGTAACTAGAAGTAAAACACAACGTCATTCATCCATCACACTTATACTTTTGATAATTACATTTCACTCCTTTCCGTACGTATAAATTAGATCGAAAATAGATTGCTCAGGTTGGGTGTTTTTGAGTGTGTGTGAAGCCTGGAGATCGATGTTTAAATATTCGGGGATTTCAAGCAACAAAGAGCATTGTTGCCATTACGAAATATTTAATATTATGTTGACTGAGATTTGTTTTACGCATTGTGTGATGAAAATATAATTGTAACGTAATTTATAAACTATAATAGTTAGTGTAATATTACGGTGAAATATGACACGGTAATACCATATTACCTTGAGATTAAGACTAAATTACGGTGAATCTACGGTAATTACCGTGTATATGGAGACACTGTTTGCAACTTGTATTTTGTATGTATCCAGTATTGCTATAAAAATAATGTTAGGAAGTGATCGTAAAAATTTTAAAACCATTTGGAACAAGTATTGATTGTTTTTTTTTTTATTTCATACAGTATTTTTGTTCATAAAATAATCTAAAGTCTTTTATTTATCTATTTAATTAATATGGTATAAATTACAATTAGTTTAGGATCGAATACATTTTTAGCGACATCTATCGGCGAATAAATAAGACGCAATGCATTTATAAAAGTGTGTGTGGCTACGGCAAGTAGAATATGGCCACCCCATATCTTCCCATGGGTGTCGTAAAAGGCGACTAAGGGACAAACTACCGAACACCATGGTAGTCGTGGTGGTAGGCTCCAACATCAGCCGACGGCAGAGTTACCACCCATCAGCAGAAGTCGTGCCGCCAAGCGCCTAACAGCGTGTTCCGGCATGTAGGGGCTGATGAAGCCGTATGGGGAATGGGTCTGAACAGTTGTGTTGCACAGTAGCCGTGTTGGTGGTGGATCGTTGCTTGTTGTGTCGGGAGCTTAGTCATGGAGGGTAGCGGGATCCGAAGCACGGCATGCCGCTGGCCGACCGCAGACAGTTGGGGGCCCAACTAGTGGGCTAGCCACCCATGAAAGGCTGCCCCGCCATCTGTGAAAAATCCCAGGGTGGCTCCATCGTGCTGGTTGGCGACCAGAAGAGGGGGCCCGATGGCGATCCTTGGGGGGGTTCGGGCGTCCCCGCAGTCTCCAGACTAAGCCCTCTATGACATGACAGCATCAATATCGCTGCCGGGCTCGTGCAACACCTCGTTCAACTGCCGTTCTCCATCCTATTCACTCTTCAGTTATATATTTAAATGACAAGGCACAAAAAGAGTAAAGTTTTTAAGCGGCTGCACTCCCCCTCACTTAACGTGCATCTCACGAATATCCGTGGATTGCACACTAACCTCTCATCAGTCCACTACCACCTCGAGACTGCGCAGCCGCACATGCTCTTTTTAACGGAGACGCAGATTCAATGTCCATTGAACGCTGCGTACCTGGACTATCCCGGCTACACGTTGGAGCATAATTTTAGCTCGCGGGCCGGAGTCTGCTTGTACGTGCGAAATGACCTCTGTTTCCAGCGTCTCCGCCACCTTGAAGACCCCACATTTTCTATGATTTGGGTTATTGTAGACACAGGAATCGAAAAGATCCTGTATTCCTGTGTCTACCGATCGCACACTGGTGACCAGGAGACAACTCGATTGTTTGAACATCTTAGTGAGGGCGCTGATGTGGCTATGCAACGGTACCCTTCCGCACAGCTTGTCTTTCTGGGGGACTTTAACGCCCATCATGAAGATTGGCTGTTCCCATACCAGAAGACGGACCATGCTGGGAGAGAAGCGTGGAAGTTTGCGGTATCACTTGGACTCTCCCAGCTAGTTGAACAAGCGACGAGGGTTCCCGATGTAGACGGCCACTCAGCTAATTGTCTGGACCTTCTGCTGACAACTGATCCAGACAGATATAACATCAAGGTTTCATCCCCACTGGGTAGCTCTGACCACTGTCTGGTAAAATCTTTATCGTCTTACTCTCCACCAGATAACGACCCTATTGGTGTTAGACGAGTATGGCAATACAAGTCAGCAGATTGGGATGAGATGCGACACTTCTTCGCATCCTTTCCTTGGCGGCAGGTCTGCTTCTCTTCTTCCGATCCGTCGAGCTGTGCGGATGCTATAACCGATGTGGTGCATCAAGCGATGGAATATTTTATCCCGTTCTCTGATGTACCCGTCGGTGGCATAGCTCACCCATGGTTTAATGCCGAATGTACATTTGCTGAAAAGCGTAAGCATTCGGCTTACCTTGCCTGGGTTGATGCTCGAGACCGCAAAGCTCCGGATGTAAGATCCAAGAAGAGAGCCTTTAACTTAGCCGCCAAGTCCTACAAAAAGACATTAAAGAAGGCTCGTCTTGACCGAATTACACATATTGGCGCAAAGCTCTCTGCCCAACCATCTGGCAGCAGAGCTTTTTGGTCCCTTGCCAAAGCGGTCGAGACGAACTTCTGTCGGCCCTCACTGCCACCGCTGGTAAAACCTGACGGATCCCTGGCTCATACGGCAAAGGAAAAGGCGACTTTGCTTGCTTCTCTTTTTGCCCAAAATTCATGTCTAGACACTGGCAATGCTACTCCACCACATCTACCTCACTGCGGAATCTCAATGGCAGATATCCCTATAACTAATAAGGAGGTCAAGAGAGTATTGTGTCGTCTAGATGTAAATAAAGCCAGTGGTCCTGATGGTATACCAGCGATAGTGCTAAAAACATGTGCTCCCGAGTTGTCTCCGATATTGACTCGTCTGTACCGCCTTTCTCTAAGGACTGGAATAGTGCCTAAATCCTGGAAGCTTGCCAACGTGCAACCAGTGCCCAAAAAAGGTAGCCGTGCCGACCCTGCCAATTATCGTCCGATTTCAATCACCTCCATACTCTGCAAGATTATGGAGCGTGTATTGAATAGTCGTCTAATGGCATACCTAGAACAGAATGATCTCCTCAGTGATCGACAATATGGGTTTCGCCGGAATCGGTCGACTGGGGATCTTCTAGTGTATGCCAATCACACCTTTGGCGAAGCTCTTGAGCGAAGCGGGGAGGCGATTGCCGTCTCCCTCGATGTCTCAAAGGCCTTTGACAGGGTTTGGCACGCTAGCCTTATACGCAAGCTTTCAGCCTACGGTATATCTCCTGGCCTGATCGGCTGGATTAAAGACTTCCTGACCGACCGATCACTTAGAGTTGTGGTTGAGGGTTATTCATCACAACCCTTAAAGACCAACTCAGGGGTTCCTCAGGGGTCTGTTCTCTCTGCAACCTTGTTCTTGCTGCATATCAACGATCTGCTTATACCCGGTATCTATGGGTACGCAGACGACAGCACTGTTGTAGAGAGATACCTGCCGAATCCTCGGGCTAGTAGAGATCAAATTCAGTCCGAAAGAGAGGCCATGGTAGAGCGGTTGAATCTCACACTCAGGGCAGTCTCCACTTGGGGCGATGCCAATCTTGTGAGTTTCAACGCCACCAAAACACAGGCGTGTCTGTTCACCACAAAAAGGAGTCCTTTCACCTTGACTCCTACTTTCCGAAATGTGCCTCTGGAATACACTGACCGCCTGCAGTTACTGGGGATGGACATTACCCCCAACTTGAACTACGGGCGGTTCATCGAGTCTAAGGCTAACGTAGCAGCGAGGAAAGTTGGCATCCTTGCAAAGGTCCGACAGTATTTCACGCCGGGACAGCTTCTAGATTTATATAAAGCTCAAGTCCGGTCGTGCGTGGAATACTGTAGTCACATTTGGGCTGGTGCTGCGAAATGCCATCTGTCAGCCTTGGACTCGATTGAGAGGCGTGCCCAGAGACTTATAGGTGACCCTACGCTGGTAAAAGCCAAGCTACACAGCCTCGATCACCGACGTAGGGTTGCCAGCCTCTGTGTATTCTATAGGTTACATTTCGGAGAGTGTGCGCAGGAATTACACGATTTAATTCCCCCATCCCCCTTCCATCATCGGACGACCCGACGAACGGCTGGTCTCCATCCTTACGTCGTGGACATTCCACCCGTCCGGACGAAGCGTTTCGCTTCGTCATTTATTATACGTGCAGCAATGGATTGGAACAATCTGCCTGCGTCTGTGTTTCCGTCCGGTTACAATATGGGTGTCTTCAAGGCAAGAGTGAATAGGTGGCTACTGAATTAGTGCGACTTACCATCTACGACTACGTTACCACTTACCATCAGGTGGAACGTAGTCAAGCACTAATTCAGAATGAAATAAAAAAAAAAAAAAAAACAAAAAAAAAAGTTAGGAAATGGAGATGGCGCAAAAATTAGCAATGTCTTGAGTGTCCCCCACCTCCTGTCTGCAATGCTTCCGCAAATGTCAGTTATTTTCTATTAATTCTAGCTCTCTATGGCCTGTTTATGGATATAAATTTGAAAGTACTTTGGGAAAAAATTGTACAATTATTAGTAAATCAGAATTGCTTAGTTTATTAGATCTCAAAAAAGATTTTTATAAAATTTATACGGATGGATCTAAAAGCACTCAAGAAGTTAAAGCAGCATATTTCGACAGTAATTTAGGCTGTACAAAATGTATTTTACTAAACAATAATTGTTCAATTTTTACTGCGGAATGTTACGCAATTTATATGGCATTATAACATATAAATTACAAAAGCAATATTAGAAAAGTTCTAGTTATCTACGATAGCAAAAGCGCTTTATTAGCTATAGACAGTTGTAAATTAAGCTTTAAAACAAATTATTTAGTATTTAAGATTAGAAATTTACTGTTCAATTTAAATGCGAGAAATGTTTACGTTGAGCTAGTCTGGGTACCCTCACACAGAGGTATAGCAGGTAATGAAAGAGCTGATCAAGCTGCAAAAAATGGATATGATGAGGACCACAGAGATGTTGTTAAAACACCTTTCTCTGATTACCTTCCAATCATCAAAGAAGAGATTAATAAACTTTGGAAAGATTATTTGTCTATAACAAAGCAAAATAAAGGACAATGGTACGCTAAAATACAAAAAGACTTTAATACTTAGCCCTGGTATAACATCATCAGCTGTGAATCAAGAAAATTTATCTCCATAATTAATAGAATGAGATTTGGACATTGTTTAATTCCCTCTCATCTTTTTAAACTAAAAATTATTCAAGATCCTAAGTGTACTAAATGTAATGAACCATACGCTGACTTAAACCACATTATTTTTAAATGCGAGTCATTGAAGCTACATAGATTAATCCTGGCTTCGGATATAAATAACATTTGCATAGAAAATAAGCACCTAAATTCAAGTTTTGGTGGATCTAGCTCGCAAAAATTATTGACAGATTTATTTTCAAACAAAAATATTGAACCAGTCAAAAGAGATTTAAAATAGTGTTTAAATAATAGATTTAAAATAGTGATAGCAGCCCCCGACGGATATTCTTTGTTTTTTTTTATCTCGCATTACATTTATTTTTAAGTCGGGGTTTATTTTTATTATTTTATCCTTTTTTAATAACTTTTTAACCGTCGTGGGTTTTTTCAAAATTTTTAATTTTAGCTAGGTATAATTATTTATTCAATTTGTCTTGTTTATATTAGAACTATTAATAGCTATTGAGTACAGTGTTGCCAGATACCGGAGATTTTTTCTCGTACCAAGGATGCCAAAAATCTCGTACTTTCAGTACAAAATCTCGTACTTGTGTATATTTGAAAAAAAAAATGACATAAATCTTATGATTTAGACTATATACTATTACGAATTGGGCTTGGGGATGTTAAATGAAACGATTGAAAACTTTACTCACTTTGTAACAACTTTACTTACATTTCTTTAAAAAAAATATACATTCATGTACTAAATACTTGTACTTTTTAGATAGTTTTTTTAATTATATCTAATATCAGGGATATTGGTTAAATCTTCTTTCTTTTTATATAGATTTTCAGATGACATTCTAGAATAGAGGGTTCAAAGTTAACGCAGTTACCTTGGCAATTTGGGCCTTTAGCGCTATCGGCAGCCAAAAGTGCTCCATTAACAGTGTCTGTAATCAGACGATTTCTAAGGTCTGTTTTGAGTAAATTAGTTTTGCTGAAAACCCGCTCGCAGTCAGCATTTGCATGAGGCAAAGACAAAACTGCAAGTGCAAAACTGGCCAATTCGAAGAAATCTTCTGATTTTAATAAAATCGCCTAAAACTCATCAGGTTCTTTAGTAGTTTGAAGCTCTGCAGGGTAGCGGGCTTTTGCAATGGGCAATCTGCGCCATTCATCGTCTATCTGTTGTTTTTGGTTTTCATTAAAGGACCCAGCTATGCGTGGCACAACGTCCATAAGAGGCATCAATGTTGGGACGTGATCTCTGAAATCATTACTAAGAGCTGATATTGGTCCTAAAGCTTTAAGTTTAGACAGCACAGGATCATCCATATCGTAACGTTTTTTTATTTCTAAAGCAGCAGTTCTGAGAAAATTTCTGCAGTTTGTGAAAAACATTGCCTTTTTTGCGGGCTGCCTGTCTACGTCAGGATGTTTCAGCATTTCATATACTCTAATCCCAAGATACATTGCAGAGTCATTAAATTGGAACTGTTCATTTTAGGATCTACTCTACTTACATTCGGCTGCATAACATAGTCTCGTTTAAGGTAACGCAGAAGGATTTCTTGATATAAATCTTCAATTTTATCGTGCAGCTTGTGAATAACCACTTTTTCGTTCTGGAATTCGAGATTGAATTTAGTGAACAAAGGCAGTGACCAGTCTAAAAAACCAAAGCTTTTCTAAGATGGATATGGCACGATTTTTCACCTCAGCTTTTACTTTGTGTATTGGGTTGGTAGTAAAATCAATAAAGAATAAGCGCAGCGCTTCCCATTGTTCTAAGATTCTTGTTACAACTGCTGTTAAAGAAAGCCATCTTGTTTGAGAGGGTTTCAATATTTTATGGGGCTCAACTTCAACAAATGATTGAAAATTGCGGAAATCAAACTGTCGTTTGTCACTGTTTTTGAAGAAGTTATATATGTCACGAGCAAGTTGTTCTACTGATTCCGGAATCTCCTATCAAGCCTGACTTGCACATAGGTGGGCTGAATGACAAACACATTTTGAAATAACAATCCCTGGTAAATCACGCAACAAACGAGTTTTGACTGAATCGTTATCCCCCATCATAACGTTACATCCATCCGATCCAAAGCCAATCATGTTTGTAAGTGGCACATTTCGACTGGTAAAAGAATCCACTAACGCTCTGTATATATTTTCAGCGTTCGATGTAGGAACTTCATCGGTGTCTGTCTCTTTAAAAATCTTATACAGTTCCCAGAATACGCTGCAGATTTTCTGAGCATCATTGTCAAAATAACGTACCACGACACAAGCCGTTTTGACCGTCGATACGTCTGTAGTCTCATCAGTAAGCGCAGAAAACTTAGTTGATTTCAATTTATTCGCCAAGTCAACTTTGTGACCTTCTCCAATGACATTTTTTACAACTGCCGTGATTTTAGTACGCTTAAGTTCAATGTCTTGCACTAATTTGGAATCAGGAATAATTCCTTTTAGTAGATCAGTCAAGTGGTCAGCTACAGAAAAAGCAATATTGTGTTCTGCAAAAAACGCAGCTAGTTTGATTTCAGCTCGATCCTTTTGTTTGTTTTTTGGTATTGCACCCGTCTTGAAACCAAATGAAGTCAATTTTTGTGACTGTTGACCTGATGTGCTAGGTTTGTTACTTAAATGTTTTTTAGAATTGGCGTGGGATTTAAGGTTTGAGATTTCAGCAACCAGTGAACTTGCTGGGCAGAATTCACACTTCGCCTTTCTTGCATTTTTGAGATCTGGCTGTAGCCAATCTCTAAAGAGTGGATGCTTTAACCACTCGTCTCGAAAGATTTGCGTACGATGTTCAAAAACCGTGTTACCTTTTTTTTTGCAGTCCATCCTCCTTTTCTAGAAATTTTTTTAGGTGGAGTGGATGAAGAATCACTGTCACTACTCATAATTATGTAGATACCATTTGATAATAACAGTAAAATGTTAAAAATTCGAAACGCACTTGTTCTTGAAAAACCTCAACTAGTTGTGCGTCAAATGCGTTGCCCGCTCTACGCTCTAGATACGTCTTAGCTTATGAAAAAGAGACAAGAAATCGATGTTACATTAGTGCAACAAGGACAACAACAAATAAACACTCAAAGACTAACCAAGGATCTTTTAGTGATGTGATGTGGTAATAAATCTAGTCATGTGCTGAGTCAATCGTTTGTGGTGACACGACGCGACGACATGAACACATTTACTTTATTGATATATTTACATGGATAAAAATCTCGTACAAAAGTGTACGAGATTTTTATTATTCTCGTATCTCGTACAGAGACCAGGAATCTCGTACGTACCGGTACGAGATTTCTCGTACGTCTGGCAACACTGATTGAGTATGACGATTTCCCTTCATGCTTGACTAGGCTTAGGACTAGCAGAAAATATTTCAGATAATATTATAATATATATCTTTTCAAATGTGCATTTAAACCAGTAGTCGACTTATAAGAAAAATTTTGCTTGCAATATTAGCACACAGCAACAAATGAACTATTGTCTTTTTTTATAAAATGTGTCCATATTTCACTAGCTTTTCGTGACATCATTAATATTTACAATTTTAAAATTAAAAGAAATAGACGGATACTAAAACGTTTGTCGTTAAATATATATATATATACAGAATTGTCTTATTTTATTGGTCCACAGTTTTTATTTTAAGAGTTAAAGAATTATTATATACAATTAGTACACAGTACAATTTACGTATTATTCACTATATTCACACTGCACAAAACAAGAAATACCTAAACAAACTTAATTAGCACTAAGTTCAAAACTTAAATGAAATTAAAAATTGGCGCGAATTATTGTTTACACACAACAAACTCAAACAGAGTCTACGTCATGCGCAAAAGTAATAACAATTTTACACTAAAAAACAAATATTAAGCACCGACTTTACTGCTTTTACGATAAAGTTTAAATTAGATTATTATTTCTTCATAACTAAATCTTGCTGGCGGCGAATATAGCTAATATTCGCTTTGTCTCACTTTTTCTACCGACAGTGTCATTAGTTGGAAAGAGAAGCGGCGAATTTTAAACCATTACCGATTAATGGTTTTTTATCGTTTTATATTTGTTAAGTTTTCTTTCGATATTTTTTCGATGTTTTAATGACATTAGCACAAAGTTTTAGTAAAACTAGAAATCCGTTTTAATCCAAGGGCATATCGATACGATAAGTTATAGGTGTGTATCGGTTTTTAGCTACGTTTTGGTATAACGGACACATGCCTAGCTGGGACTTTTTGGCGGGAAGTCAACCTGAGCCGCAGTTTTAAATTTTCTTTTTTAAATAAAAGTTAATTTTACTTGCCTTTCCTATCTTAAACGTCTGAAAACGAAAATGGGACCCCCTAGTGATGGGGAGGACCCTGGGGACCGAAAAAAGAAACGGAAATATGACAATGTTTTCTCCAGCCCTCAAGATAAGTACAAAATTTTTACCAAACCCAACTATAGAAGACAATTCCTAGAAAACAGTACTGGTGATTTCACAGTATTTGTTCAATCAACTGAGCAGGAAAAACTAGGCAACAGAAATCCCATAACACTACCGAAATTATTTACAGAAAATGTTAAGGGCATTACTGGTGTCCACCGTGTCAATGCGCATAAAATTGGAGTCTCTTTTAGAAAAGCCATACCAGCCAATTATTTCCTTAAAATGGATGATTTCTTATCTAAAAATAAAATGAAGGCATTCATACCGTCACACTTAACAGAGAAAATAGGTATTCTAAGATATGTTCCTAAAGACATGTCCAACAAAGAAATTTATAAAAATATCACCTGCGATGCTGAAGTTATATCCATTAAAAGATTTATGAAAAAGACAAATAACATACTATCCCCGTTGACCACAGTTGCCGTAACCTTTGCCACTACAACACTGCCACAACATGCTTACATTCAATTATTCCGTTATCCTGTACACCAATATATTACTTCCAGTCTTACAATGCTTTAAATGTCTTAAGTTTAATCTCTCGGCTAAAGTTTGCAGAAGTCCTCAGCAGATGTGCTCCTCATGTGCTGGAAATCACTCTTATAAGGAATGTGATGTGGAAGAAATAATTTGTATAAATTGCAGTGGATCTCATTTAGCAATATCCAGAGATTGTCCAATTAAAAAACAAAAGATAGAAGAAAACATGAAGAAATATACTCAGCAAAGCTATGCCACTGTGGTGAGTTCTCCTCCATCTAATGATTTAAAAGCCTATCCACTTCTGAATGTAAATAAGTCTTTCGATGTAGATACAATTGTCAACAATGATATTATCCTGAATGCTATTGTAAAATCATTATTAGCTTTAGGTAATAGCAAAAATAAGGATCCCTTAACAACTAAGAAAATAAAAGAAATATTTATATCAAACTTAGTTTAATGGAGGATTATTTACATATAGTTCAGTTCAATATACAAAGTTTACAGAGCAAGAAAACATTGTTACAAAAATTACTTGCAGATGAGGAAATAGACATTTGTTTACTTAATGAAACTTGGCCTACTAATAAATCTATTATCCCTAATATTCCAAATTACAATTTTATTTAAAAGAACTCTGAAAATAGATGCAATGGTGTAGGTATTTTAATTAAACATGGGTTGAAATATTCTGTATTAAACACTAACACTCATGAAAATATCCAAAACATAGCCATAAGTATTGAGACAAAGTCAAGTAATATCAGTATACTTTGTGTATACTGTCCACCTAAAAGTGGTAGATTTAATACTAATAAACTTAGGCATATTTTTAATAATATTCCCAAACCTTGTATAATTATGGGTGACTTAAATACACATCATATCAGTTTTGGTTGCAATAGCAATAATAATAGAGGAAATAATATATATAACTTAATTGATGACTTAGATTTTTGCATATTAAATGATGGTACTCCAACAACATGTCCATATCCCAACAGACAGGCTTCTGCAATAGATGTCACTCTTGTTAGTCCTTCGATTGCTCATTTGTGTAATTGCCTTTAGGCAGCTATCACTATCCAGTTTCCCTCTATGTAAATATTAAACCATGTATGTATAAAGTAGGTCCTGTGGAAGACAGATTTATTTATAGTAAAGCTAACTGGTCTGAATTTTATGCTCTATCTAAAAATTTCTTTTCCAATTGAACCATGGAGTCTGAAGATTGCCTAGAATTGTATAATAGTTTTGTAAATACTTTAAATGATTTAAGAGATATAACTATTCCTAAGAGTAAGAAAATAAATAGTAATGTTGTTCGTAAAAAACCTGCTCCATGGTGGGAGGGGCCCACAGTGGTATAGACGGTAATGAGATTGCTGATAGTATAACACATACAGATTCTAATCGAGATGACAGTCAATCACAACAAGTACCATTCTCCGATTACTATGTTTACTTTAAAACCAATTTGCGAAAGCTTTGGAAAGAACACTGGGACACTACAGTTGAGATCAAAGGAAAGTGGTATGCTTAGGTGCAGAAAAACTTGCCAATAAAACCGTGGTATGATAAACTTGGCGCAAAAGGAAGTCGGAAATTCATAACGACTATATCAAGAATGCGGCTTGGTCACTGCCTTATTCCTACACATCTCCATCGAATCGATATCTATGAGAATAGTCACTGTAAACATTGTCATGAGGAATCTTCCGATTTGCAACATCTTGTAACTTGTTTTCAGTTGTCCACAATTTAACAATCAGCGACGATTACTTTTTAAAAAATTAACGACACAGAACACTAATACTCCTACCGGAGAAGAATTGTAACTCCATACAAAAAAAAGCAACCATAACGTTATATCCTTACATGACGCTAGCGCCACTGCGGAATAGCAACAAAGTTATGAGCGGGAATATTTAAAATATTATGAGCGGGAATATTTAAATGCATATTATAGTTTGTCAATAGTAGCCATATACATATTGAGATGTATACGCAAATTTGCTAGCCTTTTTGTTCAGATGTGTACTTTTCTTTGAATAAAGTAGCTAGTAAATTTGCGTGTACATCTTAATTACAAGTACGGCTACCATTATTTAATTTTGAATGTTACATTTTATTATGATTTTTTTGTATTAAATAGAAGGATGATGATAATACTATTTTTAAATGAATAAATAAATTAGTACCCCCATAGCCATTGAAACACGAAAACATTGTTTTAAAATCATATATTTCTTAAAGTTCTTATTTTTCTTTGCAAACATTTCCTTTTCTCCTCATCTTCCATTTCTCTATTTTTTTTTGTTCAAAAATCTTTTTAAACAAATAAAAAATGTTGACATTTTTATTTCTTCTTTGTTTACTTCGAAGTGTTGTGGGCATTCTTTTAAAAAGGTGAAATCTACAGAATCTGGAGCAGCCATCGCATTTAATTTTACTGCAGGTTGCCATGAATTATCTTTAAGGTATTCGTGTATTATTTTTGCAATGCTTTCAACACACTGAATACAATTTTTATCTATGTACTTTAATGATGAAGAACTACCATATTCCTTGAAACTTGTGAATATGTGTATGGGTTCAATATGTTTACTTAATAATGCTTTTTTACACTGTTCACAATCATGGTGTGTTAATCTTTTAAAAATATAACCACACACATATCCACAAGCTTGACCTTCTGGCGTCGCCTGCTCTACTGCTTCGACTGCATCTGATATTAATACTTCCAATTGTTCAAAACTTAATTTGGACTCTATAGGATTGGGTTCCTGTTGGGGTCCAACATCAGTTAAAAAACTGCACAAATTATTAGAGAGAATGTTGATATCGTCTTCACAATTCTTAAATTATTAAAATATTTCAACCTCTATATTAAATGAATTATAAATTATTTCTAATAAAACTTGATAGTGCACAAGGACAAGGATTATTGTACGAACATTTTTGTTAAACACCCAAAAATGCATTTTACTCATGGAAAATTTTATTTTGAAGATTATTTTGCCCAATTTCATATATTGCACCAAAGTTTATTCACCTGAATATCTTCACTTGATTCAGCCTGCACATACATAATTTCTTGAACTGTTGCACTTGTACAAGGTTCTGCCAAAGTCAATTCAGTCTGAATATTTTTCTATTTGTAGTAGCGGTCCCTTTAATATTTGCTCAGTCACTTTCACATTCTGAAAATTAATATTACAAATTTTATTAGTATATCGTGGAATATTATTATGTCATAATGGTCAAATAAGTAATTCAATTGATTACATTTTGCAAAGTGGGTAAACGGAAAAGCTGATGTCACAATCAGTTTTAATTTTAATAAATTCAGTAATGGTGGAATGTGAATGGAGTAGTTTTGAAGGAGTCGACGTGTGGAGCGATCAGTCTAATTCGAGACATAAAGCAGTACACGCCTCCAATACGATGCTAACGGGTTGCTTAGTGTGTGAATAATAATTTCGTAATTGAAAGTGAATAAAAAGTTTACGCTATAGCTATAGCTAGCAGTAAATGAAGACAGAGGAATAGAAGATAAAGGAATAGGATCCTAAATAAAATAATATGAGTACACTCAATAACATGCCTATCTATACTCTGTGCACAATCAATCCGGACAAAACACTGACCATAAAAAATATTTTTAGGGTTGTCAAAAACTTACATGGACTTTTACATAGACACTTTTTATTTAACTAACTAAATCACTACATTTTTATGAAAAAATTAAATAAATAAGTATTGATTATTTATGATCCTGTAATACCCATAAGTTATTTGTAACCTTTCAACATTATTGTACTATTATATGTAATACAACCTATACAAAAATCCTCACAGCAGCAGAAGTTTGCTAAATAGTAAGTGACTCGCTTTGCAATTTGTTTGTATTATTTTCTGTTATGAAGCTGATCTATTTTCTATAGCTAATAGCTATATTCTATTTCTTAGCAGTTCTAGAGTTTATTAATATATGTATAATGCTTTTATATGTGTATTATTAAAAGAAAGATGTATTTTTAGATGTTAATGTATTCTAATTAATGTTTTGCTTTATAATAAAAATAAGGCAAACAATTATAGAATAATAGTCTACTCTTAAATAATTTATAAGTAGATTTTTTTTCTAAAAATAGCATAGAAAGTAAACCATGCCTACACACAGCAAGCTCCTCCTCCATTGCTGATTTCCCCCTCAAAGTGACATGTAATATTTTAATGTTTGTGCCCCTTGCAATAATAATTTTTAGATTTATTATTTTATTTGTTTATTCTCTGCCATTTTTTTTAGCCACTGGCGGAAGGCTAGTATTTTGAAAAACAAACCTCTCTGAAAATATTCTCTTGATCAAGTAATACTTCTTCAACTTCTGTGGAATCAGGAACAGCAAATCTGCTCAGTTTTTGTCTATTATTATCATAAAACTGAGTGGAATCAAAGTGCCTTCCACAAAGCACTTTATTTGAAGTGTGAAGTGATTGCAAAAAATCCATGTTAGTCCAGTCTTCATTTATGACCCTGAAAGTAGCAGACCTCCGACAAAAATAAAGTTTAGCTAGGGATATCATAGGGAAAAATAAAGTTACCAGAAATCTGAATGCAGGGTGATGTATGGTTTTAAAAAATTTAAAAGTGCATAGTTTTTAAATATTTTTTTTATTAACTATCAAGTTGTTATATTAAAAAATAATTTTTGGATTACTCTACTGGAGTTGTTAATTATCTCAATAGTACAAAAACTGGTAGTTTTGACTATTTTGTTAGTATTTAATTGTGCCTATTTTTTTTTTTCATTTTCACCTTAGAAACTTTGGCATGCCATAGCTACTTGACAAATAACTTTTTTGAGAAAAAAAAAAGGGAATTGTAGATTTTCGAAAAATCTAAATGTGCATTCTTTTATTTTTTTGGTTTTTTGATTTTTCTCAAAGATATTGAAATAATTATTTTTTTTTAAATTTTCAGTTGCGGATATACATTTTAAAAATAATTTTTTTTTTTAATTAAAAGAAGGCACTTTTTTCTTTCGATAAAATCTACATGTGCATGTTTTTATTATAATTTTTTTTCAATAGAACCGTTGATATTTTGAGATTTATAAGAAAATTACTCCAAAATACGATAAAAACTATTAAATCACGGAAGTTGTTTAAGAATAAATTATTATTACCTTTATTTTTATCAAACAGAACATATTTTCTATTATTTTGTCAATTGTTTTTGATAATAAAAGCAATAAATAATATTTTAATTTATTATTTACGACTTTTAAATACCATTTGTTAAATTTAACAACTTAATTAGTACGTAAGAATAAATAATTAAATAATTATTGGTTTAAACGTTTAAATTTTGTAACAATATCTATTTTATTATTTATAACAAAATTTATAAACTGATAATGTGGATTATATACAATAATTTAATTATTTTATTTTAATGTTTATTTACTTTTTAACCAATTATTACATAGATCGCAGTAATATTTAAATTTTTCATCCTGAATTACTTTCAATGATTTATTCAAATAATGCAAACAGCCATAATGTGCCCATTTATGACAAAGATCATATAAAACCCAGTTTGGCTCTCTTTGGTTCTCCCCTTGACCACACACCAAACATTGATTTAATACATCTAACGATTTTGTTATACAATCTTTTTTAAGCTGTTCTCTTAATTCATCAGGATTCATATTACTAATTTTACTTGAATTACCGTTGACAATTTCTTTGATATAATGAAGCACAAATATCCCACAATTATAACTGTCTTGCTGGCATGGATACCCTATATTTTTTATGGTCCAATTAATTTTCTTTTTGGGAAAAACAATTTTATAACAATTGACAAAATTTTTTAGATAAGGCGTACAATCATCATTTGAGTTTCCTGGATTTAAGTAATAAATAAAGCCGCGTTCTACGTTGACATAAAAGAGGACCCAATGTGACTGATTTATATTAACGGGAAAAAAAAAATTATTCTGAGTACTCCAAATTTTTTTTAAATTAAGGTAAAAAGTGTTATCAACATTTTCACAATTGTTGAGTAAAATAATGAGACTCATCTCACATAAAGTATATCCAATTTTTCGTTCAGAGGACTCGAGTATTAACAAATTACAACAATACTCGATGATGAAATTCGATAACCATTCTTGATCATAAAGAGTCTTGTAATCTTCACCGCTTAGATAAATGTAAGAATTGTCATCGTTAACATTTTTTATATATGCTACAAAGTAATCTCTCCTACTATTATTAAAATAATAATCTCGATTTCCAATCGTAGAATTATCATTAAAAATCAGTGTCGTCCTCTTATTTTCAAAATTACAAATGCTCTGCAGTTTTTTGGATTTCTGATGATAATTTGATCTAATTGTTTTTTGTTTTTTACAGTCTTTCCAGCCTTCTATTGATAATAAATTATCAGGCTCATTTAGGATAGGGCAAGATCGTTTTCTCGTATAAACCGAAGGCTTGGATAAATGTAACTCTTTATACACAGATTAAAGAGTTGTTATGGCCAAATAACGATTGTCAATAAACAATCCAACTTTTAAGCCCAGTTCTTTTTCGGCTTTCACTTGCTTAAAATGATTTTCCGCAGTACTGTTACATAAATGTTTTTTATCAGAGTTTATGATTATTGACCAAAAGGGAACATCTGATATCATTTCTTGCATTAAATAATTGGCGAATTCCAAGCATTGGCTAGTATTTTTGGCAAATTTTTTAGTACACCGTTTAGCAGCTACTTCAACTCGCATTTTAATTTGTAAAATATCATTATAATAAGGACTAGATCTTGTATTTTTCATGCTGTCATCTGGTTTCGATGTCAATTCTTCGTCAGAATCGTTGAAATCCTCAGAATCGTTGAAATCCTCAGAACCGTGGAAATCCTCCGAACCGTTGATATCATCAGAATCATTGTCGCCTTGGTCAGAATTTTTTCTTTGGTGGTTTTGCACTTTTAACAGCTGGTTCATCGCTTCGAGGAACTCTTCATTTTTCCTTGGATATATTATAATGATAAATACATGCTCAAACGTCTTCTTTAGAGTTTGATAGTCGCTGCAATGGACTAAGACAGCCATCAACTCCAAACAGAAACTGATTAACGACTTGTCAACTTTTTTTTTCTGCAAAGCTCTGGAAACCATCTTCATTACATGAGGATAACAAAAGTAAAGTGGTATGATGCAGTCATCTAATGGTTTTCTGGAAAGAATTGAGTCATAGGTCAGGTTTAAATACTCTCGTACAGACAAATTATTCCAGTCAGCCATTACTGCATTTACTTCAGCCCAGCACCAATCAGTGACGACTGCTTTAAACGGTGGCCACTTTACTTTACTTGAGCAGCATAAAGCTTTAAAATGAGCTAAAAATTTCCCAATATTTTCAGCAGTTTGATTATTTGTAATCATTTCTAATACTGGGTATATTCGATGCTCAATATTCACAACCCCTGCGTAGTAATTAACCCTTTTTGACTCTTTAAACGGCTTTCGTACGACAGATCCGGTGGAATCAAAATAAAGGATTAAATCGGGATGTTGTTTTAACATTTCTATTTGGTCGGAGATCCCCAAATAAATAACAAACGGTGTTGTAAACTGCTGAATATATGGGTGGTTGAAATTTGTTTCAGATAGTCGTAAAGTTATGTCTGCACAATCATCTCGATGACGAGTATTCTCACAGATAATCTCAGAACGAGATTTCTGGAGAAATTCTAGAGAATGAGTGAACTGAAAATTCTTATCAGTTCGAGCAAGATCGACATCCATGTTATCAACTAATTCTCGATGAATAGTGTCAGGTTTTGCAAATCTCAAACGTTTTTTTATGGCTTGACGGCGGGTTTTACTAAGTGTATAAGCAAAGGCTTTTGTATGATTAGGAAGATCGTTGGTGGAATAAATAAAAAGATGTGTTTTTAAATTATTAGTGTGCCCATTGAATTTAAACCTCACATGACAATTAGGTTGTTTACATGAAGCATAGTCTCTAAACCGATTATACTTATCAATCTTGATGCCATTAAATATCAGGATACAATTGATTCTGCATTCTTGAGGTAATTTATCTCGAAGAAAATTGTGAAGCAGCTCCGATGATACATGACAATCCCTGATAAGCTCTGATGAACAAACTTTAATTTTATGTATCAGTTCATAATGTAATATTTTTTTTTCAGAACTTTTCGATGCATCATTATCTGCACAAGATGCTACAGAAGACACTGAAATTGTCGAGAGCATCTTCGTTATCTCCTCAAGCTCATCAGTCTCCTTGGGAGTTTTGATCGAAATAGTAGCAGACAATTTTTTATTTAACAGTTTTCTAAATTTATCAACAAAACCGTTTCGATTTTTTTCCCAATAAAAAAATAAATTAGTTCTCAAAGTTTCAATGTCTTTCTTCTTTCTTAACCCTAAATGGCTACAGAGCTTAAGAAATTGAATCTTGTCTTGGGTTGGATTTTCGACAACTTCATCGACACTAGTTATAATTGTTAATAATGCGTCCATCGTTTTTTGTTGATTGAACTTCATCATTCCACACTGAACTAAACACTGTCACTAATAAAATCAGTTAATGCAACACTATGCATTTAATATTTTAATTAAAGATGAATAATTATATTTAATTAGTTTGGACACAGTGATCAATTTGAAAACAGAATTATATACTAAAAAACAAAGGCATCTGGGATTTTAAATTCAAAAATATACGACACTAACGCCACCACAAAGATGGCGTCTCCAGTAGCGCCACATTCAAATTTAAATAATTCTATAATTAGATGTTTATGTCATATATATATATAGATATATGTAAATGTTTAACGTTTAAAACACAAATTAAGTTGTTAAATTTAACAAATGGTATTTAAAAGTCGTAAATAATAAATTAAAATATTATTTATTGCTTTTATTATCAAAAACAATTGATAAAATAATAGAAAATATGTTCTGTTTGATAAAAATAAAGGTAATAATAATTTATTCTTAAACAACTTCCGTGATTTAATAGTTTTTATCGTATTTTGGAGTAATTTTCTTATAAATCTCAAAATATCAACGGTTCTATTGAAAAAAAAATTATAATAAAAACATGCACATGTAGATTTTATCGAAAGAAAAAAGTGCCTTCTTTTAATTAAAAAAAAAAAATATTTTTAAAATGTATATCCGCAACTGAAAATATAAAAAAAAATAATTATTTCAATATCTTTGAGAAAAATCAAAAAACCAAAAAAATAAAAGAATGCACATTTAGATTTTTCGAAAATCTACAATTCCCTTTTTTTTTCTCAAAAAAGTTATTTGTCAAGTAGCTATGGCATGCCAAAGTTTCTAAGGTGAAAATGAAAAAAAAAAAATAGGCACAATTAAATACTAACAAAATAGTCAAAACTACCAGTTTTTGTACTATTGAGATAATTAACAACTCCAGTAGAGTAATCCAAAAATTATTTTTTAATATAACAACTTGATAGTTAATAAAAAAAATATTTAAAAACTATGCACTTTTAAATTTTTTAAAACCATACATCACCCTGCATTCAGATTTCTGGTAACTTTATTTTTCCCTATGATATCCCTAGCTAAACTTTATTTTTGTCGGATGTCTGCTACTTTCAGGGTCGCCTTTATTTGGCCAACAATATTTGGCCCAAGCACGTGCCCTGAAAAACAAGTAAGTTAAAAACTGATGTTCTAATGTTCTAAATAATGATTATTAATTTGGGAGGGAAAATGGATAATTAGATGCGATATTATGGATGGTCTGGGATGGCTGTGAATGTGATTGGTTTTACAATTATGCAACTGTATCAAAAATATTTCACATTTATGAATACATTGTGTATGTGCTTGGAGCCAACCTAATAAGCAATAATATTAATTGACAATATATTCATATTGAAATGTATGAATTAGAGTTGGTTCTGCCCTGAGCGAACCATTTTAAATGGTCCATTTATCACCACGTGTCAAAACAGGCATGAGACCTGCCTTTGAATAAAGAACTGGGACCGTTGGACATAGCTAACAGGAATATATTTACTTACTTGGTAACATTACTTGGTCCTGGATAAGGAAATCTATGATAGGTCACCGTCATATCCTCAGCTCGTGTTCTGCCGCACTTAGCACATTTTCTATGGTTATTAACCGACATTATTTAACTATGAAACTTAATCTACTAAACGTCCTGTCGTAAATTATAACTAACTAATCTAATAAAAACTTATAAAACAAAAGTAAACAAAATTGATAATAATAACGTCCTATCGTAATAAAATTATCGACAACCACTATAACACGAACTAGTCTTGTGCCTAATCGGACATCTGCAAGTTCGCACCGTACTAGTACATTTCGTACACTGTACTAGTACAGTGTAGTAGTACTATTAGTACAGTGAACACTGAATGACTGAACAGTCTTAGTAGAACATAATAACATGAATAGTACTCGTTCATGAAAATTTAAGCGTCCGACTTTTAAATGTGAACTTTTAGGTTACTTCACATTTAACTTTTATACTATTTATATATTTACATAAATAGTATAAAACATACTAAATAGCATACTATTTGATTTTCCTTCATACTTCAACAGGCTTAGGACTGGCATTCTAGGTTTAAAAATATGTGGTGATTAAATGAATACTTTCTTAGATTTACGTGAATATTCGAAATAATAATGAAATTTTCTTTTCTGATTTTGTCGCGGGAATGTCTGGATTTTTGGTTCCCGACGCTTTGAATGATTTACAGCGCCCATGGTCACGGGACCGGGAGAGACTAAAGTATTGGACGTTTCCGAGGTTTATAAACTTGATACAGACAGTGTTTATCCACAATTTACTAAATATACAAAATAGCACCAAAGTACCTTATGAAATTATGTATTTTAATTTATATAACTATAATTCAATTCAATTCAATATTATTACTTATTTTTAGCTTAAACTAGCTAACTTTATTATAGTTATTACAATTTTTATAATTGTTATTCAATAATATTATGTAGTGGTGTTATTATTATTATATTCATATTGGTTTCTAATAAAGAATTTATATTTTATACCACAGAGTTATAACTATACAAAATGACACTTCGTTTTTGTATAATAAACATATAAATAAAACAGGGATAGAGGAAAAACATAATAATACAGTGTAAATAAAGTTTAAATAATTTACAAGAAAAATTAAAAATGAAAAACTTCTTTTAAAAGAATATCAACCTCTTTATTAAAATTATCGATATATCGTCCAAAAAAATATACGTAATAAATATTGATATTTCCGAATATTAATTAATATATTTCTTTTGTTATAATATTCGAAATATCAATATTATATCAATAGTCATATTATAAGTACCACAGAACAAAAATACTTATACGTTGAACAACGAACGAAGTTAGCGTAGACAGAGTAAACAATAGATAGTTTTGAAGTGTATATATTCTAGTCTGTAACTGTGTCCACAATCCACATCGCATGTCGCACACTGCACAGTGTACTAATAGTACGAAATGTCCGATTGACAGCTGCCTTTCGGAAACATTACTTTTAGTACAGTACCGCGTACTAGTACCTATTAGTACGTAGTACGTGTACTACCCAAGACTAACACGAACTTAAAGTTTAAATCGTCCTATCGTAGGTATAACGTCTTTTAGTATGCAAAAAATAGTTAAAACACTGATAGTGGAGAAATTGTTGAGACTTGAGTTTGTTTAGCATTCGCTAGCTAGCACCATAGATTATACAATGTAGCAATATCCTCTATGATTATACACTTATATACTGGTGCCGAATTTGTCAATTTTTTTTTTTTTTTTAATTTATTTCTGACCTGGATTCAAAGTCCTTTGGCCGTATACATCGATAAAACAACATTATACAAAAAACAACAAAAAATAAACAAATTAAGCTAAATCTTTTCTACTGTTGTTGTAATGAATTTATAAAGATGAACAAAAAACTGCGGTCTATTTATATACCACTTTCCTTTGGTCTCAACTGTAGTGTCCCAGTGTTCTTTCCAAAGCTTTCGCAAATTGGTTTTAAAGTAAACATAGTAATCGGAGAATGGTACTTGTTGTGATTGACTGTCATCTCGATTAGAATCTTTATGTGTTATACTATCAGCAATCTCATTACCGTCTATACCACTGTGGGAGGGGACCCATATAAATTCTATATTAATGCCACTGTTGTACAAATTTTCTATGATAGTACATATTTTAAATAAAATGTAGTTAGTTTTGTAGGACCGAAGTCCATAAAACAATGAAGTTAAAACGCTTTTAGCATCAGTGACTAATACAATATTTACATTTCTTACACTAGTAGTTATATACATTAAACATTTAAGGATAGCATAACTTTCTGCAGAAAATATGCTAAAATTGTTATTCAACTGAATGCATTCACTGTAATTGGCTTGTGGATCATAAAAGGCTGCTCTTACATTTTGTTCATCTTTAGATCCGTCTGTATACACAAAATAACAATCTGCTCTTTTATGTTTAAATTCAAAAAAATCTGCTTTATTTTTTATTACATCTAAATGAAACTTATTTCTATCATAATTTATGAGACTGTTATATGAGCATTCATAAATTGGCCATTTCTTACATTTATGTACATTTTGCATTTTACTTTTAACATGACTATAAATAGTTATGATTTCAATTCCAGAAAGAAGTGACTGAGGAGATATAGTAGGCATTGGCATGAAGTGCAAAGCCTCTCTTATATTGTGAAATTTAGTGTTGAGAGGATTATTTGAAGCTACTAACTTTAAAAAGAATCTTTCTGCTAGTTGAAGCCTTCTAAGGAACAAAGGAGGTATGCAAGTTTCCACTTCTAATGAGTTAATAGGAGTAGAGCGCATTGCTCCACAAATTAGTCTTAACCCTATGTTTTGTATTACATCCAGTTTGTGGAGGAAGGAATTATTAGCATTTAAGTAAGCCAAGCTACTGTAATCAAAGTGACTTCTGACTATGATTTTATACAACATACTCATAGTTTTGGGGTCTGATCTCCAGTAAGTACCTGCTAAATGACGTAAGATATTTATACTTCTCATAGCCTTCTTACTAATATAGTCTATATGTTTGTCAAATTTTAAATGTGAATCAATTACTACACCCAAAAATTTATGATGGTCAACAATGGGAATTTCTGTGTTATTATAAAGAATTTTCATAACTGAATTTTCTTTACTAAATATTAAAAGTGAACTCTTTTCCGGACTCACTTCTAATTTAAGTTTGTTATGATAATATGTATATAATTGGTTTAAAGCATTATTAATGTTATTTTTAGCTATATCTATATTTTGATTTATACTATATAATATTAAATCATCTGCAAATTGTAAGATGTTGACCATTTCAGTATTGACATATTTCAAAATCTCTGAAGTATATAAATTGTACAGCAAGGGAGATAAAGTAGCACCTTGCATAATTCCTCTATTAGCCGATCTAGGGCCATACAGTTTATTACTGTACTTTACATAAATAGTTCGATTACTTAAAAATTCAAATAACCATTTCAAAGTACTTCCTGGTATATCCTGGTATCCAATGTCACATAAAACTTCAACAAGCTGTTCTATATTTACATTATCAAAAGCACCTTTAACATCTAAGAAAACACAAACCATGTTAGAATTACTGAGTTTGGTTTGTTTGATGTCATGAATCAAAGACACAAAGCTTTCAGAGCAACCTTTACCTTTTCTAAAACCATGCTGAACTTCAGGAATTAAATTATTACTTTCTGAAAAGTATTCCAAACGTAGCATATTTTCAAATAATTTTCCCAAACATGAAGATAGTGATATAGGCCTGTATGAAGAAGCATCATTTATAGGTTTATTTGACTTTAATATTGGAATGACACATTGAGTTTTCCAAGATTTTGGTATAATATGACTTTGCCAAAGTTTGTTATATATACAAAGTAATATTTTTTGGGCATTTGGATGTAACCTTTTAATAAGTAAATAGGGTATATTGTCTAAGCCTGGTGTAGTATCCTTTCTACTTTGTAATGAAGCTGTCATTTCAGTAAAAGAAAAAGGTTTATTAATAAAAGAATTAGTTGCATTTTCTTGAGCACTATGAAACAATGATAACAACCTATCTACATTGAAGCTGTTGTTGTCTGATAAATTGTCTAGAAAACCTGGAATCCATGTATCATCAAAGTTCTTATTGTGACTACTATTTCCAATTCTCTTAAATTTTTTAATATATTCCCAGATCCTTGAAACTGGAGTCATTCTATTAAAGCTACTACACAAATTTTTCCATGACTCTGAACTCTCAATTTTAATAATTCTTTTCTTCTGAGCATCTAGTTTTTTATATTCTATAAAATTAGCTATAGTGGGACATGACTTATATTGCTTTAAGGCTTCTTTAGATGCCTTCACCGCTACCTCACATTTTGCATTCCACCATGGAGCAGGTTTTTTACGAACAACATTACTATTTATTTTCTTACTCTTAGGAATAGTTATATCTCTTAAATCATTTAAAGTATTTACAAAACTATTATACAATTCTAGGCAATCTTCAGACTCCATGGTTAAATTGGAAAAGGACCTACTTTATACATACATGGTTTAATATTTACATAGAGGGAAACTGGATAGTGATAGCTGCCTAAAGGCAATTACACAAATGAGCAATCGAAGGACTAACAAGAGTGACATCTATTGCAGAAGCCTGTCTGTTGGGATATGGACATGTTGTTGGAGTACCATCATTTAATATGCAAAAATCTAAGTCATCAATTAAGTTATATATATTATTTCCTCTATTATTATTGCTATTGCAACCAAAACTGATATGATGTGTATTTAAGTCACCCATAATTATACAAGGTTTGGGAATATTATTAAAAATATGCCTAAGTTTATTAGTATTAAATCTACCACTTTTAGGTGGACAATATACACAAAGTATACTGATATTCCCTGACTTTGTCTCAATACTTATGGCTATGTTTTGGATATTCTCATGAAAGTTAGTGTTTAATACAGAATATTTCAACCCATGTTTAATTAAAATACCTACACCATTGCATCTATTTTCAGAGTTCTTGTAAATAAAATTGTAATTTGGAATATTAGGGATAATAGATTTATTAGTAAGCCAAGTTTCATTAAGTAAACAAATGTCTATTTCCTTATCTGCAAGTAATTTTTGTAACAATGTTTTCTTGCTCTGTAAACTTTGTATATTGAACTGAACTATATGTAAATAATCCTCCATTAAACTAATTTTGATATAAATATTTCTTTTATTTTCTTAGTCGTTAAGGGTTCCTTATTTTTGCTATTACCTAAAGCTAATAATGATTTTACAATAGCATTCAGGATAATATCATTGTTGACAATTGTATCTACATCGAAAGACTTATTTACATTCAGAAGTGGATAGGCTTTTAAATCATTAGATGGAGGAGAACTCACCACAGTGGCATAGCTTTGCTGAGTATATTTCTTCATGTTTTCTTCTATCTTTTGTTTTTTAATTGGACAATCTCTGGATATTGCTAAATGAGATCCACTGCAATTTATACAAATTATTTCTTCCACATCACATTCCTTATAAGAGTGATTTCCAGCACATGAGGAGCACATCTGCTGAGGACTTCTGCAAACTTTAGCCGAGTGATTAAACTTAAGACATTTAAAGCATTGTAAGACTGGAGGTATATATTGGTGTACAGGATAACGGAATAATTGAATGTAAGCATGTTGTGGCAGTGTTGTAGTGGCAAAGGTTACGGCAACTGTGGTCAACGGGGATAGTACGTTATTTGTCTTTTTCATAAATCTTTTAATGGATATAACTTCAGCATCGCAGGTGATATTTTTATAAATTTCTTCGTTGGACATGTCTTTAGGAACATATCTTAGAATACCTATTTTCTCTGTTAAGTGTGCCGGTATGAATGCCTTCATTTTATTTTTAGATAAGAAATCATCCATTTTAAGGAAATAATTGGCTGGTATGGCTTTTCTAAAAGAGACTCCAATTTTATGCGCATTGACACGGTGGACACCAGTAATGCCCTTAACATTTTCTGTAAATAATTTCGTTAGTGTTATGGGATTTCTGTTGCCTAGTTTTTCCTGCTCAGTTGATTGAACAAATACTGTGAAATCACCAGTACTGTTTTCTAGGAATTGTCTTTTATAGTTGGGTTTGGTAAAAATTTTGTACTTATCTTGAGGGCTGGAGAAAACATTGTCATATTTCCGTTTCTTTTTTCGGTCCCCAGGGTCCTCCCCATCACTAGGGGGTCCCATTCTCGTTTTCAGACGTTTAAGATAGGAAAGGCAAGGAAAATTAACTTTTATTTAAAAAAGAAAATTTAAAACCGCCGCTCAGGTTGACTTCCCGCCAAAAAGTCCCCCGAATTTGTCAATTCCAGTCCAGTGTGACCAGTAACCACATTTTGATCCATTTTATTTATTTTTCTTGATGGTATGCTTAATCAACCAACACATGGGAGTTGAGCATGTGTGCACGAGCAAAAGCGCATAAGGGAAGATAAACCACCCTGCGTTGGTGACATAAATGACATTATTATTGGTACCTCAGTACTATGTGCTAAATCGTTTAGTTCCGGAAGAGCACAGAGTACATTGGTATATACTGTTCCGGAAGAGCACAGAGTACATTGGTATATACTGTTCCGGAAGAGCACAGAGTACATTGGTATATACTGCGGAAGAGCCGGTCATATCGAAGGGTGTCACTGAAACGTGGGTGCCGATCATAGAGTATATTGCTACATATTCCACTAGATTTGTTCCTTACATTGTCACTAGTGTTGCTAGCATTCATTATTCACATCTGGTGCTGGATTCAAAGGAAGCTACTGGAGCGACAGATTATGAAGCTAAATCAAAATTTGAACGAGCGCAGTGGAAGCGTGCTGGGCCCATAACCTTTTATAGAGAGTAGTTTTTATTACACTGGAGTTATCTTTAATAAAATCCCTTTTAAATAAGCATAGTTTTATTTATTTCCATTTACAATTTATTAATATAACCTGACACAATTTTTTCTCAACGACATCTATCAAAATTATTTTCTTCTTATATTTTAAATTTTATCGCCAGACAGTATTCTCTATGACATGACGCTATCGTCGTAATAAGCTTTATCTTTAACTAAATAGGGTTTTAAATCGTGTAGTTGAGAATTCACTAAACGAAAGGCAATCAAATGTAATATTTGGCAAAAAATAATTATTCCACCCTCAAATATTCTACTGACCCTTTTTTTTATTACAACATTGCTATTAATTTAATATAATAATAAAAAATATATAAATAAATTGTAAGTAACAGGAAAACTTAAATTCTTTAATTCAATAGAATACAAATGAAATACAATATGAAATCTGTGTATAATACTAGAGGGCGCTGTTCGTAAAAAAGCAAATACTTTGTGTCAATGTTTTTTTATTCGTTTGCCTTATTTATTTATATATTTATTATTATATTAAATTAATGGTAATCTCATAATAAAAAAAGGGTCAGCAGAATATTTGAGGGTGGAAAATTCTTTTTCATATATCGAAATTCGAATCGATCGAATTGAAATTAAAACAAATCAATAATTATAATTAAATAAGGCTTATTTCAATCATGTTTTTATAGAATACCTTAAGCGAAAAGAATGTAATATTATTATATATTTGTCAGAAAATAGAAATGGTTAATATGTATATACTATAGCAATATGCTCTATGCCGTCGCGTCGCGTTGGCTATAGAATAGAGACGCTACGGCTACCGGGAGCTGCACAATTTTAGCACCCCATCGAAGGATTTTTGAAATCAAAATGACCTGAATCGATAGGTCTACGTGCGGTCTGTATAGGTCCACTATCATTTTTGTTAGGTCACCTGTGTTTTTTTAATAAATAAATTTTTAAATTTAACCATTATCTTAAAAAATTTTTAGCACCTCATTGAAACGTAAACTGATTAATCTTTATATTTCTACATTCTTTATCGTTAGGTCAGTATTGGTCTCTATAGGTTTTTTTTATATTATCCATTTAATTTTTTTTATTAACAAGGTAAATAAATAATTGACATTGATAATGTCATAAGTCATTTGACATCTCATTTATGTTACCTTTTAGCATTAGCTTCTTATATTTTGGCTTCGATACACAAATCGATCTTTTTTGAAAAGAATCATTGCTATTACTACTGTTACTTGCCATTTAAATAAATTAAATAAACTATGTTATAAAATAAATAAAATATAATAAATTCAAGTTAATAATAATAATACCTAAAAACCCGCTAGTTACAAGGAAAGATAATACAAAATTTTTATAACACAAAAATTATGAATGTTCAGTGTTGCACAAAAGAAATCCAAAAATAGAAAGTATGAAGGCATAAAAAAATAATGATAATACATATAAATAAAGAAAACACAAAAATCAAACCAATAAATTCAAAACAAATCAAAAATAATAATAATATTAAATAACTACATATAGACTATACAATATATGACATAAAAATGTACAGCCAAAATATAAGAAGCTAATGCTCAAAAGGTAACATAAATGAGATGTCAAATGACTTATGAAATTTTCAATGTCAATTATTTATAATTATTGTTAATAAAAAAATTTAAATGGATATATAATATAAAAAAAAACCTATAGAGACCAATACTGACCTAGTTTGATAAAGAATGTAGAAATATAAAGATTAATCAGTTTCCGTTTCAATGAGGTGCAAAAATTTTTTTAAGATAATGGTTAAATTTAAAAATTTATTTATTAAAAAACCACAGGTGACTAAACAAAAATGATAGTGGACCTATGCAGACCGAACGTAGACCTATCGATTCACTTTGGTATCATAATTGGTGCATTTCCTAAATACACAGGATGGCATTTTTTAAAATTTTGTAGCAGCGTACCACTCGTCGCCATGCGGTGACACAGACTAAAGGCAATACGTCCTAATTAGGACGTTTTCGAGTTTTCACGATTGCGCGCTCATAACATAAGTCGACTGAATTTTTCGTAATTTTTGCTTCACATCTATACTGCTGAGCCATTTCATTCGCAATTCTTTATTTTTTGGGAAACTGTAACAATATACAACATTTAGGAACTGATTTACTCGACCATACAAATGACGCGTTAAGAACGCATGGTCACCATATTTGTTATATTTACAGTAATGGTTATTTTATAGCTTACCTGTGAAAATATATATTGCAACCACTAAATGATTGACTTGAACAAGTATATACGCAACACTTTTTCACCATTTTCACTATGATAACCCTTAAAATTGTTTTAAAATCGAAAGATAGTTGCGAAACAACGTTAACTACAAACAATTTAAACATTTCACTGTGACGTTTACCAGGGCTACCATAAGAAATATAAGAAATAGGCAAAATAATAATTTATGTGTTCTTTTTTATTTAAGAAGCCTAGAGAAGGCCTCCGTTGTGACTATCTCTCTCGGCTCGTTTTAGCCTCTGTATAATGCACAACCGAATATAATACTTAAGACGTTGGATTAGTGTTCATTATCGTAAATACAAATTATCACAGTGCTCGGTCCTGTTAGTATATTACGTCCATGACGGCTACCGACTGACTACTCGCTAGCTATAAGTACTTATAGTATAGTGCTACAAAGATCTTTTGGCACTTATATGACATTGACATGAGGGCGTTGGTGTGAAATTAGGGTTACAAGCTAACAACATCTACTTACTTTTAGGGAATTGTTTTTAAAAATCTATCTCTTATAATCCGTAATTGAATTCAAACTTAGGAAATGAAAAAAATAAAATTAAAAATAAATGAAATTTTATTTTTTAATATATAAATTATTTAATATAAATAGATAAAACATAAAATTTTATATATATTTCACTCTTTCAAGTGAGCGCTAGATTGCTTTTCTTTCATAAAATAATCCTTTACTTTTAGCACCACCTCTCTATCACCACTTCTTTTACTTTCGGCATATTTTGAGATATTTTTAATGAAATAAAAGCACAAAGTATTCACAACAACGTCAACACTCCAGCTGTCTGTCATTAGTGACGGATGGCGGTGTTAGTTCTGATTTCGGCCACGCGCCAAAAGATCCTTGTAGCACTGTACTAGTATTGGAACCGTGCACGACGACAGCGCCGCGTGACAGGTGGCCATTATGGACAATATTGTCGTAACTGTCAAGCGAGAAGTAAGTAAATATTGTGGAAAAAATTAATAAAATCTTGTGTTATTTTATTATATTAGACAATTTTGGACGATGATGACAGATGAGTCAGTAACATAATTGCCAATAACATTAAATTTGTTGTTTTTAGTGAGAAATGAGCCTACTGGTGAGTAAAACGGGGTTTCGTGCCATCACGCACGAAATCATTTTGCAACCGGAGAAGATGAATAAATTGGAAGAATATAAATTTTAAAAAAACTGTAGATAGAGATTATTGACATAAGTACGGGTAACAAAAGTATTACAAAATGCCAATAAGAATAGTCAACCTTTAGATTTTGTTATTATGTTTATTTATTTAAATATGTATGTGTTATAATGAATATCACATGTTTATGTTGTTGGTGTTTGTTAATACTTATTTAATTAAATGTCTCATTTTCTTTAGTTGTAAGTAAATAAAAATATTTATTATTTTTACCCGACTATTATTTATACGACAATTATTGTAGGAACATAAATATATAGGGGCAATGGGCTTATGAAACTAATGATCAGTTCACTGCTATGTCATTTTCATAAATTCATATTATAAATATCATTTACAGGGTTCATTGGTTAAATAAAAAAAAACTGAAATACTAAATTCTAATAACTTTAAATAATATACATTACAAAAACTTGTTTCATTTCCTTGAAAATATTGGAGGTTGAAGACTTACCAGAACACAAAAAATATGTAATATATCATCAATGTGATGAAATAAGTTCTAAGGAATTTTATTTAAAATGTGATGTGATAAACCTTCAGTCACTGCATTATTCGCTCAACATGGATTCTGACTCTAGCTATATTATATGTGGCATCTCTTTCTTCTCTTGTAAATTCTCCTTTATTTTAACACATCTTAATAGGACCATATTAATTTTATCTCAAAAACTATTAGAAAATGTTTTCTCCAATGTTGATTTGACAGCTGATTAAATTGTCAATTTAACCGTAGCGAGCGCTGACATCGTTTCGCCTACTCCCTCCACCCGCTTTGCACCCTTCCAATAGTATTATGTTATCTATGCTACGAGCTAGTCAGCTACGCACGGCTGCATGGAACGGCTGCATAACGTAGTGCTTAAATGTAATCTGTGGCAGCTGTCCGCTATAGCCACTGACCTCTATAATACCACTGGACTGGTTGTTGTCAACGTGCTTTTGTGGCTGCTTGATATTCGCCATTTTGGCGCTGTCCGCCGCTGTCGTACGTAGCGAGAGTTCGTGGTACTAAAACTAATGATGTCGATATAAAGATTTTTATTTTTTTATTTTTATTAATCAATAACCGTATCACCATAATTACTACTTATGTTATATTAACAACGAAAATGCTTAATTACTTTACAGTAAACAAACACTTCTCGCTGTCTTTTGCAATATACGTCAAAATTAGTTCTCGGGACTCTCGCTAGTGGCGCTTCAAATGGACACAAAAAAATTGCTGTCAAACGCTTGGAACAGCCAGTCCAGTGGTATTATAGAGGTCAGTGGCTATAGCTATTTATCAATACATTATCTATACTCTTTGCTTTGGCTATTTAGCCTTAGAGTATATTGCTACATGTATTTAGCTAAATAGCTGGTTATTGTATTGACGAATATCATAGCCGTGGCTATTTTGAGAATAGCCGCTATTTAGCTAGTTATTTGAGTAGCTACCCATCTCTAATATTATCTATACTCTTTGGGCGCAGACGTGTGACGCATGGAGATGGGGAAAAACGTTATTTTGTAGTCACTGTGACTGTCGTTCCAGTTCCATAAAAGTCACCGTGAAAAATCACCGTGACTTTGTCACTTCGGTTCCGATGTGACAGCTGTTCCTTTATAACAGTGATATTCGGTCACCATCTCCTTAATCTGTGTCGGTCACTACATTAACTTTTTGCTAATAATTGTTACATTTGTTACTAGAGAAGTGATAAGCGCCTTTAAATTGACTACAGGCTTAAACGTTATACTTATTTTTTTAAGCGCGTACATAAAAGCGCTATTTGTTTAAACGCTTTTTTTAAATAAAATTACTAATCTTTGGGTATCTACTTAGAACTTTAAAGTATTATTGACTTTAACATTGACTTATTATTTACTACTCGTACGTCCGCGTTCTAAGGCTGGAAACCAATTTTTTTCCGAGTTTAGTGGTATCTCACAGAGCTACCCGCGGCGTCTTGCACGCGATATATATTTATTTAAATCATTATTTTGTTGCGAAGATACGTTAAAACTATATCATAGTAGATACTAGATAGTTGTTAACTCAACTTCGCAACAAAATAATGATTTCGATCTCGTAAGACATACATAGAAATCAAATGATGCCAAGAGCAATTTTGTTCAAAATTAAATACTTGTGATGAGTAACTTATTTATATAGGTAAGGATTAATATCATGTTTACAAAAACACCTTAAGCTATCGCGGACTTTTTGAAGTTATACTTCTTTAGGCGCGTTATGAAAAAATGATGAGAGTGAATTTTTATGATGCGCGCGCGCAGCACTGTCACACGAAAATCTACATGTTGCTAAGTTACTAAGTTAGCTATAGTTAACACTTGAGTTTTTTTTTTCAACAATGACATGGGTGTCATTTTCGAGGTTTCTCGGGGTGCTGATTGCGAAAATGAGGTCCATTTTCAAATCCAAGATGGCGGACATCCCGTTTTTTTACAATAATGACATGGGTGTCATTTTCGGGGTTTATCGGGGTGCTGATTGCGAAAATGAGGTCCATTTACAAATCCAAGATGGCGGATCTGAATTGAATATTTTGATTAAGCTGAGTGGTAGCCCAGCGGTAACGCGTCGCTTGTATAACCGAGTGATGTGGGTTCAAATCCGGGTCTCGCACCTCTGATATTTTCATGTGCGAATCATTCCTATCATGATTACCACTTGTCTTACGGTGAAGGAAAACATCGTGAGGAAACCTGCATGTCTGAGAAAACCTAGCAAGTTTTCGAAAGACATGTGAAGTCCGCCAACACGCACTAGGCCAGCGCGGTGGACTATGGCCTGATCCTCCTCGTACTGAGGGAGGCCCGTGCCCAGCAGTGGAACGTTAAAAAAGGGCTGATGATGATGATGATGATTGTTTACTATTCGTAAATATTAGTGAAAGAACTTGTGCTTATAAAAAAAAGATACCTTGACTTACTCGTGCGCAGTTTTTTTTTTATATTGTAAGGGTGATGATACCACTATTACAAAAAATATATAATCTGACAATTTATGCAAGCCGAGCTCCAGCTTGCTTGCAATAAAATGTTGCTTTTATAAATACAATTTAGTTAGTTATATTTATTATTATTTTGATAATATGAGTGATAATGATATAAAATGTTTTCTGTGTAGAAGATATAAGGATCTCTTAAAAAAGTTTTATTGACCATTCCTCATAGTTAAAAAAAAATTTTAAGTTGTCAGATTACCTATACCACTCGAAATAATCGTCAGATTTTTAGTCAATATGGCTGGGACATCATGACGAACCTTCAGTATACTAATCTGACATGCTCAAGTATGTCAAGATGTGGTTTTTTTCTACATTGTTAACAATTCACTGCAAGCTTGGGTGGAAGTGTGCAGATCATCAGCTTAAAAAGTAGTAGCGTCTGTAGGGTTCAATAGGCTAGTTGACTAAATTTGAGTTGCTTAATAGTGAACATTAGCTGCACCTATTTAACACGAAAAACATTTTATTTAAAAAAATCCATCATTAACATATAATATTTTGCATTTTAAAAAACCAATTTAAAACTATCTCAAGACCGCTCTGTACTGTCATGGCCATGGACATGGAGGTTAGAGACCAGGAGAACCATCGCTTCATACTAAAGCATTACCTGCCTGTCTCTGAAAATTTGTAGAATTTACAACGCGCTGTCGTCGGCAAGTAGTATTTGTGAAATTAGTTGTTTATGAGTATTGTCACTATTGTGACAACGTGAAGTTAGGCATTGAGTCGATAAATTTTAAAGAAAGCGCCAAACGTAATTAGAAAAAAATTACGCTTTCTCTCTGCAGTATTTTGTTTATATTTACTAAAACATTTTTTAGACTACGTAAATAGTTGAGGTTTTGTATACTAGCATTTTACTAACTACTTAAGTCATTAAAATTTTTAAATATTTGAACTCAGCAAACTTCACTCCATTTATAACAGCTATGTTCATATTGAAACTATTCGCACGCCAGCGCTATTGTGGTAGGTAATGGAAACTTTATTTTCAGTATACAGCTTGACACTTTTTCGACGTTCCCCCATATTGAGTCGGTATATACAGACGCCTCTAAGTTGTCTAAAGATGGCTGTGTTGGTTCAGCGTGCTGGATTCCTAAATTTAATATCATTCTGCAATTCAAATGTTCTCCCCAATCGTCGGTGTTTACAGGCGAGGCTGTAGCTATATTAGAAGCAATCTTGTTCGTCCACTCCCATGACATAAGCCAGGCGGTTGTTTTTAGTGACTCCTTAAGTTGTTTACTTGCTATTAATGTGTATTAATGAAAAATGAATTTCTGATATTACAAGTACTGTAATATCAGATGTACCCCAGTGTAAAGTTATTTATATACGTTCCAAACAATAAACAAATACAGCAAAAGTTAATAAAACTTGCGAGGAGAGGTAATCCTAATTTTTCCTACTTACTTGACATTTATCATCATATCTTGTACAATTCACACAATATCTTTATAAATTGTATCCTATGTGCTATTCTGATGTATAAGCAATATTACTGTAAAAAGTTTCATTAAAAATCCATTCAGTAGTTTTTACGTGAAAGAGTAACAAACTTTCGCGTTTCTAATATTATATAACTATAAGTAGGATGATATTTGAGTTCAGGTGTTTTAGTATTCTGATTTAAAATCTGGTTAAGTGTCATATTTATTACAATAAACACAGTTGCCAAAAGATATGGTTAACTATACGGAGTATAAATAAAAAATAAATAAATATGTTGGGACATTATTACAACAGCGCCATCTAGTTCCGTGGTAAGCTAACTAAGCTTGTATTACGGATAAAATCATATTATGTATCATATTATCACAAGAACATAAAAGTATTACAAGTGCCCATAAAACCTGGTTGTACTCCAAGTAAATTCGAATGCCAAGAAGACGGAAGAAAATGAATGTGTAGCAGTATAATAGAACGGCTATAATTGTAAAAAAAAAACAGAGAATTATGACAATTGCCGAGTGTCTGAATGATTCAGAAAAACGCTGTACACCTAGTAGGTATATCTCTCAAAGATACTTCTAATACAATTTCAAGTACCTATATATTTATTTATTGAAGAGAAAATTAATAGCAATTTAAGTTTAAAACTAATACGAGTTTGCTTGATATTCCAAATAGTGACTAGTATAAATAGTACTTATTACCATTATAAATCTTTTCTACGTAAAAGTTTAAGCATTGTGGAATTGAACAAAGCTCATTGTTTGACATCGATTTTGGACAAAATGCTACTGTTTGATTTGTTAAATCCCGATTCCATAGCAAACTGTACTTGTTTTTGAAGATATAATTAAGAAGAACTGTATCAATTCGACAAGAAATATGTTTAAACGAAAACTTTCTCAAATAACCTACTGTACTCTACGAAAATATCAACAACAACAGTGGCGCTAGGAACGATGTGACGTAACGAAGTCTGATTGGTGTTTACTGTCACGTGATAAAATATCTACTTTAGCTGAATTTATTTTATTAAATAATATCGTTTTTTGTGATCTCTAAGTCATGATTAATCATTAGAAACAGTCGTCCATGAGATTTATTCTTCGTGGACACAACCCTATTAACACTCTCCCTAAAAATTTGACGCGTTCGAGTAAATTCATTTTTTTATAATTTAATTTTCACACCTAAAAGTGGAAATATTATAGCCCCATTTATTCTTCCAATTATCTAATCTACAATATCTTATAGGTTTCCGCGACGCTCAAGTAAATCCACATTTATTTACTTGAGCGTCGCGGAAACCTATAAGATTATATATTTATTTTAAAACTAGTGGTAGTGCCATGCTTGTTACCTTCGGGTAGCATCCGAATGGGACGGCACGCCCCGTATAGTACCACTCTCTCACAGAAGACCGGCGTGAAGTGGCAGCTATGCTGTCGCGTTTCGTCCGGTAAGTGAGAGTCCGGGAGGCCCACTCCCCATCCCTACTCCCGTCCTTCTCCCTCCTCCCTCCCTCTCTTTCCTGAAAGGCCGGCAACGCATCTGCAAGCCCTGTGGTGTTGCAGATGTCCATGGGCGGAGGTGATCACTTACCATCAGGTGAGCCTCCTGCCCGTTTGCCCCCTTTGTCCCATAAAAAAAAAAAAAAAACATTTAGCATCATGGGCTCCCCTGTGCATGAATACGCACGTGCGCTGCGGCGTGTTTTAAAAAGTATGCTTTTTCAATGACTGATAAAAAGCATTGAATTCATATGGTAGTATACTTGTGATTCAAAACATCCTTCACACTTTTTACAGGCTTAGGACTGTCACATAATTCACTTGCAATGTGGCGTGTTTATTATTTTGAATCAACTATATACATTCATTATTATTTACATTTCAATTATTGTTTTTATTTTTTGATCAGTTTTTTCTTCGTTTCTTAGATAAATTTACAATTAAGATATTTTTAAGACAAGGTTTTTTTCTTCGTATTGTAATTGGCATTCAGAAATAAAATTTGTTGTACTTTTCTGGCACCAAGCCTCGTCCTCCTGTCGCTTACAATTGTACCAGCTTTTGAAAACACTCTTTCGCATGGTACTGAAGTAGCGATAAAATTAAATTTTTTTTTACTAATTCCGCCAAATTCGGAAAACTGTGCTGAGATTTCCGCCACCAGTCTAGAGGATTTTCCTTTCTTGCGATAGTTGGTAATTCTAAATATCTCTGGACCTCTACAACTGCTTGTGACATCGGAGTTCCTTCTGCCGGTCGAGCACTACTAATAATTTCTTCGTATTCACTCCAGATATCAAATTTATTTCTCTTTGCTGCCGGCTCTGACGTATGTTCAGTATCTTGATGTTTACGCGGCGATACTTGTCGTTTGATGTTGGCTGCGACCAGCTCTATCACGTTTTTTTTTATATCTGCAGCAGCTGTTGGGTTTTTATAAACGTGCAACTTAAATCTGGGGTCTAGCATGGTTGCTGTGCCTATTGTTTTGCTAGCCTCCAAGTTGGGAAACCTTTTTTCCGTCTCCTTTCTTAGGGTCTTTATCACGTCTTTCGTTATTTCACTTAAGGATGCAGAATAATCTTCTTCTAACATTTTGTTAAGAGTTGCAATTAAGCCTCTAGTCAAAATTAATATTTGGCTTCCTGTCACATATTTCTCCCCACTCATTGTGACTGTTAATTGGTCAAATGGCTTAAGAACAGTACATAGCTCATTACATACCTTCCACTCTTCAGTTGTCACGGTCTGCAAGCCTTCACCAACGAGAGCCATGGTACTTTTGACGGCTTCTTCCAATTCTATGAATCTTTCTAGCATTTTAAATGTTGAGTTCCACCTTGTCGGCACGTCCTGCAATAATTTCTTTGGAACCACATTAGTAGGTCCATTTTGTTTCTGGTAAATCATCAATTTTTCACACGCTTTGACACTTCTTTTGTAGTGCGAAACAATATTTTTTATTTTGACAATTAATTCCCTAACAAATGGGTTTGCCGACTCATCTGTTATTGCCTGTTTCACAATTAAATTAATTGTATGGGCGTAACATCCAAAATGCTTAAATTCCATTTTTTCAACGGCGCTTTTCATATTGCTTGCATTATCGGTGACCACGATAAGGACTTTATTCCTTAAACTCCATTCGTTAAGGATTCTAAGAATGTTATTTTTTAAGTTTTCCCCAGTATGGGAGCCAGCGAGAGGCGTACACTCTAATAAAACTGATTTTAGTAAAAAATCATTGTCAATATAATGCGCTGTGACCCCCATGTATGCTTCATTAGTGCTTGAGGTCCATATATCCATGGTCAAGCAAACACTATGCGCTTCGCGTCCAACTTCTTCTTTTTTTTCTGTAAGGACAGTTTCATATAATGCAGGTAGGTAGCTATTCGCCAAAACTTTTCTGTCCGGTAATTTGTAGCTTGGATTTAAGCCTTCGACAAAAGATTTAAACCCTTTATCTTCCACGATTGAAAACGGCTGGTAATCAAAAATAAATAAGCCCATCAATAAGTCGTCAACCTTTTTTTTTTTCATTGGGCAACATATTTTTTTTAAAATAATATTTCGCGACACTTTGCTGCTTTTTTAAAGTTGACTGTATAATATTGTCATTTGTTTTTTCTGATTCTATTCTAGACGAACTCGGAGTAGGTGTATCTTGTCCTGGAGTACTAATGCTAGTAACATCAGGATCATTAAAAACAGACTGATCACGCCGTTTATTAGACAGAAATTGTACGGTTGGGTGTTTCCGTTCTAAGTGCTTTTTTAAATTTGTAGACGACGATTTATAGCTTAATTTCGTTTTACAAATTTTGCAAAGAGCCACTTTGTCTTTTTTGTCCCCAAACTCTTCAAAACTATTCCACAGAAAACTAGTTTTAATTTTTCGCGTATCTGCCATACTTAATTAGTAATGGGCACAAATTACTAATAAAATCACTAATACTATTTATGTACAGTTTCTAGCAATCTTACGTTAAATATTTAACGAAAAATTAAATTTAAAAGTAGGTACGACATAATAACAAAACAAACAAATTTCACTTATTTACAATATTTACACGAAAACTAATTTAAAAGTACGACAATATAACAAAACAAAATAATTTATCTTATTTACAATAATAATACGAAAAAATAAATTTAAAAGTACGACAAAACAACAAAACATTACGTGCGCTTCTTATTATTGTTACGATCACAATGTAAAGTCAAAGTACAGGTTCAATTAGAAAATAGGGATGGACGATGTACATCGGCCCTCAAAACACAGTGTTTTAGGTTCGATGCATCGCACGTATCGATGATTGTATGACACTTCTTGTATTTTATGTACTCGTTGGATTGGATTATATTTATACTAATAAATATATAAAATAAATTAAATAAAAAAAAACAGATTCTCATAGGTTAAACCCTAAATTAAAAAAAATAAAATTTAAAGAAGTCTAATTTTGTGTTAGTACTAAATTTTATGATGAATGAAATGTTAAAAAATATATTTGAAAAATACAATTTACAAATAATAACCATAATGTAGGTTTTTTTTTAATAAATAAATGTATGTAGTCATTGTTATCTAATTTTCAGTCTATTTTTATTTTTTACACGATTTGTTTATTATTAACGTATATTTTTAATCTATGGATTAAATATAGCTACAATTATCTGCCCATATTTATTAAAATAGCTCTAAATTATAGTTCATTTTATCAATAATCAAATATCGAATATTAAACTCTTTTCAATTGTAATAATTTGAAATTATACAGGAACACAAAGAGACACATCTCTATCGGGGAAAACCCGCAATAGCTATCCTAGAAGACAAGCACTCGAGCATGTTCATATCGTTATGTTTGTATATACGTACATACAAACGTAGCGATATGTTACCTCGCCTTGTTAATACAATATATATTATGTGATCTGTATTAATACCATTGAATTAATACTAAAATTGTGCTATAGTTCATTAAAATCAGCTGCACAATTTTAGCACACCATCGAAGGATTTTTGAAATCAAAATGACCTGAATCGATAGGTCTACGTTCGGTCTGTATAGGTCCACTATCATTTTTGTTAGGTCAACTGTGGTTTTTTAATAAATAATTTTTTAAATTTAACCATTATCTTAAAAAAATTTTAGCACCTCATTAAAACGGAAACTGATTAATCTTTATATTTCTACATTCTTTATGGTTAGGTCAGTATTGGTCTCTATAGGTTTGGCTTTTATATTATCTATTTAATTTTTTTTATTAACAATTATAAATAATTGACATTGACAATGTCATAACTCATTTGACATCTCATTTATGTTAACTTTTGAGCATTAGCTTCTTATATTTTGGCTGTACATTTTTGTCATATAATATGTATTGTATAGTCTATATGTAGTTATTTAATATTATTATTATTTTTTAATTGTTTTTAATTTATTGTTTTGATTTTTGATGAATAAACATGATGTCGAATATGTCAATAACAGAAAGCGTAGGTAGCACTTAGCGTAGTAATTAAAAAAAAGTCACACTTGCCGGTTCGTTGTGTTATAAAAAAACACGAATAAAATCGCTACGTTTTCAATTCCTCAGAAATACTACTTAAACAAGTAGAATCTAATTTAGCCGCTTAATATGAAACGAATCCTTTTGATATTGAGTCTTATGACGATAGAAATATGGTTTTTAATGTTATATCATTTATAATCTTATGTTCCAAAAATAAATATGATTTTGAGTTGTATGGGTTTAAAAATAAGGTTACTTTTCATATTATGTATAAACGCAGCTCTAAAGAACTATCGTCTGTCACTGACAAGTGACACGTAACATTGACAGTCACAGTGACTGCTTTTAAAACGTTGTGACTTTGGAACGTTGTTATTTTTTGGAACGTTGTTACTTTGAAATAAATCACCGTGACATTCCAAGAAGGCAGATCACGGACCGACACAATTTTAGCACCCCATCGAAGGATTTTTGAAATCAATATGGCCCGAATCGATAGGTCTACGTTCGGTCAGGATAGGTCCACTATCATTTTTGTTAGGTCGCCTGTGATTTTTTAATAAATATTTTTTTAAATTTAACTATTATTTTAAAAAATTTTAGCACCCCATTGAAACTGAAACTGATTAATCTTTATATTTCTACATTCTTTATCGTTAGGACAGTTTTGGTCTCTATACGTTTTGCTTTTATATTATCCATTTAGTTTTTTTATTAACAATTATAAATAATTGACATTGACAATGTCATAAGTATAAGGTAGTGCAAGCATTGACAGAGATGGAAGAAGAAATGCAAGAAGCAGGACAGGCAGGTCAGAAAACGACTGAAAGGATAGTGGAAAGGTGTACGACGTGCGACAAACTGGAACAGGCAGTAGTAAAAAGCATTAAGCCTCAAATAGAAGAACATCATGCAAAAATAGATAAGAAATTCGAAGACATGAGTGATCAATTAGTGGACGGACTCGAGCTACAAGCCGAAAGAAACAAAACTTTAATCGACGAAATCAAGACGCTAGAGGATAAAGGAGATGAAAACTTTATAGCAACAGTCGAAAAACTCGCATCCATAGAAACCCAAACAATAACAAACGAAGAACATATTCTGACACTAGGAAACATCCAGACCAAGCTAAGAGAAGACTTCGATAAATTAAACACCATCCTTGTAGAGACTCAGCAAGAGATAACTAAACTAAAGGACGAGGTAAAAACAACAACAACCACAATACCAAAAGAAATACTGACGAACCAACTACAGGTTACAGAACAAAAAACTTATGCCGAAATCGCTGCAGCAAATAGACCTAAACCCACCCTCTGCCTACTTGTAGGTACGGACGGCGATGACTCGAGCGAAGAGGTTATAACGAAAGTCAGGAAAGCACTCAAGGCGAAGGAATCTGGATTGCAAATCTCTAAATTAAGGAAGGTTAAAGACCAAAGGGTTCTAATCGGCAGTGAGAACAAAGAAGATTTTAGCAGAATAAAAGCAGTATTACAAGGAGAGAAATTTAAGGTGGAGGAGAAAGCAAATAAAGACCCCTTAGTAATAGTGCGAAATGTAAACAAGAGCATCACGGATGACGACCTATTAAGCGCAATAAAATTGCAAAATAAACATATAGTAGAAAGCATACAAGATGAAGACTATAGGATTAAGGTGCGACACAGAAGGAGAGCGCGAAACCCTCAAGAATCCCATGTGGTCCTAGAAGTTTCCCCACTCCTGTGGAAAGGACTAACCACAGTAGGGAAGATCTACGTAGACGTGTATCGGGTTCCTGTATTTGACCTGTCGCCACTGGTCCAGTGCTCCAGATGCCTTGCGTTTGGACATGGCAAAAAGTGGTGCACTGAGGCCATAGACCTGTGCAGCCACTGCGCAGGTCCCCACATGATGGATCAGTGCCCAAATAAACTGGCAGGAGATGCGCCCACCTGCAAAAACTGTCAGCATGCCAAATTGCCAGTCACGACGCATAATGCATTCGACGCTGGATGTCCGGTCAGGCAAAAATGGGATGCCCTAGCAAGATCTAGCGTTGCCTATTGCTAGCACCCAAACAAAACAGCATCAGACCCGAAATAGCAGAGAATATCGTGAAGATATTCGGGAAATAAGTATATCTTACTTCAATCGCTGTGGTTGGAAAAGCACATGACATCTAATCCTATATTCATCACCACCACCTCATAACACAACACAAAACACATTCCATACACATAAAGATTGACGTAGAGTATAAAGTATAATAGTAAAAAATAAGAACGTACTGGAAAAAAAAAAAAAAAAAAAAAAAAAAAAAAAAAAAAAAAAAAAAAAAAAAAAACTTAAAAATATGAAACAGTACGTAATCGTAATATGTAGTATTAAATTAGCATAGAATAAAGTATATATATATATTCTGAGTAATATATAATATGTACATTTAAAAGATAAGTTTAAAGTAAGATTACTCTGTAACAATAACATTAGTTAAACAATAGATTTTATAAGACTGTAAATAATATACAATGTAAAAAATAAGTTGTTATTAAAACAATATATGTAAAAAAGTAAGTACACCATCTATAATAATTCATTGTAACTCTAAAGCATAACATCATGCTCATAAGTGTAAAGCACATATGTACTTACAAGTACATACAAAGTATACATATGAAGTTAAAATATTGTAATGGCATAGCTGTATACTAAAATGTATCCTCCTACTTCATGTATTGTAAATGTATTATATGTACATGAACATAAATATATAGAATAAGAACATCAATGCTAAAAAGCATAATTGTAAAAACCTAAGCTCTCAAAATGTATTCTCCTATTCTCGCATCATAAATGCAATTAAACATTATGTAAATTAATACTAGTATAACAATCACAAACCCTTCAGGTTTGATAAAATACCATGTAAAAATATTGCAAAGTAGACAAGGTCCTGAACACTTACTCGTTTGGGGAAAACGGTCCAAATTAAAAAAAAAAAAAAAAAAAATGTCATAAGTCATTTGACATCTCATTTATGTTACCTTTTGAGCATTAGCTTCTTGTATTTTGGCTATACATTTTTATGTCATATTTAATATGTATTGTATAGTCTATATATAGTTATTTAATATTATTATTATTTTTGATTTGTTTTTAATTTATTGTCGTTAAACGAATATAAACAAAATAGAAAGTATGAAGGCATAAAAAATAATGATACACATCAATGATATTTTAACTATAGATATGTTATACGCTCACTAAACAACCGAAAAAAGTGTTCCGCGCTGCACACATACACACTTTTCATTCAAGGTACATGTCAAAATGATAGAAAGGGGATAGTCGATAAAATCAATAAGAAAAAAAGAGACAGCTAATGTTGTCAATTGCGCGTCAATGTAAGCAAACATTAGTCTAGCGACCGATGACATATCAGAATATTAGGCTAATAATTGAAATATATTAATAAATCGAAGTATTCTGCGTTCTTACGTGTGGTATGAGATCCCTTGTGTTTTATTAACTTTGGTATCATAATTGGTGCATTTCCTAAATACACAGGATGGCATTTTTTTTAATTTTGTAGCAGCGTACCACTCGTCGCCATGCGGTGACACTGACTAAAGGCAATACGTCCTAATTAGGATGTTTTCGAGTTTTCACGATTGCGCGCTCATAACATATCTATAGTTAAAATATCATTGGATACACATAAATAAAGAAAACACAAAAATCAACAACAATAAATTAAAAACAAATCAAAAATAATAATAATATTAAATAACTATATATAGACTATACAATACATATTAAATATGACATAAAAATGTATAGCCAAAATACAAGAAGCTAATGCTCAAAAGGTAACATAAATGAGATGTCAAATGACTTATGACATTGTCAATGTCAATTATTTATAATTGTTAATAAAAAAACTAAATGGATAATATAAAAGCAAAACGTATAGAGACCAAAACTGTCCTAACGATAAAGAATGTAGAAATATAAAGATTAATCAGTTTCAGTTTCAATGGGGTGCTAAAATTTTTTAAAATAATAGTTAAATTTAAAAAAATATTTATTAAAAAATCACAGGCGACCTAACAAAAATGATAGTGGACCTATCCTGACCGAACGTAGACCTATCGATTCAGGCCATATTGATTTCAAAAATCCTTCGATGGGGTGCTAAAATTGTGTCGGTAGATCACGGTGATTTTTTCACTGTGACATTATTTATCACTCACCTCTAGTGACGCATGACTAGTGTTCTGTGGTCTGACGTCTGACACTTGCGCACCGTTTTATCTTGTACTTGTTTATTTGTAATAAATAAGCTAGTTCCTATTAATTAATTCTACATTACATTGATAACGTTCAGTCGAGCTTGCTCCTCCGTGGCCGTGTTCTGGTAAAATTAAGTGTGTTTTTGTGAGATATAGACTCTGTGTTGAGATAGTGTCTCTTGTTTTCGCGATGAGTTCGCAGAAAGAAAACACTAGAATCTGTTGTATGTGTGGATCATCACCTTCTAAAGATCCCAACATCACTTTGCATCGGTTTCCAAAGCCTGGTTCAAAAAATTTTCTGCGGTATGAACCTACTTAAGTACTTTCCATTTTCCATTTTAATTAATACGTAAGTACTGTCCCAACTTTTGTTGCCAAAAATCATTTGGTACTTACTATGAAAATGATGTTTCAATCAAAGTGAATACAGAAAGTTTAGATTTTTATTTCGGTGTAACTTGATTTAAGGCATATGATTATTTATTACGGTATGTAATTTTGATAATTTTTAATTTTCAGTTGTGAGTTATGGGCAAAGTATTGCTTTCCAAATGAACCTTGGTCTAACCCAAAATTCCAGGATGGACTCCATTCGAAACATAAGATGCTGTGCAACAAACATTTTGAAAGCACATGCTTTATTGAAAAGAAGTTGTTCAGAACAGCTGTACCTAGTGTTCCAAGCCTCAAGTTCATAGATTAGTATAACTACCACTAGAAAAATGTGTTTAAAATGCCTGCCTTGATTATAAATGTCAAAGTAAGTAATTCATTTTGTAACTATTCTTTAGTTCACTGAATCCATTTTTATAAAATTTGGCAAAGAGCTTACTTGAGACAGGACATAGGCTTGCTTTTGTCTAAAAAAATAAAAGCACTTGCAATTCATATGGACATAATTAGTATATTACACACGAGATCTAGTATAATTATCTTTATTTTTTGACATATTTATAATATTTTTATTTAATTTAGGATCCCCAACATGATACACAGTAATTTAACACTTTAAATTTTAATATTTTTTTTTTCTAAGTGCTACTATCTGCAATCAGTAGATTATACTATAAGCAGGTGAGGGGTAAAGAAAGTTTGGTATGCGGGGGTTCTCATCAAATGATGAAACCTCTTCAGTTTAGCTAGAAGTGAATCTTTCATCTAGCTCCAATATTAGTGCCCTTTTTAGTTGTTTAGGTGGTTTGCTAATGATTAGCTTATTGGCCAGCTTGTTGGGGTGAGCTTTTAGACGACTCCGAGATTTAATACAAGTTTTAGCAATTTCCTGTTTTATGAAAATTTAATAATATGTACCTACCTAAATATTTAAAAAGAATCTAATGCAATAATATAAATAAAAATATTATAAAAAAGAAACTTAGCAATATTTACATAAAAAATTATCATAACAATAAAACAAGTAAACGGAACAACAATTTTTAAAAAAAAAATATAAACTGTTAACATTTCCCTGCATTTATATATTAGAAATATCTGTATTTGTACACAGAAATAAACATCTATTTCTGACTTTAGAGGACAGCAGAAATTGTACACATAAAAAATTATCATAACAATAAAACAAGTAAACGGAACAACAATTTTTAAAAAAAAAATATAAACTGTTAACATTTCCCTGCATTTATATATTAGAAATATCTGTATTTGTACACAGAAATAAACATCTATTTCTGACTTTAGAGGACAGCAGAAATTGTACACTAAACCTAAGGTCTCAATACAAAAACTTATTGTTTACAGGCAGCTTCAAAACTTCATTATTGAAAAAAAAGTGTTTTAAGCATGGCCCCGATCATATATAACAGATTACCTATATCACTCAAAGAGCTACCAATCAGTAAATTTAAAAAACAATTATCAAATTTATTAATAAACAAATGCTATTATACTATCAATGAGTTCTTGAATGACAAGTCACAGTTTTAATAGTTTAAAAGTTTATATTGTTGAAATACATGAAGTTGATATATAAAAATGTTGTCTTTTCTGTCCTTATTAAATTTTTAAGTTAAAAAAAAATTATATTTGCATGCCCAATGGCAGAATGTATATGGATACTTAATATTATACCCTGTAACTTGCTATATACACCTGCATTCAGCAAATAAAGAATATTATTATTATTATTAAGACAAGTTATAAGCCATCACCATAAGTATCTCTCAAACAACCTAATATTAGAGACTTAATTTACAATTTTTTTTTAAGAATATTTTGATATCAGAAGTTTTATGTAAATGGTTGTATTAATATTCTATTTAAAGGAGAATAAAGGTCCAGATTTGATTTACTGTGAGGTAATTTTAGTCGGGGCATTTATTTTTAAAACTGTGACTAAAGATGGACATTAAATTCATTTAATAATAATAATAATTATAATATAAGCCTTTATTCAGACAAGAATTTACAGTGTTTTTACTTAACCTAAACAATAATATACATAAATATGACATAATCTAAGAAACTTATAATATAGCTGTTTACAATCCCTCGACAACCTTGTCTGTTTGCCCATAGTTGGCAAAGGCCTCCTCCAATTTCCTCCATGAATGTCTAAACATAGCAGTTCTAGTCCAAGCGCCACCTGCCACAGCTCTTATGTCATCGTCCCATCGTTTTAGGGGTCTGCTCCTTCTCCTTTTCAAGTGGCCCGTGTACCAAATTCATTTAATCATACCAATTTTCTTATATGTGGCTTACCTCATCTATGCCTTATTTTAAATTAATTCAATAATTTAAATCAACCTTTGATTTTCAGGATACAACAATTTCTAATTTGCAAGATCAACCTGCCATATTTGCTCCTATTGCTGGTCCATCTACAATTTATCCCTTAACAGAACATAATGCAAATGTCATTTCAACCAATTCAGCAATGCTCGTACAAGCCTTCAAAACAAGAAGGTGAAAAATAGTATGAACGAGGTATATAGATTACAAGGAACTTTAAAACATTTAAAAAATGAAGCATTTTTAAATGTTATTTCTAATAATAAAACAGTGAAAAAGTCCTTGATAAGAAAATGAGCGCAACATTTGCACTGTTACTGCAAGGAGAACTGCAGAATTACTAGAGGAAGAAACCTGGGCGCAGGTGGAACATGGAGGCTAAAATAGCATTGAGGCTCTACAAGCTACAAACTATTGATAGTCTAAGATCCGGGATTAGAAAAATATACCCTCATCTGTGTTTCAATGTTATGAATTTATAAAAACAAACTCTGCCACTATAAGCCTGCTGCAATTATAATGTATATATATATATATATATATATATATATATATATATATATATATATATATATATATATATATATATATATATATATATATATATATATATATATATATATATATATATATATATATATATATATATATATATATATATATATGGGTGATTCTTCAAAATTTGGTTAACTTGGTGTTGCAGCAATTTTCACATATTTATATCAATTTTATCTAATATTCGCAACTACTAGGCAATATGCGAAGGTTCATGTTATTTGGTCACTCACTTTGATTTATATCACAATATTTTTTAGTTCCGAAAATCGCTTCTTCCTACTCTAAATATCAGTCCCTAGCCATGTAAGATCTCCCAAATTCAGTAGGCATTTCACTGTTATTTTAATTCTACATAATGCTTTGATTTAACTCGACTTAAACACGTTTACTATTACATTACTAACCTTGTTAATACTATTTAATTTTTAACAACAATACTTTTTTATCACATTAGTTCAAGTCAAAAAGTGTAAGCGTTTAAAAATATCAGGCCCTAGCTGTTTGTGAAATTCAAAAATACGCGACATCTAAACATAAGGCGTTTTTCATAACTAACTTAAGCGAAAGCATCGATGTTGAGTAAGATAAAAACACCACCAATACCGCGTCAGCTATCTTGTTTTTAGTGCGGTCGCCGACTTTGTTGTGGAAATACGTGATGTGCCAGTCAAACTCTCAGGCCCTAGGTAAGTCGTTTTAAAGATAGTTGATTAATAATTGATCTCATTACTTATTGTAAACTTGGGCTTTGTCTGCCTTGTTATTTTTATCACCTGCTGGTTTTGATGTTTACTTATTTTAATAAGTTACTTTTGATTTTGCTTTGATTCGTCAGTCCCTAGACCGTCAGGCCCTCGTCGTAAGTGTGACTAGGGACTGATGCCTGGTCTAGGGACTGATTTTCATACTGTTTGATCGGTGGTTTTAAACGTAAAATCCGTATATTTGTTAAAGAATATGGAGCTTAGAAAGAATACATTACAGTCCAAAGAGGAACTCGCATAAAAATATGAACAGGCAAAAAAAATATTGGAAAAATAAATAAAGAATCCGTTTTACTGGTAGAGTACATAGAAAAATAACGACAGTATCTTACGGAAAAAAGATAAAGGAAATGTGTCAAGGACATGACTCCACGTGAGCTCAGAAGATTTGGAAAAAAAAACGGATAGCCTACTCATCAGGTTATAGAAAAAAATAAAAAAATGTTAGAAGTGCAAACAAAGGCCAGATAAGCCGCCGTCATCGGACGAGGTCAATATTCCTGAGGTTATAAATAATGAAGCTGAGTTATAAATAATGAAAAAAGAGTTAAAGCTAGAAGAAGGAGTATTGATCCACGGAAAATAGGGAAATAGTATACTAAAATGGAAAGACTTACTCGTTGATAATTTGACGAAAAAGCTTGCCAGCGAACAACAAAGAAACAGAAGATTGAAATGTAGTATGATAAAAAACTTATTTACTATAACGGGACTATAACGTACTCAGATATTTTCACGGAATCCGAAGGTGATGTGCCATTACCAAGCATAAACCAGGATGCGCATTAAAATTCTAATACGAACTATGGTACTTAGTGGATTTTATGTTCTAGCCAAGTTAGTACTTTCTTAGGTTTACGCGAATATTTGACATAACAACTGAAACTATCTTTTCGGATTCACTGTCTCTCCCGTGACCGTGATTGCTGTAAAGCATTCGAAACGTCAGGAACCAAAAATCAAAATAAATCCGCGACAAAAGCCGAAACCATAGTTTCATTTACTAGCCAAGTTAATTATGAGAAGTAAAGAATATCTCTACGCCGAGATTTACGCTAAATATGATGATGAAGATGGAGATCTAACAATTACATTACTTAAGGTTTGTAATGATGATGTTACAGAATTTCAAATAAATGGGAATGATATTGCTATCGTGCCTTACCAAGATGTTGTAGAAAATATTTCAATTCCTGACCTAATAGTTTTATATTTACAAAATTCAGAAACCTGTTAACGTTTACAAAAAAGTATAAACAATAGTAATGTGATTGTCTTTGTGATTAATTAGAGAAAAACGGGATATTACGTTCAAATTATAATTTTGTTTGTTACTTACAAAGCTATTTTTAAATATAAGATTGAGGAAAGACAATACTACTTAGCATAAAAAAATACTTATATTTTGACTGTTTGTTACCATAATGAGTAATAATATAACAGTTTTTTGATTTTACTAAAGTTAATTTTGCAATAAAAATGTGATTAAATACCCTAACCGTGTTTAGCGTCAGTCCCTATCACGTCTCGTCAGTCCCTAGAAAGCTGATTTTAAAGAAACTTAAATTTCCCTTAAAATACTTATTAAAGTGACTGGCCCTTTTAGATGCAACAACGTAGATATTATATCTGCAGTATAGAATTAGAACTTTAATGATAACCGTCTAAAAATACCTTTTTCAAAATTAGGCGACAAGTTAACCAAATTTTGGAGAACCACCCATATATATATATATATATATATATATATATATATATATATATATATATATATATATATATATATATATATATATATATATATATATATATATATATATATATATATATATTCAAATCATGCTCGTATTTTTTAATTAACATGTGAGGGAATAAGCTACATTTATCTACCTTTTCTCACTGCCTGCTGGTAAGTATAGCAATCATAGAGATGGGTGCCGACTACAGTAAGATACATAATACAAAATATTGACAGTTTTAGCTTACTACATGCAAATAACATGAGAAGGTAAAAGTTATAAATAAATTAGTTAATTATTATTAATTGCAGCAGGCTTATAGTGGCAGGGGTCGTTTTTATAAATTAATAACATTGAAATCAGCCTATAAAAAACTGTTTCATCTAAATAACAGATGAGGGTATATTTTGCTAATCCCGGATCTTAGACAATGAGGAGAATGATTTGTTTACCAGCATCCAGCACATTAAAATCCCTCTTAAGTAAATTTAAGATGAATGTGGGGATACAAGAAAAAATACTCAAGCAGTTGAAAAACTAAACAAAACACTTTAGGCCTTCTGAACGAGAGTATATATTGTTGTGGGATGAAATGTCCTTAAGAAAAAACGTATGGTACAACCCTAAGGTAGATCTTATTGAAGGATTCCAATACCATGCTACACAAGGTAGATCTCCACAGGCAGCTTCATATGCCCTTGTATTTATGGTAGTTGGAGTTAGGAAGCGAGTGAATCAATATCTGTGCTTCAGTTTGTGACTTGGACGGAGTCAACAAGAGAGCTCTATGTTTATTAGGAGCTTCTGTAGAGAATCCCTACATGGAAGTGAGCGATCACAAAATTGAGACACTATTTGACACACCGCACCTGCTGAAGTGCTTCAGAAGTCTCTTTCTAAAATATGATGTAAAGTTTAAGACCAATATAAAATCAGATGACAAACAGGGAATTGGTAAGTGATTTGTTATTTATATTTAGAAAAATAATTGTTTGATATAGACGACTCGTTTGGCTCAGTTGGTAATGACCCTACTTTCTGCGCCAGCGGTCGCGGGTTGGAGTCCCGCTGGGGGCATTTATTTGCTAATCACGAATGTTTGTACTCCAGTCATGGGTGTTTATATTTATAATATGTATGTATTTAAAATTTATATATGTAGTATATCAACTATCTGGTATCCGTAACACAAGCACGTTACGTAGCTTACTGCGGAACTAGATGGCGCTGTTGTAATAATGTGCCAACATATTTATTTATTTATTTATATAGAACCTAATATTTTTTTTAAAAAAAGAAAATTTATACTTAATAATTATAACACTTCTAGTAATTACTTTACAGAAATTGCGAAATGGAGCCACATCAGGCAATTTTACGAATTGGACTAAGAATCCCAATTTTATCTTTGCACCATGCTTGACTTAAAGAACACCTTCAGCCTAATTCCAAACAAAAAATGAGGGTAAAACGCTCTAATTGTGGGTCCAATACCAACCCAACAGTTTGACGATTTGCTGCAGGGTTAAAAACTGCTGTGATAAGTTACGGCACATGTTAGCTCAGGCAGTTGTGAGCAGGACAGCAATAGTGCCATATTAACCAATTTTAAAACATTTCTGACACCAGCCACAGACTTGTGCACTGCCACAGAGAAAACTGAGCATATAGAATAATAAATTGAAGAATATATCACTTGCTCCCTGGAACAAAACTTGGAGGAAGGAAGTAGCGAGCTACAAGCATGTGCGTAAATCTGTGGTTTTATTATTTAAAAAAATAAAAACAGTAATAGTTGTTAATAGACTAAGCGAGAGTAGTCAATGGACAATACCTCACTGCTACAAAGACAACTTACAGAACAAAGAGAATGTAAACCCTACGGATAAGAGACGGCACTCCATACAAAAAAAAAGAAAAGAAAAATGTATCAGTGTATCATAATGTATTGCCAACGTTTGAATATTTTATAATTGTTTCTGTTAGGTTGCCTAGTTTGGTATATGACAGAACCTAGTGAAGTAAACATGCTCTTTGAGTTATTGATAATAGTGATGTCCACCATCAAATATATCGATTATCGATATCGATTAATTATTCGTGAGGCTATACTTTGCTACGATAAAATTTCTAATTTATTCAAGTGTCCATTTAATAAGCATATTGTCATTGACAACTCAGAAAGGCCAATAAATGAACACCTTTGATTTTAGAGGGAGAAAAAATAAGACAATTTGTTTTAATTTTATTTATTTTTAATAAGCTGTTTATTTCATATACCATAGTTTTTTTTTACTTTATCAATGTCAACTTTATTTGGCCTTGCTCTGCTCTTGAGCTTTTTTAACAGCATCAGCCAAGTTTACTTCTCGAATGTCTATCCCCTGATTCAGTCTTTGGCACTGGCGTCTTATTAACAACTGCCCCAATAATATGTATGACTTCAAATGAGTCTTGTGTAATAGACAGTCAAACCATGCATTGTCACATTGTGCTGTTAATATTGTTACAGCTAGTTGACAAATATGATGTGTGTCTTAACTGGAAAGACTTCACTCTCTATTATATTAGTTGCTGTTTGTATTAAGATCCACCTCACTGTTGTCTTTCTCTTTTGGTTTTTGCATGCCGAGATGACTATGTCTTTTAATACAGTGGATTCAATATTTTCGATTATGTTAGCGCTTTTGCGCATCGATTTTAGTGTGCACCTGGTATGTCTAAGTTGCTCATAGATGTAATATATATATAGATCGGCTATGGTGTAATTAAGGCGAGACGAAAATCAAAACACACCAGTGTGTGTGTAATGTGTATGTGTGCGTGAGAGATAGCGTTGGGACATTCACTAAACACGATTTCATCGACACATTGAGAGGTCTAAAGAATTGGTATAGCTGTTACGAGTAATTTAATATTGAAGAAATAAATAAAACACAAATTAAACATGTTTGGTTTTTATTTTCCTCCAAAAAGAACTAATTTATAATAAAAATGCCTTAAGCTTTCTTTTGTAGTATTTTGCAATTTAGCTTCATATTTTAATCCAATGATATTTTAACTATAGATCGCGCAAAACTGTAAGTTTTCTTTCTTAGATGAGTTACATCCTACTTATCACAAAATAATACTTTATTTCGTGCAATTTTAGTAAAATATGGGAATATATGTCTTTCACGTCTAAGCTTCAAGTCCATACTGCATACAGGCTCATAGCGTGTACAATATTGGTCTCGTCTATCTATCTCGCTCTAACATATAGGTACAGTACACTGACCTCTATAATACCACTGGACTGGCTGTTCCAAGCGTTTGACAGCAATTTTTTTGTGTCCATGTGAAGCGCCACTAGCGAGAGGGTCGAGAACTAATTTTGACGTATATTGCAAAAGACAGCGAGAAGTGTTTGTTTACTGTAAAGTAATTTTGCATTTTCGTAGTTAATATAACATAAGTAGTAATTATGATGATACGGTTATTGATTAATAAAAATAAGAAAATAAAAATCTTTATATCGACATCATTAGTTTTAGTACCACGAACTCTCGCTACGTCCGACAGCGGCGGACAGCGCCAAAATGGCGAATATGAAGCAGCCACAAAAGCACGTTGACAACAGCCAGTCCAGTGGTATTATAGAGGTCAGGTCAGTCAGTGGTATTGTAGGGTTGAATGGCAATGCCGATTCAATATTTTTTAATTTGTGTTCTAGATTTGCTGAGAGAATTTGGGATTTCTTCATATGTGTGTTATTACATAGACATACTTGTGATTTGTGAACAAATTCATGTACTCATGTTAAATCAGTGATAATAAATGCTGCCTAAATGAATCTGATATAATATATTTATTGTCATGGTAAATAAAAATGTAAACTAATCTTTGTTTTATTAAAGTACTCTATAGATTAATTTGGGCATTTTATGCACAAGTACACTGTGTGTCTCGATAGTGATTCTGTTTAGATGTATATTATTGTAGAACAAAAATTAGGCAATTTGTCGGAAACAATCGAGAAACTCACTGTACTTGTGCATAAAATGCTTGATACAAAGTATAAATTATATAAAATGCACTGTAGTTTGAATTTCCCGGGCTAGCTCCTCTCTTCCTAGTTTTCGTGGGCGGTACATAGATGGCGCTGGTTGCTAAGAAAAAATTCCTCGTTAAATTTGTATGAAGTCATTCTTTGGCTCACTGAATTTGACCCAACATTTTTTTGATTTTCGGATTTTTTATTTTTAATTGTTTGTTCGTCGTTTGTTCCTTAATGTTCGAATGTAAAAATTGTTGGTTCGTCTTTTATTCATTTATAATTAATTAAACAAATGATCTAGCTATTGAATACGGCCATTGCCAGCTGACGGTCAAAACCGGCGCATGCGCAATGTAGGCACGAGGTGATGGTTTGCTTATTAGATATAGAATAATTAATAATTGGGAATTTAATTGTTTTTATGATCGAACAATCACCAATATTCGTCGAACAAACGATAATTGATAAAAATTAATTAATCTGAGCGTTAAAAATTAAGATATCTAGTAAGGGAGGCCAACTTAAGGGTGATCATTTGTTTAATTAATTATAAATAAATAAAAGACGAAAAAACAATTTTTACATTCGAACATTAAAAAAAAATCCGAAAATCTAAAAAAGTTGGGCCAAATTCAGTGAGCCTTATTCTTCTCCCGAGTAAAAGTGTTCTGTGAATATAACAGATAACAACTGTTACAATCAACAAAAATACCTGCGATATAAATTAACACTTTTTGCTACATACTAGTTTCTAACTCCTACCACAGAATATAAATATAAAATTAAATATACCTGTTATTATTTGTTTGGCTCTCGTTTTCACACATAGAATTGTTTAAGATGCCTCTATCTAGTATTTTTTGAAATAAGATGCATTTGGAAATTATTTTATTACAACTGTTGGTTGGTAATTGGTTATATCATCTGTTAAACTCACCTTCAAATTGTTACCTGTTCGGATACACTATTTAAATTAAGTTTTTTTAAAGAAAATGAAATAAACATTGGTATATACTTTATTTAAAAAAATTAAAATTAACGAACATTATTACATGCAAAGTTAGGTATTTAAGAGTGCCTATTTTATTTATTGTTCCAAACAAATAAGTGTAAAAAACTATTAGTTGAACTTAAAGAATACCTTAAAAATTTGTTAAATGTATCCAAACGTACCAAATATTTTTGCGGGCCTGGGATTGGTTAAATATTTAGCATTATATTTCAAAATTCAGGCGGCTATCGTTTATAATTTTTATAGGCGCGAATTTTCGTTTCAACTTTTGACGCGGTTTTCAAAGCAATTGTTCTTTTAGTTCATTACAAAGTGTAAATATATTTTTTTTGTGTTATTTTTTAGTGTATGCGTGTATATATATAATTTAGGTGTTATTCTTTTTGTTTATAATTAAGATTAGAACGATGACGAGTGTAAATAATTTCAAAAGAGTGAGTGTTGTCTGGGATCATTTTACGGATATCAGTGGACATTTAGCAACATGCAATATATGTAAAACTAAACTATCTTATAAATCATCTGTTACTAATTTAGAAAAACATCTAGACAGAAAACATCCAACCATTAGGCTAGTAAATAGAGCTGGATACAATATCCTGTCTACCCAACCGGTGGTACAGTTAGCTGTGCCATCATCATCAGCCCAGCCGGCCATCGAAGCTGAATCATCTGCCCCGCTGTTAGCTCAGCCGTCGATGGCATCGTTATCGCAAAAGTCAAGTCGAACGTATGGACATCAGCCGATAACAAACTTTGTGCCGAGACGTACTAACACGGCTAAACATGCCATCGATGAGAAAATTATGAACATGTTTATAATGGATTTCTAGACAGTTACGATTGTGGAAGATCAAGGATTTCGAGATCTAATTAATTTCGCTTTCCCAAATTATATACTGCCCGGCAGGAAGTATTTTTCGAACAATATGTTGCCGGCGATTTATGAGAAAACAAGGGCTGAGCTGAAGATTAAAATAGTGAAGTACAATCGCTGTGCATTACTGTGGACATATGGTCGACCGCAACCAATGAATCATTGTTGGCAGTGACCCGGACATTATATCAGGGAAGAAGGTTTCGAGATGAAATCTTTCCTTTTAGCTTGTGTTCCTCGAACTGAAAGTCACACAGTCCATAATCTCGCTAGGATCATCAAGACCATTTGTGATGACTGGCAAGTTACGAATAAGATACTTCTGGCTGTCTCTGATAATGGGAGTAACATCAAGAGCGCCATCGAAAGAGATCTAGGGTGGAAGCATTTTCCGTGCTATAGTCACACCCTCAACTTGGCTGTAAACGACGCACTAAAAAATATCGAACTGGCTGAAATTATTAAAAAAAAACAAAAATATTGTGAGGCACTACAAACACAGCAATATTGCTTGGGAAAAATGTAAGAGATACCAAGAACAGGCCAATACAACAGCTAGACGCCTAATACAGGACATACCCACGAGGTGGAACTCGACATACTATATGTTAAAACGATGTGTGGAACTTAACGAGCCTCTTAATAGCGCAATGATCAATTTAGGTATGGATACATTAACACATCATGAGTGGACCGTTTGTAAAGAAATATGCATAGTACTGGAGCCGTGTGAAGAAGTGACAAAAGAATTAAGTGGTCAAAAATATATAACCGGCAGCCTAGTGATACCGATTACAATAGGATTGATAAGGGCGTTAGGCAATATAAAAAGAAGATTTGCTAATATAAACCAAAGCAAGACGTTTGGCAACTGCATGTTTCTGAACCCCCGCTTCAAATTTTACTTCGAAGATGTGTATGTAGCTGAAGAAAGTAAGTGAAGAATTATTGCTTTGGTTGCATCAGCACATTCACAATGTGATACACAAACGGAGACGGTAGGTATAGATTCTACCGCTTCGTCATCCCTGCCATCAAAATCTAAGTATATGGCAAGACTTTGATAAGAAAGTGCCTTGCAATTATTCAACCCGAGGGCACATCGCAATCACGTGCTATTGTGGAAGTCCAACGCTATTATGATGACAAAATAATATGTAGAGCCGATTGTCCATTGAAGTGGTGGCGCGATCACAAAGCTATATAGCCAACATTGTACAAAATGCCAGTTAAAAAACTCAATGCTGTGGCGTCGTCTGTACCATGTGAAAGGGTATTGTCCGCTGCGGGAAATATGATGAATGAAATGAGAACTCTATTGGGAGTCAGAAAATTTATATGTATTATATGACAAAAAATGCACGTAATTATGTAGATATGTAAATAGACTGATAAAAATGTATATAAATAATGAGTTGAAAACTTCTAAATGCGCCAGTTTACTAATTTTAATATTTTTATTTAGACTGAAGTCGAATATTTACAAGTAAACTGACAGTCCTAAGCCTGGGTAAAAGCATGAAGGAAAGCTTTAAGTTAAGATAATTTTATTATTTATCATCATCATCATAATTATTGTAAACAAACATTCATCGTATCTTTAAAAAGTATATTTAAGTTTCACATTCACACTATTATCATCGGACATCGGTAGGTATAATCGATGCTCCAAATATTGCCAACAGGTAACAATGGGGTATTACATCAATTTTTGAAAAGCGTCTACATTAAATTCTGTAGTGATAATACACCACTAAAAATACCAAATTTTTATTCAATCGATAAGTGTTATAAAAATGCATTTAAATTTTTACATTTTAAAATTTCGCGCCTCATTGGTCAAAAACGCATAACGCAGTGGACGCCATTATTACTCTGTGTGTCAGTACGTTAGTGGATTTTATAAACAAATGCGCTGATGATTTGTATGAAATTGATAATTGTTTATAGTTTAAAAATGAGTTATTATTCTACTTATTTTTGGTGTGCTGAATGTAAGAAAACTAATGCAAAATGTAAGAATACTAGTGTAAAAACACCAAACGAATTATGACGTAATAAAGTGGCATCTATTATTTTGTGGTGTTTTAAAACAGATTAAAAAAACTCAAAACTTTGAATTTAATTTTAAAATTTGTTTTGTTATTTTATGAACTAAAACTATGGAGGGTAGAGATAAGGAGGACCAACTCGTATACGAAAAAGTGGCAGTAAAAACGCGGTAAATTAGGGTGGCGCCACATTGCTAATGGATAAATTTTAAAATCTTATTCGTGGTGACGCCACGGTGCAAGTGGGCTAAACACACTTCACTCAGTTTACCGCTGCTATGTTCATATTGAAACTATTCACACGCCAGCGCTATTGCGTTAGGTAATGGAAACTTTATTTTCAGTATACAGCTGGACACGTTTTCAACTTTCCCCCCATATGAGTCGGTTCTCCTTATCTCTACCCTCCATAACTAAAACCATTTCCGATCCGATTCCAACATTTTCCGAATGCTTTTTGCCTAAGCTATCTTAATAATATATTTTTAGATTGATTTTGATATGGAGTAAAACACCCAACACACAATAATATATCGGTAACGTCATCAGTTATATAGTAATACCAAAGGTAATACTAGAAACAGTAGCTCAGGCAGAATGAATAAAAGATTACAGAACCTGTTATTTTATAACAGATATTTCAACCTGTTACTTTTTTTGTAACAGTAACAGCACTGACCTCTATAATACCACTGGACAGGCTTTTCCAAGCGTTTGACAGCCATTTTCTTGTGTCCATTTGAAGCGCCACTAGCGAGAGTCCCGAGAACTAATTTTGAAAGTAATTTTGCATTTTCGTTGTTAATATAACATAAGTAGTCATTATGATGATACGGTTATTGATTAATAAAAATAAAAAATAAAAATCTTTATTTGAAACAGTTTTATTGATTGTAAAAACTTATTATTAAAAGTTATCGATATTTGCTCGTTTTAGTACCACAAACTCTCGCTACGTTTCGGTATGTCCGACAGCACCAAAATGACGAATATTAAGCAGCCACAAAAGTACGTTGACAGCCAGTCCAGTGGTATTATAGAGGTCAGTGAGTAACAGTGACAACAGGTATTGCGATTTATAAGCTGTTATGAAGCTGCACAATTTTAACACCCCATCGAAGGATTTTTAGAATCAAAATGACCTTAATCGATAGGTCTGCGTTCGGTCTGTATAGGTCCACTATCATTTTTGTTAGGTCACCTGTAGTTTTTTAATAAATATTTTTTAAATTTTGCAAAAAAAAAATTCAACTTAGCACCTCATTTATATTTCTACATTCTTTATCGTTAGGTCAGTATTGGTCTCTATAGTTTTTGCTTTTATGACCCTGAAGTAAGCCAACATCCGACATTTTTAAAATTAAAAATTCTCTAACTTTATGAAAAAAAATTTTTTTTTGGATTAAAAAAAATACTCCTGTTTATTTTTACAAAATTAATACAATTATTTTTTTAGTTTAGTAAAATAATAATTATCTGCGTCATAATTCAAAAATAAAATTTTAAATCATTTATTTCTAGCTTTTAAAGTGATACTTGAATTATAATTATAATTGTTAACAAAAAAATAAATGGATAATATAAAAGCAAAAACTATAGAGACCAATACTGACCTAACAATAAAGAATATAGAAATACAAAGATTTATCAGTTTCCGTTTAAATGAGGTGTGCTAAGTTGCAAAAAAAATTATTTATTTAAAAACTACAGGTGACCTAACGAAAATAATAGTAGACCTATACAGACCGAACGTAGACCTATCGATTAAAGTCATTTTGATTTCAAAAATCCTTCGATGGGGTGCTAAAATTTTGCAGCTCTGTTATGACCAATTATTAAAAACATAGATGAAAAATAAATTAAAATTATTTAATAGAGATCATTTGACATCAAAGTATTATAAACAATAAATTTCGTAATAATACGTTCCGTCGCACGCGCAGATCATAGTGGAGCTGTTAAACTTCAAATTAAATGTCATTTGTTTTCAATACTTCTCATTCATTGTATTTATAGTATAAAATCTTAAAGTTAAAATTGATTTAACTTAATACTATTATGTGTTTTGCAACCATATTTTGTTATTTTTCTTTTTAAAGAAAAATATATATTTTTTTATATTATTTAATCTTTATCGCAAACCGGATGAGGAATTCGTTGTGAATTGAAACGTTCTAATTGATGGTGTTCGGAAACGCCTATCTTTTAATTTATATTTGGATAATTTAAAATCTGTTTTAAAAATAAAAGTTTCTATTAACAATTATTTCGTATATAAATACGAAGTTTCTTCTTAAAGTTAATAAACCTTTATTTTAATTTCATTTCTTTTATATTTTTTTAAAGAGTACAATTAATTTGCTGTCATGAAGTATGTTTCTGAACAATTCATGTTTCAACTTCATAGTTCATTAATTAAGATCAAAGAGTAAAGATAATATACTGGGATTAAGATTGTGTTAAGCGTTAATTGTGTCTTTATAGTTTATTGTGTTCTGTTCTTTTGTTTTTAGGCGTCAGTCAGAACAATTTTAATTTAAAGCAAAAGGGCGTCTCAGTAAAAAGGGATGTCGCTTTAATATAAAATATAATCATCTTATACGGTAAGATTTAATTTAGTTTATCAACATTAATTGTTTGAGTGGTCGTTTCATATTTTAATATTGGTTATTTCTCGTTCCTCAGCTTTTCTTTAAGTAAAATATAATCCGTTCCGTTAAAACAAGGGAATAATTACCCTCAATGAACCCACATGTCTACAATGTGGTAAGTTACTTATATTTTCTCACCGGTGTGTATTTTATATCCTTTTTTTATTAAAACTTAAATTCCGAATATCACCAATACTGTGAAATATTTTCACAGGGTCTTAGGATACAGTTAATCTTTTTTGCACAAGTTTTTTTTTAGGTTACTGTGAAGGATAGGTGTAAAATACTAAACTCCTTTAATTATGATAAAAGTAACTTCAATCTTCTTTAATTATAATATTTATAAACTACTTGTTGGAACTATTTATACTATAATTTAATGTGGATAGAAACATATAATTGATATACTAAGCATATCTACCGAGCCATGCTGGCATATTGTACTACCATATAGGAAGGAGGTCAGTGGAGTACCTGGCTGATACAGTTATGTATTCATCATGACGCTGACAAATATCGGTTATCACCATACATTGTGGGTGATATACAGTGCATTTACGGTATTGTGAATCTTTTCTTTTATAAATAATTAACTTAAGACTGTTATCTCTCAGTGAAGTAATTGCAAATACTAATTTAATGTATATTCCTTATATTGTAAAGTTTCTACTCTAAATTATTTACATCTAAGACTTTATTAACTTCTTTAAAACTATTAGATATGGTGAATTTATAAATATAAATTAGTTTATATCAATATAACGTTGCACATGAAGTTTCATGTGCAAACAGCTTGTCATCTATAGTTAAATATATGGTTAGTGAAATTGTTTATTTGTTTTATTCTAAATAGATCATCGGAATAGTATCTTGGCGCCCTCATTAAAATAAATCTTTAGATATTTATTCCGCTCCAGGTTAGCAAGATCTCATGTCCCTGTGATAATATTAATTATTTATTATTTGGTCTCATAGCTAGCTCGGTCAACTTGTGGATAAATTAAATTTTGAATTTAGATACTCTATTAAAAACATTAGAACATCAGAAGCAGTTCAAGTAGTCGGTGAAAACTCTCGTCAGTATTTTTTTACTTTTTAGTTTTTTTTTGAGGTCCTTTATTTTTTTCTATAAAATAAGAAGACATGACTTTTTTAATCTGTTATCTTTAATTCCTTCACATAGTCTTTGTTACAGTTTCGTTCCGCTAACACTTCTAAACTCAAATTTGGTGAATCTTTTGTCTTCTGTATTTTATTTTGATGTTCTTTACTGTTCCTTTTTTCTCGTTCTACGCTGTGCTTTCTAAGCAAACATTCTGTGTAAAATTCAATTAATTTTGGCTTCATCTTAAGCTCTCCAAGATAGAGGTCTTCTTTCTCATAATTTTATGTGCACCAAATAGAAAACAAACATTTTTATTTTTTGTAATATAGATCTGTCCCTGTACTTAAAAATACCAAAGATGGGTCTTATTAATTACGAATTCGTTTTGCTGATTTATTAAGTGAAATGAGACTTTTTACTTTTCACTAATCTAATGATATTTTTTCATATACAGTTGTTGGGCACTTTAACCATTGGGAGTTGCTCCGAGGTAATGATATTCCTCATCTATGAAAAGACCACAAGGATTTATTTTCACATTTTGTTGGATTTCTAGTTGTCTCAGCGCATTTTATTCGTTCTGTTTACCATGTTGGATGGATTGTTTGTAGAGAATATCTTTCACAATATTTTTGCAGATTATATCATTACATGTCTTGATTACTTTCCAAAGTTTGATGCTGTCAATATGTTTCAATTCGTTTCAATTCGTTGTTTTCTTCTTTCGACTAAAATCATTTAGTAAACTAAATTCTGTTAAAAAGTGTGCTTCTCTTTTTCAAATATATCTGGTGACATATCAGGTTTACGTCTTCTCCTTTAGAACAACATTTTTTTTAAAGGTCATAATTCTTTTTACCATTCTATTTTCTAATTTATTGACATTCCCTCCATGACTGTAACCTTCCATAGATTTATACATTGAAGACACCATTTTATATGTATATTTAATGAGACAACAGCAGTATGGCATCTCTATGGTATAACCCTCGTTTTCTGAAATTTATGCGCTTGCCTTCAACTAATTTTGCTACTACACTATTATAGCGCTCAACCGTATTACTGTCAATATCATGGATCAGACTAGAAGATTGTGATTATGATTTTGGACCAAAGTGTGCTGGTAAAAAAGTCGTTGTTGTCCTTTATGGATTTTGGTTCTGCTACATTACAAAATATGTACTAGAATCTCCGTCAGAAACCATTCTCCCAAAAATCAAATTGTGCATCTCTATAGAGAGCTAATAAACAGAGACATAGATGGCCCGTTATAATTTTAATTGTGCCACTTTACTCGATGTGAGCCTTGTACGTTTGTTAATTATATGTCCCGCCTTCGAAAAAGTACGTTCACAGGGCACTGAAGTGACAATAATACTGAAGTATTTGACAAATATTAAAAATAAAGAGGGTAAATAGTTTTTTGGCCACGCCACCCCTCAAAAGAGCAACTTTCTCAGTTTATCACAACCTGTTATAAGTACATGTCCACTTTTTCTGAAACTTTAGTTTAAGTGGAACGGGGTTGTTGTGATGCTGATATTTTTTGTTTTATCACATTCCATAATAATGCAATTCCGTTATAAAACTTTCTGGATTGAGATTAGGTTGATCCTCACCAAGTAAGTAACAAATTTGTTCAATTATAAACCTTTTCGTTATTATTGATGCTTCACTGTCCACTGCGAAGTCTTTAAATCTTAGGTCTAAAAGTGTACACACAGTGATATGCGTGTTCTGAGTACTACACGAAAATAAATGTTTTTTTTTTTAATTAATATTTTTGGCTAATGTTTGGGTATATAATAATTACAATCGGATAACATTTGTTCATACATATTCAGTAGAACCTGTGTAATTACTATTGCTTTACTAGCCGTTAAATATTTTTCTGAGCCTCGTCAAGAAACTTCAAAACCTCAACAAATTGCTCTAAGCATTTCCATTCTCGGAGTGGTATTACAGGCAAATCTACATTAAATTAGGCACTGTTGCCCTGGTAGCTTCTCGCAGGTGTATGAAGCGCTGCTACATCAGAAATTTCTAATTCCAACGTGTTGGTACAGACATAATTAACGTCAATTCACGCCCTGGGAATTAATTTGATATTTTAATAATTTCTATTTGCTTGAGAAATGCGCGTAAAATGTTGTACTTTTTTTTTGGTAACAGTGCTGTCCACTTCAGGGAGTGCTAAGGCATTTTGAGCTAGTAAATTTAGCGTATGAGCATAGCAACCATAATGTGGATAACTTAATAATTTTGCTGTTCTTTGCATCTGACGCATTGTCGGTGACAAAAAAGTTAATTTTACCAACCAAATTCCATTTCTGTATCGCCAAACTAATTGCTTGCGCAATACTTTCTCCGGTGTGTGTTTCATTTAGATGGCATACTACACTGTATAAATATAAATTTGAAATCTTAGATTGGTTTAATTTATAAAATGGCTGATGATAGCCATGTATGGCTGCATTATTCGCGATAACAGTCTACTGTAATGCCCTCTGCGGACTGATTTAATTGTTTCTAAGCGCTTTTTATGTTCACGCGGCAGCAGGGTAGTAGATATCGTTTCGCAGTCAGGTAACTTATGGTTGGGTTTTAACCCGTAGACAAATACCTTAAAACCCTCATCATCGACAATACAAAAGGCTGGAAATTGATGGCTATTATATTTAATAATAATTTATCTAGATTTGTCCTTTCGTGGGTTGATAAGGGCCTATACGACGCTATGATACGTTGCTTTTTTGGAGGATTTAGTGTTGAGGTTGAGGTAATTTATGAGCCGTGCTTATTATTTTGTTGACGTACTTCTCGACACTGGCACAATTATCTAACGTTGTATTAATTAAATCCTTTAATAAGCCAACTTTTCTTACCCGGAGTCCTCGAAAGCATTTCAAAGGTCCTGCCAAATTTCTCGATTGTCGACGTTGCATTTTCGATATGAACAAAGTTGATTGTTTCTACTAACAAAATTATCTTAGTTTTGGCTTTTAAGACTTAAAAGCCAAAACTGAGATAATTTGTTGGCATCTTGACCTGCAGGATCAACACAAACCTCCACAGCATAATTCCTTGTGCTCCAAACTTCCATGTCGAACAACTTTCTCTGCCGGCGAGTATCATTATTTGGAGGTTAGACAGGCTCATAGTGAAAATTCTTACGGTTCACAATTATATTTACTTTTGAACTGCAATACGGTACTATAATAATAATTGCGGTTTTTATTTTTAATTGACGGCCCATCACTTGTGGGAAACTTGATGAAACACCGAAAATAGAATATAACTGATTAGCTTGTATTGCAAATTAATTTACAGAGACAAGAAGAAGTGTATAGTAGGCACTTGCGACACAGACGACAAAAATGTAAATTATCATAAGTTTTTATTCTGTTTGCGTTGTGCTTAGCATTCTTACAACACATATATTTTCTATTTATATCTACTATTTACTATTCTAAAAATATCATAACTAATTTTATTTTTTGAAATTCTTTAAAACAAATTTTCACTTAATTAAATACTTAATCGACAAGCAAATCCCTGTAATCTAATATGTATGCAAATTTCACAAATTTTACCTAAGTCTAAGTATTGTCTAGTATCTTCCGATCCCCTTAACGGATTTGCATGCTGTCTTTTGCTTCTTGCAGGTGTAGAATTGCTTCTTCAGATTCAGATTCGATCTGGGGTGAAACATCGATCTAAGTTTTAAGTTACTAAGTACTCCAAAGTTACGCTTAAAATTTCTAAATTTTGTAAGTTGTGTAACTTCTTAGTGTTACGTAGTTTCTTCATGGGAGACACTTTGTTGTAATCTGTGTGCTCTGGAGCGGCAGTCTGGACATAATTTTCGGTCGATATCCTATCGATTCGTTATGATTTATCTTAAAAATACGAATTTTTACTCAGTTTTTGATTATGAATTACCTACTTCGGACAGCCGTGAAAAAGGAAATACATTTTCATCAGATATCTTCGTTTTCCAAAGTTGAAGTATTGATATGAAACCTTGAATAAGTTTAGTTAAATAGTTACTAATCAAAGTGCGATTTCTGCCCTAAAGTTTCAAGTTTAGCTGATTCAGAGCTCCGAATATATCAGTTAAATAGGCCAGCTTCCATTGAAATTGTTCATCTTTGAACTGTTGCAGAAAATTATTATTTTTTTTAAATTCAAGAAAGAGGATGACCTCTTCTCTTAATTCATAAAGGCGATAATAAATAAATAGCATATTGCCCTTTGATGACCATCGCACTTCTGTGTGGAATAGGAGGACCTTGTGGTCAGAATCGAGATCCTCACAAATTAAAGTGAATGATCGACTGTTTAATGCACTACTTTTGATGTATTTTAAATAAGTTTAAATGTAGAATAAATATTAAGAGGTTTACCTCTTCGACAAATAAACCTAGATAATGCCTGCAGGTAATTATTGCTAGTCAAATCGCCTACCATTTCTAAATGAATGGCTTTTGTCATATAACATACTAAAATAACGATATAGACCTTTTATTTATTACCAAACACAGAAAAGTTGTTCTCATTATCAAAATTAATTATAACCTGGTCATTGCCATTAAAATTATTATTATTACTATTCAAGTCAAACTCATTAAAACTTCTAGGATGTACATTGAAATTCAGAAACTCATTTTCAAAAAAAAATAACATATCTAGAGACTGTTACCTTTGAAGGATTGGAGGGATCAAGAAGCATATAGCCCTTAGTATGGTCGCAATAGCCAGCAAAGGTACATTGCTTTGACTTGGCATCCAACTTATCTCTTTTATGCTCCGGAAGAGGCGACCAAGCCCTGCATCCAAATACTCTTAAATGGCTCAGGTCAACACTGTTGCCTGTCCCAATCCCTCAGGAGTTTTTCCAGGTACTGCTGTAGGGGAGGTTGCCGGTTCTTCAAGTAAATTGCAGTAGCAATCGCTTCAGCCTAATATTGCTTACCTAGGCCTGACTCCCGCAACATGCAACGGGCCTTCTCAACAAGTATATTGTTCAATCTTTCAGAGACACCATTCTGCTGGGGTGTATATGGTACATTAGTTTCATGAATAATACCATGCTTCCTTAAATAATCCTTAAACTTGACACCCTTGTTCACCTCCATTATCTGACCTTAACCTTTTAATAAATAACCCTGTCGGCTTTTCAACTGTAGCTTTAAATTTAATAAATTTGGATAGAACCTCACATTTACGATTCAAAAAATACCCAAACGACTTTCTCGAAAAGTCATCTGTAAAAGTGAGCAGGTAGCGAGCACCTCCTAAAATAGCTACAGGCATAGGCCCATATGTCCGAGTGCATAAGCTCCAACATCTGTTTGGCACGTTTTGCTTCACCCTTAGGAAACGCTTTAGCAGCTAGCTACCCCTCAACAAAAGATACTTGTACACAATTTTCATTGATCGCATCTCGCCGAGTTGAAAACAACACCAGAAACAATATATATATTGTGGTTGTTGGGTGTTGGTGCCGAAGACGGCCCTAGCTACGTCGACCAGTTCTGATCCATTGTAGCTCAAAAAAAAAAAAAGAAACACATACCACGGAAACTAAGGTGTCCCAGCCTCCTGTGCCATACCTCCGTTAACACCATCAAGGCAGCATCAGGACCTTGCAAACTCTGCAACGGCTCCTGCTAATCTTCTGAAGTAACAGTAGTAGAGTGCGCTTTCTCCTGTGGTCTAAATGGTCTATCCGAACACAAACTTTCTAATACATAAATACCGTTAAGTTTAGATGCCGTGGCAACAGTTTGACCCGTATTATCACGAATAATGCATTTATTATTTAAAAACTTACATTCGAAGCCTTCTCACATAATTTACTTACAGAAATTAAATCTGTTGAGAGACCAGTGGGCTTAGTGCGAGTTTCTTAAAACAATGACTTTACCACAGCGTAACTTAGTCACGGTGTAAAGTGAATGGGTCTGAGTGTGAGTGACAAACGAGTCATTCGATTCAAATAACGTTTGCTCACCCAGTAGAGCGTTTTTTTTTTCGTATATTACCAGTACTGGTGGTGGGCCTGCAGTGTATGTCAAACTCACCGAGTTAGAAAAACGAGTTTTAAATATTATTGGAATACATGCAGCAACGGGTTTGGTAGTTCCTGAGGCAGGATTCTCTAAGGTTATTAACTTTTAGGAGCTTGGCATATTTTTAATAAGTTTTTAATAAGTATAAGACTTATAGTAATTGTTTGTTTCTATGTTATTTACATTAAATTTAGGATATTGTTACTGCATCAAGTGCGACTGATGTGGCACGACCTAGGACTTGGGAACCTAATACAGAACAATTAGGTACACAGGAAGACCATAGCTGTCCGATTGATGAATGTAAGGGCGCCTTCAAATTAGCCGCAAAGTGCCGCGCGGTGGCAGTGCGTCTGCAGCGCTGCAGCCGCACTGCTGTCGCTAGGTTTGTGAATCGTACTAATCGTAGTGTAGTACATAGTTTTACGATGGACTCTGACGAAGAAACACTGCTCGTGTTACTATTACGAAAAAGGATTTTGGGCAAAAAACAAAAAAAGAAACCTAAGAAAACGTTGCCGTTATTTTGTATAACTCAACAAACTGAATTTTATAAAGTAAAAGGCTACAGTGACAAATAATTTCAGAATTACTTAAGATTGTCAAGAAAACAATTCTATGAATTACTTCCCCGTCTAGAACATTATATTGGAAAACAAAATACAACCTTCAAAAATACTATTTGTGCTGAAGAGAGACTATTTATAACACTCAGGTAAGTAAAAATTGTCATCAAATTCATAATATAATCGTTTTATTTTTGAAGTAAATCACATTACACAGTTTTCATATTATAGCTTTTAATTTTCATTACTCTCCGAAAACAAATTCTCATAAATAGACGACATATCAGTCAATTGTGATTCTTGTGCTGACGAATAGGCTGGGCTTTGGCTTGATTGATTCGTGGAAGTAAAATAACTATGTTGTTGTTGGTACGAATAATCGAAATTAACATTGATAAATCGTCGTATCAAACCGATCATTTCATACTTTGCGTCAGTCTTGCGGTGTTCAGGTATTTTCTTAAAATCACTTAACAGTGATAATAAAAAACACTGATCACCATCATTTTCAATAGATTCGTCCTTTCTTTGCATTCTTTCCAAGAGAACTTTCAAAATTTTATTAGTGTCATCTTCTTCCGGCTCCGAAACTTTCCTCTTTTTTGATGTCTGTGTATAAATATCAATGGGCCTGGATTCCGATAAACACGATAAAAATTGAAGTCTGTCAAAATGTTGATATTTTCGATGTGATGATGCAGCTGTGAGCTGACCCACTCTTTGATGCTCTTTGTTTATTAATTTCGCAATATTCTAATTTACAGGTTCTTGGCAGAAGGTTGCAGTCTAACAAATTTATATCACACGTATAATCGTGGGCTTTCAACGATTTGTGCTATCGTGAAAGAAGTTTGTCGAGCAATTTATGAAATCCTTCATACTATTTATATACCCGAGCTTCAAGAAGAAGATTGGTTAGTAATTGCGAATGGATTTTACACCAAGGCCAATTTCCCTAATTGCTTGGGTGCTATTGATGGGAAACATATAAGAATAATCAAACCAGAGCACACTGGTTGTTTATATTACAATAATAAAAATTACTTTTCTATAGTTCTTTTGGCGAGATGTGACTCAAACTATTGTTTCACATTCATAGATGTGGGATCATATGGAAAGGCTTCTGATTCGCAAATTTTCAACAACAGTGACTTTTACAGAAGTCTACAAGAGCAAAGACTTAATATTCCCAACCCCTTGCCAATTCAAGCAATGGACCACCAGTGCCTTTTGTTTTTATTGGTGACGAAGCATTCGGGATTAGTAATTTTATACAACGACCTTACGCGGGAAAATACTTAAATGAGAAGAAACGTATTTTCAATTATCGTTTATCGAGGGCAAGAAGATACATTGAGTGTTTGTTTGGCATCATGGCGAATAAGTGGAGAATTTTGCATCGTCCGATAAATGTAAATACCCTTTGCTGAAGATATCGATCGTGCTTGTTGTGTGTTACATGGCAAGTAATGAAAATATAAAATAATTGTGTTAAAAATATACTTACATGCTTCATTTTTTTCACTTGCGGTTTTGTTTGTGAAATTCTCAATAAATTTATTGCATATTTCTTCCCATGCCTTTTTCTTTTCAATTTTATTGCTGTACTTGTCGGACCTCGAATCCCATATCGCTGGACGACTCTCAACCTCATCGATAAATTCTTCAACCTGATTTTCGTTCATGTTCAAAAAAATACGTGCGCGCAGTCACTAGTCGATCGATGACTGATGCGTGGCCGCAGCGCGGGTGTAGCGCTGCAACCGCGCGTTGTTTATTTACATAGATTTACAAAGTAACGCGGCGGCAGCGCTGCAAACGCGCTGCCACCGCGCGACACTTTGCGGCTAATTTGAAGGCGCCCTAAGTTGTTTGGTATAAGTAGATATTTTTAGCTATCATCCTTTTATAAATAAATAGGAGCTCGGTATCATATGCATCCTGCTCAGTATGGAGAAACTACACCACGCCGTAGTGAAAGGTCTTCACGAATAAGATCCTCACCTCGGAAACGTGTAAGGCTCACACAAACGGAGCAGGCTGCACGTCACTTTGTCGATTCTGATGTTGAATGCAGAGCATTCAGAATGCAGCAACATAGAGATTACATGGAGATGAAACGGGAGCAAAATAGGATAAGAGAAATGGAAGTGCAGACTCAGAGGTAATGGCAAGCTTTAGGTTTAAGAATTATACAGGGTTCGGCACTCGAAGTGTTACTAATACAAAATGCTGTAATTTTGTTAATTATGAGCATATTTATTTTAAAACTTTAGTATCGAAAAGAAAACATGTAAAATAAATAAAAAAGAAATTATTGTTCAATATGACCTCCTTTAGCGCGGATAACAGCATCGAGTCTGACTGAGAAGGCTTCACACGCTGCACGAATGTGGTCTGCTGGTATTTGGTTCCATTCTCGGCGGAGAGCAATCTTTAAGGCGTCGACCGTCACATATTTTTTTGTTGACACTTTGGCTTCTAGAATTGACCGTATAGAAAAATCCATTGGGTTTAAGTCCGGGGAATATGGTGGCTATTGTTGCGAAGAAATGAAGCTCGGAACATTTTCTTGTAAAAAAATTTGGGTTTCACGTGCTTTGTGGGATGGTGCCGAGTCTTGTTGAAAGGTCCAATGATTTCTACCAAATTGTTTACGTGCCCAAGGTAACAAAGCATCGTTTAAAATGTTTTTACGGTAGATCTGCTGGTTTATCTTTACACCCTGGTCAATGAAAACGAGAGGTGAGCGTCCCGTGGCAGTTACCGCAGCCCAAACCATCACAGATGCTGGTGCTTGCTTTCGCAAGGCAATTCGTTGGTCTAATTTGTCATTTGATTTACACTTTAACCATACGCGATCATTTTGTTTGTTCACATCTTGCTGAACTGTAAAAATTTTTTCATCGGAAAATACCAAATTTTCAAGCATGCCACCAACGTGCAAGTGCTTTAAGTTCTTAGCTCTTTCTAGACGAGTTGTCTTTTGTGCAAGTGTTAGGTCTTACACTTTTTGTAATTTGTAGGGCTTCAGTTGAAGTTCCCCTATGCGTCCTATGCTCCGGGCAGATACATTAAGACTTTTCGCCAATTTAATTGCGCTTTGTCGTGGATTTCGTTCAATTCTAGCCTTTACCTTTCGAACCATTTCTGATGAAGTTGCTGTTATTGAATGTCCACCTCCACGGCGTTTTTTGATGCTACCCGTATCATTGTAACGCGTGATGGTCCGATACACAAACACTTTGTTCAAATGTAAATGTTCTAGCTCATTAACGATGACTGACTGCGATTTTCCAGCCAAATACATAGAAATGACACTGTTTCGTTTGACTTCCATCTGCAAAACTTTTTTTAACAACGACGAAAAATAGTAGGCTTTTGTAAGTTTATTAACAATACAATAGACTAAAGAATGTGAAAAAATGGGCGCTATACCTACTGTAAACAGTTTATTTGCTACGGCAACGTAAAGTTAGTAACACTTCGAGTGCCGAACCCTGTAGATATATTAGATAAACTAGCTAATAAGTTTTGTAAATATTAGATTGTTAAATTAGATAATAATTATTTATTATTAAGGTTTAAAATTAAACATTAAAAAGTTTCAGAAATTAATCTGATCAGAAAATTAAGCGTTTTCATTTTACATCCAGTTTAAAATAAAAAAATAACAATTACAATATAACTCTGCCACCAAATATTTAAATAAACTTATAACCTAAATGGTAATAATTATTGCTGCTGTAATCTTCTAACTAATTGATCCCTTAATACCCTGCCTCTAATTAACTCAGTGGTGAAACTTCTCTCTCTCGGTGGTAATCCTCTCATCATGGTCTTGGATGTTATCATGTTCCATAGCTGAAAATTAAGTAATTTATTTTATTGGATATAAATAACTTTTAGGTGTTATTGCATATAATTTAATTTCAAAATTATAGTAAAATCTTTATTTATTAGAATAAATAGTTAATAGCTTTCAAACAAAGGTAGCTAGGTATAATAAATTTAAACTAACATATCAATATTTTTTGTAATTCCATACATACCTGTGTTATCCAAATTGTCTACATTACCATATTTAATGACTATGTTATTTAAAACATAACAAGCCAATAATGATTCTTTTATTTATTTATTTATTTATTAGATTCACCAGTGGTAATTACAATGTTACAAATTTTTTGGTTATTGTGTTTACAGAGGTTCTTAAAGCTAAATGCATTACCTTTTAAGGTGAATACCGCATGCAATAAATATAGACATTTTATAAAATATTTAAATATAAGCTAACAGAATTAAACTAACATAAAACACAATACTCAATACATATTTAAGTAAAAAAGAAGAACAGCAATAGGCAGAGAGAATTTAAATAAATTCTTTAGCATTCTTTTGGAACTTAGGTAACAAGTCTCCGAATGGATCCAAGGTGGCATTATTGTTGAGAATATCGCAAAAACGTGACAAAGGCGAGTGCTTACCTAAGAGAGATTTGCGTGAAGGCGCTATAAAGAGGTTAATAGGTTCCCTTGGACACCTACTAGGTACTTTTAGATTAAAAGATGATACTAGTATAGGATTATCGTATATACTATGGATTGTTTTATAAAGAAAACTTAAGTCCAAAATATTTCTTCGTTTCTCTAGACCAGCGGTCCGCAATATTTTTTTTGATATTGCGACCCCAAAATTCAAAAGAGAATTATGAGCGACCCCAGAAAAAAAAAACACTAAGTTAACAAGTGCAAAGGGTGGTTCAGGTAACGAAGTTAGCTGTTTTTATTTCGTAAATTATTTACATTGAAGAGTTTATTTATTTTGGAAAGGAATATTAGAGCAAACTAGAAAATATGCATTTATCATACGAGTAATATTTATGATGGCATTAAGAGAAGATTAAGAGACAAGCAATTATTTTAATATTTTATAAAAAAGAAAAGGTACCTATACGTAACCTTACAAACTAATGTGAACCTTGTGCTTGCACACTTGCAGTCAGTATATTAATTCTTGGTGATATCTCAAATCAGGTTCTACGTTAAGTCTGGAGCGATATTTTGTTTTTATAGCAGTTAATGTGGAGAAGCTGTCTCGTAAAGGTATGTAGATGCGAATGGCAGCAATTTCAGCAGAGATGTTTTGAATAACAGTGGATATTCCTTTTCCGTCATTATCCAGAACTTGGATAGATCCGTGGTTTTAAAAATAGATCGAAGGCTTTCATCGGACAATAAATCGATCAGCTGCTCCTTTTCTTTTAAGTTCATCTTCACAGTGTTAAGACCACAAGTGAATGGATTAATTATCCATTGGTCGCCGTGTGACGTATATGGGAATCTTATTTCCAAGTCTTGCTTAACCCTAGAACCGTACCCATACTAAAATTAAATTAACGGTACCCTGGGGTACTGCTGTACCCCAATTAAAAAACGCTATTTACGAAAAGATAATTTACTTTTATTAAAAATCAATTTTCTTAATCTTGTTTAACATTAATTTCAGTCTCATTGTTAACAATTTAAGAACTTACAGACAATTTTGGCATATTTTGCTTTGGTGGTCATTACAAATAAAAAGTTTGCACTTGGTGCATTGTACACGAGATTTACGATCTTTTGACCTTGAGCAGAAGTAACAGCTTCCAGATTTCGGAGCTGAAGAGGTTTCCGTAGCTATTGGTCGTTGTTTGCCCAGTATATCTCCGATACTTAGCTGTAGGGACGTTGGCAAAGTTCGGTACATAAATCTCTCTTCTAGGTGAGGTTTTATGAGATCAAAAGCCAGATTCTTCAGGTAAGTGCGTCTATCTTTAAAAGTTTGTTTATTAGCAGCATTTGATGAATGTAGTAATATCATGGAATTAATCCCCACAATATTTAGAATTCCATAGAACACACAAAGGCTCCGGCGGCGAGTTTTACGCGATACACTGTAGGTATGACCAAGTTGATCAAAAGTATCAACTCCGCCCTTTGTTTGGTTATAAAAACTTATTATTTCTGGCAAATTCACAGACTTATCTTTATCAGGTTCGTAGTGCATGGTGGACAAAATGAGAACGTTTTTCTTTTTTGATTTGCTAAGCTTTGGAATATATGAAAGCAAGGTAAGTTCTTTATGAAATGCAAATACTGAAGAATTCAAGGGACGGTCTTTAGTTTCAGTGAAATTAATAGGTATTTCGGTTTTATTTTTTTTTAATGTCCCAACTGTAGTTACTTTTTTGGATAGCAGTTTTTGAGCTGTAGGTATGGAGGTGAACCAGTTATCATATGTTATGTTTCTGTTGGTATCATGAATACTAGTCGACAGCTCAAGCGCATAATACTCTGCAACGGGTATCCCTCTAGGAGTTGAATCTTTGCCAGTGTATATAATGCTGTTTATCATGTAATATGTTTTAGCATCACAAAACATCAACAGCTTTATCCCATATTTGTCTGGTTTAGACGGGATATACATGCGAAATGGGCAATTGCAGCAATTGCTCGTCGATTGTAGTGCAGTCACAAGGGGAATACAGGTTCTTTGAAGTCTCAACTATATGGTCAAACACTTCTTTTATCGGAGCCAATTTACTGCTTGCTGTCTTCTCTCAGCTCTTGTCAATCGATCATCAAACCGAAGGCAAATAGTTAAAAATTCAAATCTCTTCTCACTCATTGTTGACCTAAAATAACTGATACCTGTATTCTTATCAAATATTTCTTTGACGGTTAAATGATTAATTTTCAGCACACCAGCTAAATAGTATAGACCAAACAGGGCTTTCAACTCTGTTATTGAGGAATCACGAATAAATGAAGGTCGCGTGCTAGACGGAACAAAATCATTCTCCTCTGATTGGGTTGACCTATCTGATTTATATTTCTTACGCTGCTCAGAAATCTCTTGATTAATGTTAGACACTAAACTCTCCAAAACTTCATTTGTTAGAAACAATTGCCAACTCTCCAATGCAGTAGTAATAAATCTAGCAGGACCTTTGTTAACTGGGGGATGGAATATAATATTCCTCTGGGGTGTACGAGAAGAACGAGGATGAGATCCATACCAAACAAATTTATCACAGTTTCTCTGAGTTTTCGACCTCTACCATGCATAACATCTGGAGCACTAAGAACAGTAATTGGCGAAGCTGTAGAACTTACTCGCGAAGGTTCTTCAAGTTCTTCTCCCGAATCCTGAAGTGATTCTACCTCATCATCATCACCTGCAGTTTGCGCGATCTCTACATCCTCCTCCAAGCGGATGTCTTCAATAATTTCATCTTGTTCATCTTCTGACGCCTCGCCCAAAACCAGGTCGTCTCCATCTTCCCCCTCCAAAAGAATATCTTGCATTTCGTTTTCATTCAAATTACGCCGTGAAGTCATCTAAAAAAACACAGTAAATAAAATCATAAAATTAGTATCGAATCAAATACCTGCTAAAAACATAAAAAAAACCTACATTAGCTAACTACTTTGTTTGTAAAATTATGTATACACAGTTATTACACACCCTTTTATTAAATTAATGTTAAAAAAGCAACATATATACACAATAAAACGAAATAAAAAAGGAAATATTCGTTTGTAAATACTTACGTTGATCGTACCCTGGGGTGGTGGTGTACCCCACACGCAGCGTGCCACGTCTACTCGACAACAGGACTGCCGCCCGACTGAGGTATCGCCGCGTCTCCCCGCCCCCCGTAAATACACCGGCGCGGCGCCCAGAACAAAGCGTCGTATAGCAAAAAAGTTATAAAAGATTTTAATAATTTTTTTTCATTTGTACCCCAGGGTACGGTTCCAGGGTTAAGGTTTGTAAGATGCATCATGATTTTGGTTTTAATTTCTTCTTCGAGCTTTATATTGTTTTCTTCAGAAAATTTCTCCAAACATGCAAACATCTCGTAGTTTTCAGCACTGATTTCGTCTATCCAAAAACTTATTTTCCTACATAAAGCCTTTATTTTGTTAGCTAAAATCAATACATTTGTACTCTACTCATTTGTACTGTACTCTTCCCTTGCAACGATTGATTTAAAACATTAAGTTTTTCAAAAATATCCGAAAGATAGTATCGTAGATCCAACTATTGCCAGCCAATTTTCATTCAAAAAATATTCCGCTAGCTTTGGTTCCCGTTCAAGTAGAAATATTCTGATTTCATCTTTGAGATCAAATACACGTCGGAGAATTTTTCCTCGCGATAACCACCTGACCTCCGTATGTAACAGTAGATTTTCGTATTCTGATCTCATTTCAGGACACAATATTTTGAAAAGGCGACTGTTTAATGAGCGAGCTTTAATAAAATTTATTATTGTTACGACTTGTTCCAACACTTTATTTACATCTGGTTGCAAATGTTTTGCTGCAAGGGCTTCACGGTGAATCACACAGTGAACAAAGCCTACGTGAGGTGCAATCTCAGTTACTTTTGCTTTGAATCCTGTTTTGGAGCCTGTCAATGCAGCTGCGCCATTTGCACACACAGATACACAATATTCCCACTTTCAAAAAAGGTATAAACTGCATTAAAAATTGCTTCACCGGTTGTTCTTCCTTCAAATCCCTGACAAAATAACAAATCTTCGCATATGTCGTTTTCATATCAGTATAGGATAAATATCAGAAGTTGGGCTACATTAGCTATATCTTATTAGTTTTGTATTATGCTTAGTTTCTAGGTGCCTTTTCAGCTTTGCCGGCTTCATGCTCTCATTTGCCAAAACCTCCGAGCAAACAACGCACTGAGGACGTTGTTCTAAATTCAACACTGTACATTTAAAACCAAACTGGATGTACGATTCTTTAAAAATGCGTTGACGCAATTATGTAAGGTTTTACAGTCTAAAACCTTACATAATTCTGGAATAAAAATTAGTCTATTACAGAAGTTTCCCCGTTTTGGTGCACTGACTGCATATATTTATTGAGATCGCTATTTTTCCATATAAATGAGTCATGATTTGCACCTCCAAATTTGGCATTAACATTAAGTATCCTACATTCATCATCACATACCTGTAAAATTTATAATATTAATCTAGATAGGTAAAAAAATCATTCATACTATGATTGTATAAAAAGGAAAGGATTTACTTATTTACCATTTGAACATTTAAAGAATAATAGTGTTTACGGCAATAGTACTGATGCTCTTCTTCTTTCGGTGGCCCATGTATTCTAAAATGACTGCAATCAATGCAACCAACAACCTCTGGTATTTTGGTATACTTATGTACTGCAAACAGCAAGGCTTTACAGCCAGACAAATTCTTGCCAATGCTCTTTTATCTTTTTCGACATCATTTAATGAGCCATTCACGCATGCATAAAGACCTTTGAGAGTCAACGCCAGTCTCATTAGGAATTTCCAATTGTTATAATTTTCAACCCCTTCAAGTTTCTCGAGAGACCCATAATGCCGTACTTCGCTCGATTCTGCCATAGCGTGATATGATATGAAAGGTACTTGAAGAAGTAAATCAAAATTCTCACCAATTTCTTTGTTTCACGTGCGGCATGGCGCCACGTGTAGGCACATAACCTCTTGAGGGGTCCGTAGATCGATGGCAAGGCCGCCAGGAGTTGAATTAAAATACGTGGATATATATTCTATAATATTTAATGATCGAGCCGACAAACAAAACATACAGCAATACTTTAATGATTTAATATACGGATGGAGCGATATATAACCGGTGACAGACATGTCAGTAGAGGAAGAGAGTGTGTGGGGTTGCAAGGTGTAGGAAGTCAAAAAATTAAATAAGAATAAAGTATGGCCAGCTCCAACATTAACTACATCTTTTGAAATTAATTATTTTTATTTAATATACTTATAAGCGCATCTCCTATTTTACTAATGGCGTGAGCAAGTAAAAATGATGCCTCTGCTTGCACTTTGGCTGCTTCAGCATGCATTTTTGAAAAAGCTGCCAGCATCTGTAGTATAAAAATATTATTCTGAACGTGTGCACAAATGAATGCAAATAAGCAGTGCAAGCAAGCAGTACTGCTGAGCTGCAACATTGAACTGCACTGCACTGTATAATTAACAGCATACCCACAAAGACTCTGCTTTAGAGTTGGCTATTGACATAAATTCGTGCCGCGTAGAAGCATGCTGCTCTGCAATACTTCTACGAGGATTTAAATTTGAAAATATGCCAAGACACGCAACATTTGTACTTGAACATTAATGTAATCTATTTTCACACAGGAAAAGATAATGCTTTTGTGTTACTAAAATTAAAAATTTAACTCCTATTTCTCCTTGATCTATCTTTTCTTCTTCGGGGAGTGCTGGCAGTGTATATGCCTCTGCCTTCATTTACTGATAAAATAATCAATTATAAAAGTTGAATATAATGTTATTTTAACTCTAATTATTGTATATTAACTATTTTATTTAAAACTGTACCAATTTCTGATGTTGGAGTTATCCTACGTATATGTTCACGTATATGTTTTGGTGGTGAGGCAATCGTTGAAATTCTGTTTCTGACAAATTAAGTACTTAATATATTAATACCAACTTCAAATAAATACTCATCAATGGGTAAAAATTCTTATAAGTATTTGCTTATTGGTGGGGCCTGTGATGCATTTCGTATAATAGTATTAGAGGTGGAATCAAAGATTATAGATAATATACTGGGAAAGGAGTGCCCTCTCTAGGAATATTTATAAAATCAATTTGAAACGCCATCTGTATTTTATAACTAAAACAAATGCTATATATGGGTAGTTATATAGTTGCCTATATCTATTTATTGATTTACTGGTAGTGCTAGTGTTCCAACAAAGAATTAAACCGAAGGTCAAAGATCATATTGATAAACAACCGATATTAAAAAACCTCTCGGCTTAGTCCTTTGTTGGGACATAATATTAGACAAAAAGCAAAGAAAGAAATAAAACAACATTAACTGCAAGAGTAATCATAGACAGACGATTTGGACAACTAGTTGTAATGAGGAAGATCGAAGGCAAAAGCTCTCGCGGTCGATTACTTATTTACGATTCAAAATATAACGGGAGTCAATATTTCAACTGCCCTGAGATAAACTGAGGACAGAGTGGTGTGGAGGAAGATAAATTGTAAATGAAGCTAGTGATGGTGATGTAGGGGATCGGGATTGCTGTCGTGTAGTACTTCGATGATGGGATTGGAAATGCAGACAGTTGTGGCTTTGAGTTCTGCGAGCACTAATGATAATTTTTTTAATTCTGTGATGAGAAACTGTGTGTCCGTCTGAATCGTCGTGGCTGGTGGCAGGAGTGACGGTGTTATATCAGGTGGCTGAGGCGAGATTGTGGCGACTTCATGAGCTCGTTCTAGCATGTTGTCAGCTAGTAAAGCAAGTTCTTCTAATGTCGTCTTGTTACTAAAGCTTTCGCTGACGGCGAGGACGTGGGCGGGAAGATTCTTGGTCCACATCGTACACAGTGTCGAGTCTGATATCTTGTCTCTTGCCAGATTTCTCATACGCCGTAGTAGTTGCTTTGGCTTCTGGTTGCCGAGTTCCATCTCAGCGAGTAGTTTTTGAAACTGGCGGCTCTCGCTCTCTTTGTAGACAGATATGAGCCGTTCTTTGATGGCGTTGTACTACTGCTCTTTAGTGACGTTCAAGAGAATATTGGAGCTTTGCTCGCCTTCTGTAGCTTGACAAGCACCATCTGCGCTTGTTGGGATGAGCTTTAGTGGAGGTCGTCGGTGGCTGCTTTAAATGTCATGAATCAGAGTCGTGGATTTTCACGCCAGGAAGGTGGGACGCGCATTGACAGCGTAATGCTTGATACCTAACAGCGGAAGATCGTGATTGAGTAACCAAGTCTCCTGGAGACAGACCAAAGTCGCCGATCTACATAATTTTCTCGCATCATCTATGGAAGTTTTAAAAATTTTACAATTAAAGCTAACGAATTTACACTTATACGTTATTCACAAAATAAAGGTCACAAACCTTTATCCATAATTTAATATAATAATTAAACTTTAACATTACAATCACCTTTTTTCGGCCCATACTTAAAATGCACGAAACGCCGAAACGTATGCCATCAGAACAAAAATCGTCATTTAAAAAAAAATGCAAATTTGACTTTGAAACAAATAACTTATAAGAGTTATATTTTCGATTTGATTTCATTTTTATCATTTTCAATGACACAACTCCGCAGGTCTTATCTTTTATGTAACTAACAATGTCCTGCTCACACGTATCCTTAGAGACGTTAGAAATAAACAAAGGTATTTTTAGAAGCCCGACTTTTTGGCCGATAAGTTTATATCTCTTGGCAGTTTTTGACCGAACAACTTGCCATTCAGAATTCTCTTTAGTTACCTGTGCGCAGTTCTTAGTATCCTGACTGACATTTTTATTTAATAACAAAGAAGGCAACTTATAAGTAACAGCTGTTTCCGAATCTACGCTTGGTAATATCGCCGATTTGTTGAGCGACGCGCGCGCACAGTCGAGTTCACTATCCGGTACTACTAAAAGTTCGTTAATCACTACATTACAGTTTGAGCACTTCACGTGTAGTCGTCAGTCGAGGTCCCTTAAACACTCGGGTCACCGGCAGCTACAACACGCGACCTTGCTCCGTAGTACACGGCGCACGACTTGTGACTCGTTTTGGGTAGGTACATTTTTTTAGTAAAGAAGTTTTTATTAATGTACTCTTTGGTATAGATATATGAATTATTGTCATTTGATATATCATTTTCAAACAATGTTAACTTTGCTTGCAACGTTGACAACCTTTTATTATAAATTTAAGGCATCTCTTTAAAACTCTTCTGCAGACATAATTGCTTTGACCAGCGTCAATTTCATTGGATTGGTCAAGGCAAATTTCACTGTTAAAATGAATGGTATCATTAGTATCAGTATGTGTATCCTGATAGTGGTATTAGGAGTTATATTCTTATCTTTAAGGAAGAAGTCTAAACTTTGAAGGCACTTATTGTGATCTTCTTCTAAATTTGCTCCACTTAAATGGCTCACTATAGTTATTTATCACCAAAGCCTTGAACTCCCCTCAAATTTTAATATTTGGAGCAACGTTTCTGACATCATGACTCCTGATATTTCCGAAAAAGTTTACTATAGGGTCTTGGTTGAAATTTCTTTTCCATATTGTATCAATGCCATATTTTCTAGACAATAACTTCCAAGGAGATTCTATGCCCTCTACAGTTTTAATTGAATTTGTTATGGATGGTGCAATAGTTTCTGTCAATCGGATTTTATCTCAAAATCTAACTTTCTTAATATATTTTGTGGGTTTTAATATTTCTTTATTTTTTTGCCATAATTGATGATGAGGCGAATTGTGTTTAATAGGCCCTTTATAAATTTCACAATTTTGAACAGATAAACTACTAACATTTAATAAATCAAACAGATTATAAACTGAAAAAAATAAATCTATTAATTGTTGGCATTCATTATTTCACCTGACGGTCACATGAAGTGGTTTCATCTGCATGCATCGATAGTTAAGCATCGCTAAAAAGTATAAAATAGTTAAGTCAATGAATAGGTAATAACAAAACTTTTGTTTTACTAGTTATTGCCAGTGGTTTCACATGCAAGAAAAATGTTCTCATGGGCTTAAAAGCTCTCTGGTAGCTTCTGGTTTTAACTATACACATGAAAAATCAAGTCTATCCCCGGCTGCATGAAAGCGGGACAAAGAAAAACAAACATTCTTACACATATATAAAATAATAACATTGACAACTTTTTTTAATATAAAAAATAGACTATTAGTGAAAGAATTTTTAAAATCAGACTTTTTATTTAAGTTCATCAAATTATAAACCTAGATGTAGCAGGTAGCCACAGCCAAACTTACAAAGTTTACCTCTATAATATAAGTATAGATGCCCACAATAATTAAAATGGGTTTCTGGTTGTAGGCTTAAATTTCTTTAAACAATACCAATCATAGACAACATATTCTTACTGATCCTGATGAATAAAAATTGTATTGTAACAGGTTCCATAGATATGGTGGCTCGGGCGAGAAAGGAAACGACGAGGACAAAGTTAAACTTGATATATTTTAAGCATAAGTTACAAAACAAATAGTTTACAATGCACTAAGTCACGATTCTATATACGAGAGACTGACCGAGACGGTGCTTCGGGACGAAACGGCCGACCGGATGCGTCACGCTGTCGCTGTGCGAGGGGAGAGGGCGCCTGCTATCGAGCCACTGTTCCGAAAGATCCGAACGCAGCGGCTGCGAGCAACAGAATGTTTTTGTTTATTTTTTTTTCTGAATGTGGAGTGCTGTTGGCCCTACTGGCCTTTACAGCGTCACCGGGCGGGGAGGCGGACAAAAGGTCTTGCACAAAAAAGTGAGCATGAAGCTCAAAGGGTGTAGTTCCGTAAGGGCACCTCCTGCGAGGTTCGGACCACGGCTAACGAAACGAAACGAATGGAGGACTTGCCGTATTGGAGACGGCTTAGGGGAACTCTCAAGGTGTCGTAAACGACTCGATACCCTTAGATATTTTGTCTGTGATCGCCACTGTATCGGTTGTCCGTATAGTGTTATTGGTGTTTGAGGTTTGCGCCGACTATGTTAGAGACGTCCGATAAAAGTACACAGCCGCACTTTTATCGGGGTTTAACTCAATGCCCCATTTTCGGAACCATTGTCCCATTATTGTAACTGCCTTCTGAAGACGTGTAACTTCTACTAGCGCTTATTGCCGAGGCATAAATGGTTGTGTCATCTGCATAGAGGGCGACCGGCAAAGTTCGTATTCTCGTGCCTCGGAATGTCGCTCGTGTAGAGTGTGTAGAGTAACGGTCCTAGCACTGAGCCCTGTGGTACTCCGGCCCTTATGGGGCGTGGTGTTGAAAGTGTACCCTCCACTCTGCAACGGAAAGAACGATTTGACAAGTAGTCTCGTATGATGTGCACGAGACCATCTGGCACGCCCATTCAGTAAAGCTTACATAATAAGCCGTTGTGCCAGACTTTGTCAAACGCCTTCGCTACATCAAAGAAGAGCACACCTGTGCCTAATGATCGTTTGAAAATGTTGAAGTGTCAGGCATCTTTTCCATTACACGGTTGTTCAAACGTACGGTGTGTAAGCCGTACGGTTGAAAAAACGTGCTAGCTTGTACATGATACGGCAAAATCACCGCGCGAGACATTGGTAAGTACTGGCTAGTAGCGCTTTTTACTCGGGCTGTGTAGGACGTGCTGCGTCATGAATTTTCTTACGAAAAAAAAGATTATAGTTGCTTATTACATATATAGGAAAAAGAAAATAGAAAAAAAAAGGGAAGTAAGGTTTTGGATACATCCGATTTTAGAAAAAAGGGAGGAATATGGCGCGTTTCATACACTTGTCAAGAATCAATTGAGAGAAGATGAAGACAAGTTTTACAATTATTTTAGAATGCAGAAAACTACATTCGACAACTTGCTCCAAAAATTATCCCAGGAACTAAAACATCAAGATACTTTTATGCGAGAGAGTATATCGCCCGCAGAAAGATTGGCTGTAACTCTGAGGTAAGTAGGTACAAAATTAAATGACATATTTTAGTTTAAAATTGTTTATTGCACACAAACAAAATTATTACATGTAATTGAATTTTAATAATTATTAATTTAAGAACAAGTAAATCAAAAAATACACTACGCTGAAAATGCTACTCAAGTGCGGTACTAAAATCGAATTCGTCTTCAATAGAAACTTGAGAATCTGCCGAGATACTTTCCGCATTTACACTATGTACAGATAATTGTGATTCGGGTCGGTAGTGGATTGGCTCTAAACCAGAACCGTGTCCAAAATCATGAGAAGACGTCTGTGGACGACTTATTCCATAGCTCGATCTAGCAGCTGTAGAATATCCATATGTTGACGATTGCGCATTTGAGGATGCTGTACCACTTAAATATCCTTGATGGCCTTGATCCCATTGGTTTCTTGATGTAGGTATATACTGAGTACACTGTCTTTGTTGAATATTTTTAATTATTGAAATTACTTGAAACTGAAAGTCTATCATATTTTCATCACTGAACTTGTCAACTGTATCAGCGATTCCCATAAAAAAGTTCATACTACGGCTTTTCTTTTTCTCATCTCGTTCTGCTGAATCCATAAACTTCATAAACCTAATGTCAACTTCACTTAGTTCATTTTTTCTTTTTTTTTTAGCCCTTTGCGTCTCACTCCGTTCAGTGTATCCCGAGCTTGATTGATTCGGGACTGCACTATCAAAATTTTCATTACTGAGGCTAGAATCATGAACATGTTCAGTCATGTTAGAATCGGTCTTGCGATGCTCAACATTTTTTTTTAGGAACATCATTTCATCATAGAACATATATTTTCTTATTTTTTTTGCTGAAGAACCAGACTTACATTCATTAATTTTTTTGTCATATTTTATCCAGCTATCTTTCATATTGGTCCACTTCTTCATCACCATTTGCCCTGAAAATAAATAAATAATAATTATTAAATTCAAAATTTATGAAAACCCCCGACCTAAACTGAATCGACCCCGACCTAAAATGGGGTTTTAGTATTTGAACCTGAACCGTTTTGTTTTATATTTCAGGTATCTAGCAACAGGAGATACCTTTACTGACCTATACTACAGCTATAGAATTGGAATAAAAACCATAAGTTGCATCGTACGTGAAGTATGCCACTACATTTGGTTAGAACTGTATAAAGAATATATGAAAATGCCATCTAAAGAAGACTGGCTACACATTGCAAGCAAATTTCAAGAATCTTCCAACTTCCCGCTGTGCTTAGGAGCGGTCGATGGAAAACACATCAGACTTATTAAGCCAATTGATAGTGGCTCGATGTTTTTAAATTACAAACATTTTTTTTCTATAGTTTTGATGGCAGTAGTAGATAGCGATTACAACTTTATATTTGTTGACGTTGGCGCCTACGGAAAGGAGTGTGATTCCAGTGTGTTTAAAGAGACCCCATTTTGGAAAAATTTAACAAACAACGGATTAAATCTACCCGATGCAACACGTTTGCCTGGAATTGACTACGATTTGCCATATGTGTTCGTTGCGGACGAAGCCTTTGCTTTGCATTATCACTTGCTTCGTCCATTTGGTGGTCATCAGCTTGATCAATTAAAACGTACATTTAACTACAGACTCACAAGAGCGCGAAGATTTGTTGAATGTGCGTTTGGCATTTTATCCAATAAATGGCGAATTTTTCACCGGCCAATGAATGTGTCCATCGATTTGGCAGTTGATATTGTGAAAACATGTTGTGTTTTGCAAAATTTTATACATAAGCAGGAAAACTTTCAGTTTCACAATGCGAGTGAAAATGAGTCCACCCTTGATTCAGAATCGGAACTAATCCAGTTACCTATCACGAATGCAGTTCGCGGAAGTTTGGCGGCTAATGAAGTTCGCAACAGATTTGCACAATATTTTGTATCTAACGAAGGTCGCCTCTCCTATCAAAACAACTATGCATAAGTAAAAAGTTAATAATTAAATATCTGTAACTTACCAAACTTGTTTTTCTCATCACCACTTAAATCTTCAAATGTGGGCTGGAAATGAATAAATATTTCTTTCCAGGAATCATATTTAAGCCGCTTATTTTTATAATCGTCGATGGTCTTATCCCATATTACAGGCCTTTCTTGAATCAACGTAATTAATAATTCTTGATTTATGTTCATTTTATAATAAAATCGCGAAACAGCGTATATAAGCGGTCACGAATCCGTGCGTACGTCCGGCACCGTCGACACACCCCGATAGACTGCCATACAACACTGGTGAAAATCACGCCGTGCGTAGACGCGGCGCGCCGAGGGGCAGTCACGGCGCACGCGGCCGCGGCGCCGTGCCTTGGCGCCACCGTGCATGTCGACAAGCTCATATAGTGATCCATACCACACTGACGACCGTGCCTACACGCGGCGAATTAACCGTAGATTTTCACGGCGAGAAACCGTGTAATGGAAAAGAGGCCTCAGTGTATGTTCTCCGTTACGCTTAATTGCATCGCTATGCACCTGGTGTATGCTAGAGTGTTGTTATCGGAATCCGAACTGTTTAGCCCTTTAACTGGAAGAGGGAATGAGCCTAGATAATGAAATAAAACTTCACTACTTGGAATCATATATTTTTTTAAATTTTTTTTAAACATTTTATTTTACTTATTATTTATTAATTATATAGAAAAAAACATGATGGCAACATATAAACCACCATCAGTCTAGCCTTACCAATTTATGTATCTGTTTGATGGTAATTGTTGAAGCAAGGCACTGCACACAATGGCACTTGACACCTATCACAGATGGCACGCGGTAGCTTCGATGGTCGTTAGCCTCGGAGGGTCTAACGGGACACAGTGTAAAGATTTTCTATAGTAAATAACTATGCCGCCCTTGGCAGTCAGTCTGTCGGTCCTTATTATATTATTATTGGCTATTTTGGGATCTCTATTACTAGGTTTTAAAAATGTCTCTTGAATGAGGAAAATATCTGGTTTATGTTCTACTACGAAATTTCTTATCTCCCTGATTTGGTCGATAATGCCGCTTGAGTTGAAAGTGATGAGTGTTATGGATTTGGGTTTGATTCTACCTAAACTAGTCATTGTTGGTTTGTAAGTGACGTGAGTGTGGCCGAGATGACTTCTATTTTCTCATAGAACGCCTTAAATTGAGAAACCATTTTGTGTAATTCCTGGACATCCGGGAATCGTAACAGATTGCACATAAGTGCCGTGGCTGGTGCCTGCGCTGAAGGCGCTGTGGTGTGAGTTTGAGCTGAACGCGCCTTGGGTAGACCCGCTGGCTTCGAAGCCATGCGGTTCGCCCATACGTTAGATGACGGCACCGGAGCCGGTGTAAAGGCGGGTGTAGCCGCCGTAGCTGATGGCATTGGCTTTTGTGTGGGACGCGTACCAGATTTCTGCCCTTGCGGTCTCCTGCGAGGTGCGCGGGGGCACCCACGATAATTCGCAGGATGTCCCTGCTCCCCGCACAGGACACAGCTCGGGGGAACTTCTGGTACGGATTCCTTATGCGGACAGTCCGAAGTCCCATGGTCCCCTAGGCACTTAACGCAACGGGCGCGGGCAAAACATTATCTTTCCGAATGGCCGTATAACTGGCACCTGTGGCATTGCCCTGGGCCACCACGGTTCCTCGAAGCCTCCACTAGGACCGCTAAACCACAGACAGACCTAATGTTATAGATCCTCTTGCCTTCCGGTGAGAGGTCTAGTGTTGCCAGTACAAGATTCATCGGATCTTTTTTGTGTGAGCGATACATACGATATACTGTATGTACCGGGAGTTTTTGGGATTTAAGATCCTCTATAATGTATGATTCTGTCATCTCTCGGGGAAGGCCCCTTATCACTACCCTAAGTTGCTTCTCATCCTCGAGAGCGTACGGGTAACCTACTTGTGTAACCCTAAGTAGTTTGGTGAGTGCTCTATGGTGTTCGGACGAAGGTAAACTAACTTTAATGCCTTGTCCTGTTGCCTTGGCGTGTGTAAAATTAATTTTGTATGTCGACATTTGTGCTAGTATGTTATTCCAAGATTTCTTATCTTGGATATAGATCGGGGGAGGGGGTTTAGCCTTCGGGACGCTATCGTCAGTCGTCGGTCTTAATCGTGTCGGTCCGTCTGTTGCTGTCTCGCTCGGTTTCGTGGTCGATTCAGAGTTCGACTTTGTCGTCGGTGGTGTTGCCTTAAAGGCCTTCTTTTTACGCTTTTTCGATTCAACAGGCGTGAATCCGCTCTCTGTCGAGTCCGATTCTACCCCTTGAATCGTCATTTCGATGTCGGTGTCGTTGTCTGTCTGTCTACTGCCCTACTCGCTGCTCTCTTAGCAGGCTTGGTGGGTGTAACGAATTTCGCTGAAGGCGCGGGCTCTGCCGAAGGCAACTTTCCTCTGAGAAGATTTACACAAGCATGGAAGTGCTCAGGAAATCTTTTTGGTTTTGGAAACATGCGTCACAACACCTGAAAGTAATAAGTTTTACTAAAATAAAGTACTACTAGTAATTACGTATTATTATTGCATGTCCATTTCAAACATTGCCTCACAAAGCTCTGTATTGTATAGTTGCATTAATATAAAGTACTTGTACTAATATAAATGTACGATAATTCGTCACACTGCCGAGACAATAGTGTGTTTTGGTAGTAATCTTGGTATCAAGACGGAGGAGTAATCTCGACTCAACGACTGATTAACAAAAAATACTACAAAACCGAATAAATACACAATAAATGGAATAATCATATTATACAAGCCCAAGTACACGTAACGACAGCCATTTTGTGTCATTGAAATTATATTTGTATGTTACCAGCTTCAGTTACCAGTATTGCTATAAAAGGAATGTTAGGAAGTGATTGTAAACATGTATATGTATATAGGATCTAATACAATTTTAGCGACATCTATCGGCAAATAAATAAGACCCAATGCATTTTTAAAAGTTAGGAAATGGAGATAGCGCATCTTTCTTTAGAAAAATTTGGAAGCTTGGGGCGGAGGTACTACTGGTGTTCCACTAGTGGTGTCATTTATAACTGACATAAAAACATAAGTATTTTTATATGTGAATATAGTAGAATATTAACCCTTAGCCACCTAACGTGTATTCTAGTAACACATCCACCTAACGTCGGTCATGGTGACGCTTGCCTATAAGTACTAATAGGAAGGTAAAAAGCTCAAAAACTGCTGTAAATCAAAACTACATTATATTTTTCAATTGTTTTTATTCAAATTGTTTTAATAAACTCTTCAAATTAACACTTTTACTTTTTACTATCGTTATTAAAAGTTGACTAACAAATATTTTAACAAATTTTAAGTTTTTTTAATTAAGCTGAGATCTAAGCAATTACAATCAATGCGACTTCTTAATTTTTATTTTTTTTAGTAACTTAAACATATAACCTCTTATATAAAACTATCATTGGCACAATAAAATCACAATAATGACTAAATTACAACTCCCTAACATTTACCATCCAGTCGTTTCATGAAATTCAGTCTGAACACCTTTTTCTGAGATTAGTTCATGTTGCTGATGATGTATGCATTTGCTGCAGATAAATCCAGCATTCTGTAAAAGACCACTATTGGCCAGTGCTGTGTGCGTCGAGAAGTTGAGTAAATGGCACATTTCTGATCTAATGTGTCGACGCCACCTTTGGTGCTATTATAGAAAGTTATCATTTCTTGCTTTTGTTTTTGTGGATCGATGGTTGGCGCGTGATGCATGCTGGAGAGAACAAGCACGGCTTTGTTTTGCTTTGGTACATAAGATAGCAATGTTGCTTCTGACGTGAATCCAAAAATCGAAGAGCCAACTTCCTGATGACGGCTAGTCAAAAATTGAGGAGGTTCCCTTCCCTTTAAATTTTTTTTAGGGTACCCACAAGTGTCAGCTGTTTTTGCTTTAGGATGTTCATAAGCTCAACTGAAGTAAACCAATTGTCAACAGTGACATTTCTGTGGGTTCCTTCTATCGATGCAATCAATCGCAAAACTGCTTGGGTGGGTTTGTTCAGTCTTTGGTATTCAACGGGCAAGCCTTGGCTATCCGAGTCTTTCCCCAAGTATAAGTAGCCATCAACAAGGTATCCATTTTTTGGAGGTGTGTGGTGTAGATGTATGTGTAGACAATAAGGCAGCAAATGATCACACCCACATTCAATTTCACTATACAGTTTATTTAGCGAAGTTACAGTCAGAAGGCACGGAATAAATAGTCACAGGTAGGCACAAGCAGTTAGGTATAGACACAGATGGTAAGAATGAAGTATGGAAGATGAAGACGAAATCAAGCGCGGAGCTGATTCAGAGCGACATGCGTTCACTTCAAGTAGGTGTTGTGGACTACGGCGGGAGGCGGTCAGCCGGCCGGCGCAGGTGCATGATGACGTCGCCTATTGTCTTTCTTTTTAAAATTGAAGAGGGCTTTCCACAGATTCCAACAATCTTTTTGTTCCACGCCAACCTGCAATACGTTATCTTTTACGTTAGTCAACCAACTTGACGGTTCGGTTGATCTTATATTTGAGTCTCTACCTGTGAGCAATTGATGATATTTGTAATAACCCTGTTTGTCTTCCTCTGTAAAATGTATAACATCTAATAAATTAGTATCAGGGGTACAGCTTGTTACATCAATGGAAACACAGTGCGGAGCTTCACAGTTGATGATCTGCATGTATGGCGTGTCTGTAGTTAAATCTATACAGATTCTACATTGACACTTGCACACATTTATGTACATATCGGTCTCTTGTTCAGTCCATTTAACAAAAAGCGTGCGTTTAGATCTATAACAAACATTAGCAACTTAGGATAACCATTTATTGGTATCAGACTTAAAGCTTTTGGTCTCAGCCAAGATGAGGTCCTCATTTTCTTTAACCATCTTAATATCTGATGCTGGTTGTGCTGTGCCATTAAAAAGTTCTACTTTTGAGTCTAACGTTACTACTTCTTGCTTCATAGTTTCAGGCAGATGTGTTTTTGGGTTTTTTCCATTATGAAATTCTATAGCTACTCCATATAGGCTCCTGAGTATAGCGTACTTCTTACAACCCCAGAGTCGCTCACTAACTGATTTAGGCTTTCTAACTATATTCTCACTAAATTGCTCTTTATCTTATCTAAGAAGTAGTGATACACCACTTAATATAATCGTATTAACTACACCACTACTTTTAATGTGACTTAAGTTTAGATGTGGGCTAAAGAACTTGATTGCTTCTGCTATTTCAAGGTCCAGAACATCAAATAAATCTCTAAAAACAGCATGGACCTCACTCAATATTAGGAGAATTTTCTTCACAGCATCAGCAGGCAAGTTTTTAGCTAGCATGATACACTTACATTTTTGGCCACTGGCTACTATTTTTAAGATGGCTTTGACCTCAAATTTCAATATTGTTATGCTAAAACCCATTATAGCTACATTGTTTGTGTAGTTGTGTTGAAAATACAGGGTACCCGCCGATGTTGGAAACTTAATTACGCCATCAGCGAATGATCCTATACCTATTAGATTATTGACGGTGTCACATATAGCTTGATTCTGTACTTGAACAAATGCAAACGGTCTATTAAGTGTCATTGATTTGCATACCGAAACACTGTCAGGAATACAGTCTACGATAAACTCACTGTTAAGGTTTCCATTCCTGTCATACTGACCAGCTCCACTCTGCAAAAGCAACACCTCTGCCTCTGTAAATCCACCTCCATCTTTCCAAACAGAGTATAAACTGGAATTTACTTTACTTGAGCGGCCTCTAATGATAGGTCTGTCTACCATCATGTTTGATTTCTCTTTCTTATCTTTGAGTATTAAATTTAATCCAGGAACACTGCTTTTTGCTGCATTGATTGCCCCATTACCAAAACATTGGGTTGGCTTTAGAAGACGGCCACACGATTTTGGTGTTTTGGGGGGTTGGGGGGGGAAGGGGGGGGGTGTTAGCTGCCCGATGGTACCACTCCCGCGGCGCGGAGATCCTTATTTTTTTTTATGAATTTTTTAATTTCGTGTTTTTGTACGCGTATAACGGAACGTTTTTCCAAGTAAAAATGGTTTGGTAAGTAAAATGGAACGTAATTATAAGTGAAAAACATTATAAATTTGAAAATAAATAACACACAAAATAAATTTCTACTCAATACAAATAAAATTCAAATTAGAATTAGTTAGTCGAGTACCATAAGCATTACTAGGCCAGATTGGTTAGGTTAGGTTAGAACATGACCACAAACATAACCGACTTTCAGCTAAACACTAGGTCAGATTGGTTTTTTTTTTATAACTCCCACTTTTCTTCTTGCTTCCTCTGTCCCCGCGATTTTATACGGGCGACAGGTAAGCCGCTATATAGTTTCATTATGTTAAGTTATATTATTATTAATTTATTTATTTACATTTTTGTTTTACTTATTAAGTTACATTATAGTTTTTTTTTTTTTTTCCCTTTCCCCTTTTTTTTTTCCTTTTTTAATTTAATTTTTTTTTTATGAATAAATAATTTAAGTACAATATATATTATATTATAACACTCTCTATATATATATATATACACACACATACATACGCATACACACACATATACACATATATATACATACACTTATACATGAAGTTACGAAGTGAACGATTGGAGGCAAACTGGGTTTTTAATTACTCTATCTAGGTCGTAGGGATCGGTGCTATTTGCTCTGCAGATGCTTTCATGGGTGTGTCTTGGGATCGTGTATTTCGGGCAGTGTTTTAAAATATGGTCTATTGATTGAATGTCGTTATTGTTGCAGGGGCACTTGTCTGTTGTTTTTATTTTAAATCTGTGCAAATATTGTAAATGGAACCCATGGCCAGTTAATAATTGCGTGAGGTGGAAGCTGGGTTTGGTGGCTTGATTCAGTTGGGCTATTGCGTCGGTGGTTGGTAGGATTGATCTTGTATGCGCGCCTGTTTCAGCTGAGGTGTAAATTTGGTTTGCTACTATTTTGGATTTTTCTTTCAGTTTTTGTTTTATGTGACTCAACGGAACTTGCGAGTATGAAAACGATGTGTGCAAAGCAGCGGCTGATTTGGCGGAGAGATCGGCAGCCTCATTTCCGTCTAGGCCCACGTGGGCTTTGACCCACACAAATACGATGCTGCCGTCCCTGTTCAATCTCCGGATGGAGTCATGGATGTTAGTGACTATGGGGTGGGTGTTATTTCTATTTTGTATAGCTGCAAGCCCAGATTGTGAGTCCGACAGTATACCGATGTCTGAGATATTATTGGCAAGACACCAGTTTAGCGCCTCATCTATCGCGCACAGCTCCGCTTGGAAGACTGTACATGTCGGATGCAGCTTGAACTTTTTGATTGTACAGTCTCCATCGGGACTGTACGCAACAAACGCGGCACCAACCCTGTCATCACTGTGCTTACTGCCATCAGTGTATATTTTTGTAAAGCCGGGTGGTACTGATTGGGCTATGTCGTCACTATTAACTGCGGATGCAAACGTTAATGATATCCTGTCAGCTGGGTGTGCAAGCCGGGCTATGGGTGTCGGTTTTTCGAGCGTTGCGCCTTCTGGGAGCATGGTGGTAGTGCCGGTGAATTTAATGTTTTCTATTTCTGCTATTTCATTTACTTTTATGTGGAGGGGGGTGAGTGAAGCCAGGGCTATTGAAGCAGTGGCTGAGATGGTGCGGAAACCTCTGAGAATGCGGATTGCGAACATACGCTGCGTGGAGGTTAGGCAGTCTCGGACCGTTTTGTATTTGGTCGAACCGCCCCAAATTCCAGCAGCGTATGTGACTATTGGTTGAATGACGTTCTCGTAAATTATCTTCAGGTTTTCGGGTTGTATGCCCCAGGTTGGGCGCACAAACTTGCATATGGACCGATGTATTTTATTGGCTTTTTGTGTAATGTATTTGGCATGGTGGATGAATTTTAGGTTACTATCGAGGATAACGCCTAGGAGTTTGATTTGATTTACTATTTCGACTGGTTTATTTTCTATTGTTACTCGAATGTGTTTGGCTCTAGCTGTAAATGGGATGGCTTTAGTTTTATCTGGTCCAAATGTCAGTTTTACGGTGTTGCCCCAGTTTATGATTTTTCTTAGTGCTGCGTTGGTGTTTAACTCTAGGCTTTGGATGTTTTTATTGGCGGCGATTAGTAGGACATCATCCGCGAACGCCTGAATGTAGCATCCTTCAGGGAGAGACACTTCAAACAGGTCGTCCAGGATGACGTTCCAAAAGAGCGGTCCGAGTACTGACCCCTGGATGCACCCTCTGGTCATAGTTTTTTCCACGGTGCTATCCACGTAATTCAGAGAGACATGTCTATTTTTGAGATAATCTTGTATCAGTACGTATAAGTTCCTTGGGCAACGCATGGTTTTGAGCCTCTTCAGTAAAATAGGCCACCATGCGTTGTCAAATGCGGCCTGAATATCCAAGGAGACAGCTATTACATGTTTTTTGCAACTTTTTTCTATTTTGATTTTACTAATGGCGGAGTGGAGTGCGTCTATTGTAGAGGTTTGTTGTTTGAAACCAAATTGAAGGGGGTTGTTTAATTTGTTTACGTGGATGTGATGGGAGAGGCGCTGAGCTATTAGCTTTTCCAGGAGCTTTCCGAATACGTTTATGAGCCCAATGGGTCTGTAGGATGAGATGCTGTTGTAGTTTTCTTTGCCGGGTTTAGGTAATGCTATGACGTGGGCCACTTTCCAAGGAGTCGGGAAATGACCCATGTCAAGGCAGCGGTTCAGGAGTGCGTTAATGAGAACAGGGTAGGCTTTTATGACGTTACTGCATATGTCTGATGTGAGATGATCGGGGCCTGGTGCTTTGTTCGGGTTCATGTTTTTGATGCAGTCTATAATTTCGTCAAGGGTGAAGTGTTTATCGTTACTGGTGTTTGGAGGGTTGTTAGAGGATGCTCGGATTATGGATTGGTTTATATTATCTGTTGTGTCGTCCGGATAAAATTTGTTTATAAGTACGGTTGCTGTTTCTTTGCTATTGCTTGTGTGCGTGCCATCTGGTTTGCAGAGAGTGGTTGGGGGAGTAGGAGGTGGGCCGGACTGGAGGAGGCGGTTTGTCAGTGACCAAACGTTCTCCTTGCCCTGCATCTCGCAAAAGTCCCTGAAGCTCTTCGTGGATTCCCTTGAAAGGGCTTCCACGTAAGAGGCTTTGGCTTCCTCCCTCTCTTTTAGTATGTTATCAATTGGCTTACCACTGCGCTTGAGGTCAGAAATTCGGTGGTGGAGCTTTATGAGGTGTTTTTTGAGATGGTCCAGTTCCTCATTCCACCACGGAATGCGTGTTTTGTATTTAGGTTTGGGTTGGAGTGTTCTATTGCATGTTTTTTGAACAATGTGGGTGAATTCTATAATTACGTTATCTGTATCCGTTTCGTTTAGCTGGTCTATGGATGTTGAGTCTATTCGGCTACGTGACACTAGTTGCTTCAGTTCGGTGTTAAATTTGTCCCAGTTGGCATTTTTAGTTGTGTATTTGAAAGTAGATTGCTTCTTCCTTTTGATTATTTTATTGCTTCTAAGTTCTATTATGAAGTCAATGGCGTTGTGCTGGGATGTGATGCAGGCATCTGGGTTTACTGTCCAACTGTGTATTAGATCTGCTATGTTTGCGGTGGTTATTGTGAGGTCTATTATGGAGGTTCTAAGTGTGCTATGGGTAACTGTTTCAAAAGTTGGAGCGCTTCCAGTGTTGCTAAGGGCGAGATCATTTGAGGCGATCAGACGCATGATGTCATTACCGCGTTTATTATTTTTGATCGATCCCCATTGTCGGTGCCATCCGTTGAAATCACCTCCTATTACTACCTTGGAGTGTGGATGGTGTTTCAGGAACAAGTCGAGTTTATTGAGCGTGCCATCTGCGTCTGTTTTGGGCTCTATGTAAATACTGACTATATATAAGTTAAATTTTTTAGATGAGAGGTAAATTATTGACAGGTTGGATGAGGAGTAGTTGGTGATTCCAACAGTGGCACCGAGGTCCGCCCTGACAAGGACTGCAGCTTTGACTCTGCCTGTGGTGTTAAATTGGTATGTATTTATGCCGGGTGTGGTTTTGATGGAGCCTGTGTTCGACGTATAAGGCTCAGCGATTAGTCCGATGTCATATTTATTGGCTGTGAAGTATTGTAGATATTCATGTGTGGAGTTGTAACTGCGGTCTAGATTACTTTGCAAAAATCTTATTTGTTGGTTATTAGAGCTATTTTTGTTTTGATCGTTGGAGTTAGCAGCCATAGTCTATGTTGAATTTTACTTTTTCAGCAGCCGCTAACTTCCGCGGACATGCAGCTGAGGTGGATGAGTGATTTGTTGCATTATTAAGATTAAATTTGGTGTTATGAATTTTGCAGTTATAACATAAGACGGACGTAGGGTTGTTTTTATGGGGGCATTTGTTGTACAGGTGGTCGGGAGCGGCGCAGTGGGAGCAGTTGGATTTAGTGTTGCTACAGTGCCTTGAAGTGTGCCCAAACAGCAAGCACCTAAAGCACTGCAGCAGCGGGATGTGCTCGGATACATGTATCTTCTGATGTTCGATGTTTATTCTACCCTTCTCGATGCAGGTGTTAAATACGTGAGGGGAGACGAGCAGTATAGCGTTATATAGGGCGGGATGCTTATTGTTTGTTGTGAATTTAAGTTTCATTTCTATATCAGTGTCGCCTAGTTCGGGGTTTTGTTTTATGATGGTATCAATCAATTCGTTTTTGTCGTTGTTTTTACTGATGCCTTTCAGAATGAGCATGGGCTTCAGTCTTTTAGGGACCTCTGCGTTCAATTCTGTCGAGCTTTGGATGGTGTTTATGGTGGCGTCTCTTTGTTGATTATTTTCAAACTGTACTATGAGTCGTTTGTTGGATATTGGTATCACCTTTTCTGGTGCAAAGCCACTGTTTTTAAAAGTTGAGTTCCTCTGCCACTTATCTATTAGTTCAGTTTTAGACTTTACAGGGGATTTGGCAGTAATTATTAAGCTGGGCTTGGATTTCGGTTTCTTACGGGGTGGAGATGTTGATGCAATTTGGGCATAGGTAGGTTGAGGGGGTGCGGGGTTAGAGATGAGGCTTTCCTTAATAGTGGCTATCTCATGTTTGACACATTCCGATATTTTGGAGTGTAGGCTGTCCGTCAGTGCTTTTAAGTCTTCGGCTGAGACAAGGGGAGGTCTTTCGATCGAGTAAGTTCTGTCTACGGTGGGGGACTGTGGTGTACGGGCGTAGGTTTCTAGGTTTAAGCTAGTAAAGATATCTATTGCGTTTTTAATCTCCGAAGCTGCCATAGAAATAAGTGATTTGTTACGTGAGGTAACGCTCTTTCCCTCTGCGACCGCTGTGCATATCGCCGTCACGAGGCCACATACTGTGCTGTTGAGTGTCGGCAGATCACTCACGTCGGCTGCGGTCGCAGGGAGAACGGCGAAAACCCTGAAAAATTGAAAATCCGGTGAAAATGGCAGAATAATCTGCCTGAAAAATCCAGTAAAATTCCTAATAGCAGAGACAAACGGTCCCTACTAACTATATAAATCTTAAATAAATCGAATGAAAAACACTTAGAAAATTTACAAATATGAATTTTTATACAAGTAAAATTATAAAACTAAATCTATTTATAACTATGAAAATTGAGATATTTATATACAATTTTATCGTTTATATGCCTCTATTGGGCTATAATAAACATTTTAGGATAGTTTTGAAATGAGTTATATTATAAATTTTTTTTATTATAATTTATCAGGTCAGATTGGTTTCATCTAAACACTAGGTCAGATTGGTTAGGTTAGGTTAGAACATGACCACAAAAATAACCGACTTTCAGCTAAACACTAGGTCTTCTTTTTTTTTTTTTTGAATTTTTTTAATACTAAAACCTCCAACATGGTTGGGAAGGAGACTATGTTAACTAATTCTTTCATGCCAGTTCTCACTATTATGCCTCTCGCACTTATATTCTTCATACTAGATCTTTCTTGACGTCCACATTTATTCTGTCTATTTACTGTCTAATCTAATCTATCTACTCTTAAGTTTTTCTTATTCTACTGTTTAGGGATAATGAGTGGGGATTTTGCGGAATCTTTATTTACAATATTTCTTTTTATGTAATCAACTTATTTATCTACTTACTACATGTTACTATATTACATTACATCTTATTAATTCTACTTATTTCTATTGATACATTTGTTTAACTACTATGCTTATTTGATTACATTATATATTTTATGTGAAATACAATTTCATACATAACATATTGCTATTATTCTATTTTAACTACTTATTTAAATGCTACTTATTCCTTATTTGTACACTTTTATTTATATGTTCCTACTAATATACTACACTATATTGTATAACATATCATTCTAAGTCTTATTTCTATTATTGACTGTTCTACAAATTTTTCTGCAGAATTCCAGGAATATATCTCTATTTACTTTGTCATTTATAATTTTAGGTAAATCATGTACTGTTATTTTTTGCTTGATTTCAATTTCTAAATTATACCTCTCATGGTCATGTACCGGGCACTCCAAAAGTAAATGGGGAACAGACTCTACACACCCAGGGTCGCAGACGCACGACGGACTCTCCTTGCACTTGAAGCGATGCAAGTACTCGGAGAATCCGCCGTGCCCCGTCAACATTTGGGTGACAAGTCTGTCCACCTTCATCTTGCCAATGGTTCTATATGCGGCCACCGCATCAGGGAAAAAGAGTTTTGTGGTCTTAGCTGTGTCACCATCCTGGTATCGCCGGTTCCATTGAATGAAACCGGACAGCTATCATAGTCATGGATGCGCTTTGATTTCAGCGCTGCTTCTTTGGCCAGTAGGTCAGCACGTTCGTTCCCCTCCATACCTGCGTGGGCCTTGATCCAGAACAAACTTATCTGCTTGTCCTGAAGCAAGGCCCTCTTCAGGTAACCTCTTGCCTCAATGGCCAGGGGATGGAGGGCTTCATTGTTTATGGCCGTCTGGAGTGCTGACATCGAATCGGAATAAATTCCGATTTTCTTTGCCATAGAGTCTGCAGCTAGCCGCGCCGCCCTACACAACGCCAACAGCTCCGCCTGGTATACCGTACAATAGGACGGTAAAGCAAGCTTGAGGGTTTTGGTTTCTGCTGCGCCACTCCAAACGGATAGCGCCGCTCCCACCTTATCCTCAATCTTGCTTCCGTCCGTGTAGATCTCGATATCCTGCCCCCTGCTGGTCGTATGCTGTATCTGGTCAGCCAGGCACGTGATCTCCAGGTCGATGCGATCGGCTGGATGCGGCAACTGCAGCGCTGGGTACTTCCGTTCAACCTCCCGATCTCCTATCTCTCGCTGGGGTACCCCCCTCCTTGCGCCATATAACGCCGCGGCTTCGCGGATGCGCAGATCAAGGGGGAGTATCCCAGCGAGCAACAGTGCCGAGTTCAGGGAGGTCGTGCGGTAAGCCCTGCACAGTTTCTGCGCAAAACCTCTTTGGACTATATTCAGCTGCTTTTGGATGCCTAATTTGTTAACAGCCGGCTCCCACACTGAAGCCGCATACATAATCACAGGCTCCACCACTGCCTTATAAATGGACCGAATGACCTCCGGGTGGAGGCCCCAGCTTGATTTTGCAGCTCTGGATAGTTGTGCGTAGAAGGCTATTGCCTTCTTGCAGACATTTGCGACGTGCGTGTTAAACGTGAGGCGTTGATCTATTACGACTCCCAGTAATTTGATCTCTGTTACCATGCCAATGTCGACCCCGCCCATGTGGAGGCGTGGAGTGTCATACTTCAATTTACGCGTAATGACCATCGCGTTTGTCTTATGCGGTGCAAAACTTAACTTATTGGTGACACCCCACTCCCTCACACGTTCGAGGGCGGCATTGGCCTGGCGTTCGACCTCCTGAGCCGTCTTTCCCTCAAAGACCAGCACCACGTCGTCAGCAAATGCCTGCACATAAAAACCTTTGGTCTCCAGTTCCTTAAGCAGCGGGTCGAGCAGAAGATTCCATAATATTGGCCCACCTATGGAGCCCTGCACGCAACCCTTTCCCGTCTCCTTCACGTAATCCTCTCCGCAGTAACGTGCCCTCACCCGTCTCTCACTCATATAACTACCAAAGATGCTCCTGATGTTGGACTTGTTCCTCCGCCAGTCTTACTTTTATGCGGGGCCACCACGCGTTGTCGAACGCGCCCTCTAAGGAGCTTTTTGTTCCTTAGGCCTTGTCTGATGTAATTGACTAGGGTATAGAGGGCGTCCTCGGTGCTTCGCTGGGGCATGAATCCGAATTGGTGGGTGCTAAGTCTAGGCATTAGGTGGTACTTTAACCTTGCAACAAGCATTTTTTCCAGCACCTTCCCAAGCACCGGGAGGAGGCCCATCGGACGATATGATCTTGGCGTCATATAGTCTGTTTTCCCAGGTTTTCGTAGGAAAACAATCGTGGCCTCCTTCCAGGGCGTGGGGAAGTGGTGGAGTTCCAAACATTTGTTGAGGAGGGCCAGCGACAGGACAGGGTCATATTCCAGCGCATGCTGGCATATGTCAGCAGTAAAGCCATCCGCCCCTGGAGCCTTCTTCTGGTTAAAGGACCGGCTGGCAGACTTCATTTCCGCTTGTGTAAAAGGCGGGTCCCACACATCAGATGGGGCCTCTACGCAGCTGAGCTCGGCCTGAACCCTCACCCTTCGGTGCTCCTCGGAGTCATGCTCCTCGGAGTCCTCTGGGTAGAAGGTCTCGGCCATAAGCTTTGCTGACCCTTTAGCGTCCAGTTCTTTCCCGTCTGCCGACATCGGTAACTCCTCTTCCCTCTTCGTCGTTCTCCCAATGACCCTATAGATTCCATCCCACATAGACTCCCCGTCCTGTTTCTCGCAGAATTCAACCCAGCTGCGTGTCTGCGCGTGACTGGCTTCGGTCTGGTACGTCTCTTTCGCCTTTAAGTACTCTTCAACCACCCACTGACGCCTATCCGGTGCGGCACACCTAATTCTGTTTTTCTTGGTGGCGACCACGCGTTTTAGCGCCGCCAGCTCTTCAGACCACCACGGCATCCTTAAAATCTCTCTGTGTTTAATTTTCGGTAAAGAGTTTTTGCATGACATTTCTATTGCTTGACTAAAATTATTAATTGTATTGTCTATTTCTGTTTTTGAATTTAAACTTTTTATATAATCTATTGTTAAATTTTTCTGACTTATAATTTGACCCATTTTCTCATGAAACTGGGCCCAATTTGCTTTTTTAGTATAATATTTACGTGTAGTTTGTCTAATTGTGTTTTTGTTAACATTTTTCATTTTGAATTTAAAAGAGATGCCAAGCCTCCACCAAGCCCAACAGGTCAGGAGATACAGCAGTTATGTCCACATAACTGCTAAACCTTACTCCGCCCCGGATGGTGTCAAAGGTGGGAGTATCGCCCTGATTGAGGATACTGAGGCCGAGTTTCCTCCCCGTGGCGGTCTGTCGTGGGACTACCCCACCAGGAGCATTTAGCATTAGAATCTCCTCCGATTATCATGTCTTGAGCTCCAGTTTCGCGCTGCACCTTGCGTAGGTGCTCCAGGTACGAGTCCATCGGTTTGTCAGGCTCGAGGTAAAAGGAGACCAGGGCAATTTCCTTTGTGCGGAATTGGATCCCCACCACTGCGATGTTATTCGTGGTGAGTTTTGGGTACTGTTTGATTTGTAGGTCCGAATTAAATATAATAATAGCAGCCTTAACATTCCCGCTTCCACGATCCGCACACTGGTAAACCCTGTATCCCCTCCCGCCCTTAACACATCCCTCCCTACCGACGTATGGCTCCTGCACCAGGGCAACCCACGCTCCAAGGTTGGATGCTTCAATTAAAATTGAATTGAAAAGGCATGAAATTCTGATTGAGCTAATTTGCATCGTTGGAGATTAGCTTCTAAAAAGTTGTCTACTGTCTTTTCCATTGGCACGCCCTTAGCAATATGCTATGGTTGACCTGGCTATTTCGTCCCATCTTTTTCTTACCGGGCAATCTTCACTGAAGGCATTATGGGCGTTATTTTCTTGCTTCGCTCTTTGGCAGTTCACACATGAAGCTGTGGTTGTTACCTGCCATCCCGGGCAATTTAACTTCATGTGCTGGCCGCCACAGTGGCTGCAAGTGATTTCAGTTTCCTTGCAGAACTTTTTCGTATGGCCATAACCCAGACACGTGGAGCATTGGACCAGCGGCGACTGGTCTTCAGCCTTTACCTTCAGGATATCGATGCGTAACATCTTCTTTTCGATTATCCTGTTCCAGAGGGCAGGCGAAGTACTAAACACCACGTTGATCTGAAGCGGGTTTCTGGCTATTTTCCTATATTTAAATTTGATACGGTCATCCTTGGGGTCGAGGTTTTCAAAGAGTTCCTTGTTCTGATTTCTCAGGGCTTTGTCAATGTCTTCGTTAGAATTAGTCCTTAAGACGCCTCTAAGAATCACAAGTGGGTCTCTATTATTGACATCCTCGACCACAAGGCCCGTACCTTCTCTCGTCATTCTATCCTTTGCCTTTTTCCTTTCCTCTTCGTTACTAAATCCCATTACAATCTTTTTTCCCTTTGCCTTCTGGATTCGTTCCACTTTCACCCATCCTTCCTTCGCATCTATAGTTTCTCTCACTCTTTCGAAAACTTGGTCTCCTGTCTCTATTCCGTTTTCCGAGGTGACAACCACCGAGTGTAGAGCTGTTGGTCTTGCTGTTTCCTTCTTCGGTATAGCAGCAGTAACGCTCGCATAGCTACGGTGGAGCACCTCCACTGTGTCAGTGCACTTCGTTAATTTTTCACCGAACACCTCTACTGTATCAGTGCACTTTTTCGTTTCCTCATTGTTTTTCCGGGTAATGTCTGTATTCTCTGCGATAAGCCGAGAGAGCTCTATATTTATTCTCTATCTTTCCGTTCATGCCTTGGATTAGACTAAGGTCTATAGACCCCGTGGGTACGGATTTGGCATTTGTATCAGCCTCTATCTCTCCCACGGGGCCCCCAGGTCCCTTCCCGGCTGTTTCGGCCAGGTTAAGGATGGGAATTATTGTTTTCTTGATCCATTCCTTGGTTCGTTGCAGGTCCGTTTTATACTCCCGTCTCATGTTTCCGGAACCATTTATCACACCATCCAACCATTTGTTTGGCTTCCTGTACTGCAGCTTTTTGGGGAGCCTTCACTGGTGAATGGACCTGTATTAGTCCCTCTTCTTCCTTACGTCCTTCCTTGTCCTTTTGCCCGGTTTGTTTGCTCACTTTATAAGTGGCTGGGGCGTCCTGCGCCTTTGTAGGGACAGGATCGGGCGTTGCCTTCTCAGTCATATCTATAACTCGTTGTGTAAGTTTATTCGTTTCCCTAGAGGGGGCACTTGAGGGTGCGTTCCTCTCTTGGCTCTTTATAGGCGTCCGATGCATGTTGGAGGTTGCGTCAAAATGTAAATACGAAAATAAAAGATTTTGTAAAATTTGGTTGTATGTAAATACCAGTCAAAGTCAACTTTTCAATATTCCTGCAATAGCAGTTTGTAAAATAGAATTCAATATAAAGTTTTGCTCTCTGAGTTCAAAATATAAAAATGCTCTATCTCAACTCTAGGTAGAGTCTTGTTGTAAACTATTTAGTGGTCTTCAGAGAGACCGAAACAAATAAAACACAGTCAATTTTAGTTTATTCAACTAATAAAAAACGCTTAAAACTAACTTAAAACCTAAAACTTAATCTAAAAAGACCTAGAGCTGAAGAGAGGACTAGGTCTTATTGTGCCCTTTAAGAAGAGCCCAAACACAAGATATCTAATTTTAATTTTGACGAAAATACGCTAAATTTTGATTTAGGGGTCTATACAGGGGTTGTTTTTAAGAAATTTTGAATTTTTAATTTTGGTAACGTGTTTATTAAATGTTCTTTATTATATAAACATTTATGTTTTCTGGTAGCCTTTGTTGTAATTGTTTGACCAGTTTTATAATGAAATCCATGCATCTTTTTTTTATTCCCTTTTTCTCATCTTCATTTATATTGGCCTTAATCAATTCTTTATTAAATAAATAGCCTAGGTAGGGGCTCGGGGAAATGTGGTTAGTAACATCCAAAGTGTCAAACTTTAACCCAGGTTTCGCTATTATGACCCTTAAGCACAATTGCTTTATTAAATCTAATAGAGTATTGTATAATAAACAGGGATCAGATGTTTTACTTTCAAATATTTTGACTGTTTTCTGAACATTGTCTAAGATGCTTCTTAGAAATGTAAGGTATATTTTGTTTCGAGGGTCGTTAAACATCGAAAATAACAATTCTGCTTTGTAACAGTTTTCATTACTCCTCGTGATTTCAAAGTGCAACTTTAATTCATCACCATTGGCTCAAGATACGTGATACAGCCGGCTCAATCGATAGCCAACGAGTGTCGCAAGTCTTTAAAATTTTTAAGGGCTCTTCACCACAGTTGATTGTTTCAAAAATCTTCTTATACTCAGTGTTCAGGCAAACGCCTGATTTATTATTGGAGCAACAACTTTTAACGTTTAATTTTTATGTCTACCGCACCACTTACATGTACATAACAATGTTCTAATTTTTCTTACAATATAATTTATAACTGCATCGAGAACACGTATTTTAATTTACTCCCAAAAATACTGCCAAAATCCTACACACTCAGATAGCCGTTTAGAGGAATTTTTAAACCAACTATATGTTTCTCTCAGTAGAAATTCAAGGTTTCTTGGTATTGTTTCCACAGATGCATGTGAGACTGCTAACTGGATAGAATGACACACACATCGAATAAGTATCAAATTAGGTAGATGATATTTTTCTTTCAAAGTAGTATATACTCCGAAATTCATTTCTGTCATTACGATCGCGTTGTCTGTTCCAATGCCAACTAGGTAGTCTAAACTCAAGCGGTATTGTTGCAATAACTTGACCAAACCTACAACAATGATATATTACCAGTACCAACAATATAGCAACTGAAATAGTATAGAATTAAATATAAGTATGTATGTATTTTGAATAATTTGTACTATATGCCTTTATAAGATAAGTTAAATCAGTAATTTTACTAACTATAAGATTCCTAGAATAGATATAAGACCTGACTATAACATTGTAATAAATGTTGATTCCAATATTATGTAACTAGTGGCTCACCCTCGCTGCGCTCGGGTTCGTCCCTAGGTACATGTTGTACGTGTTGTATATATTTACTTCGCACCGCGCGTTATTAGTTGAGTGTCTGGGAGTTTTGACCTTTGTTACAGTGAATGAATTCTTTTTTATACTATAAAGTGTAAAGTTTACCCAAATTTTTTTTGTGCTTTTCATTTTTTTATTATTTAAAGAAAAACTTAAAAGAAAATATTTGAAATATTTTATTTTTCCTCATCATCAGCCTTTTTTTTACGTCCCACTGCTGGGCACGGGCCTCCCTTAGTACGAGGGGGATCAGGCCATAGTGCACCGCGCTGGCCTAGTGCGTGTTGGCGGACTTCACATGTCTTTCTTTTTTTTTGCGAACCAACTCGTGTAACAAATTCTACCTCCACGTGTATAGATAATGTGTTCTGTAATGGGGAAATTTTAGATAAATTAATAATAGGAAATTTAAGTTCAGACCACTTGGGTCAAAAAATTTCAATTGCTAACAATATTTTTAACAACAAAGAAAAGATCAAATTTAGACCGGTGAATAATAATAAAAAAATTTACTTTTTTAAAGATAATGTTTCGCAGCAACTACTTAAATTGGACATGATCGTGGATAGCCCCAATTCTTACTACAATAAAGTATTTACAATAATCTTAGACTCATTTAACAACGTATTTAAAGAACGCACTGTACTTAAGAACTCTAAAGTGAAATTTAGCGACTGGGCGACAGTCGGTATATACCGAAGTAGGGATAAATTGTATGAATTGTACAGTATGAAGCAGTGGAATCATGACCCAACTTTCCATAGTCGAGTGAGAATATATTCTAAAATTTTTAAAAATCTTTGTCAACAGGCTAAGTCTATATATATTAAAAATAAAATTTTAAATACGGACAAGAAAATTAAAGCCACCTGGGATGTGATTACTCGCACGTCTGGAAGATCAAAGCCCGCTAGTGAACCTGTCCAACTGTTAATTGATAATGCTATAGTGAGTTCTAATGAAGATGTTGCAAATACATTTGAAAGCTATTTTTCTTAATTCCCAGAAAAGGTCACATCTTCTTTAAAATCTTCCCCAATAAATGCAATCAAATTATTGAGAAATCAAATTCATCAATGTGATCGCCAGTTTAAATTTTCACACGTAAACTCGAATGAAATAATTAAAATATTTAAAACAATAAATCCTAAGAAAACTGGTGATTTATGGGGCATGTCTGTTAAACTACTTAACACAATATAACAAACATCGCACCACAATTGTCTCTTATTTTCAATAAATGTATAGACACTGGAATATTTCCTGATCTCATGAAAATTAGTAAAATAATACCTCTTTTTAAAAATGGAGAAAAAAAAACGATCCTGGCAACTATAGACCTGTTTCTTATATTGCCATGTATGAGTAAGATATTTGAGAAACTTATTTTAAGCCAACTATTGGATCATTTTAATATAAATAACATTTTCCACAGTGAACAGTATGGTTTTACTAAAGGTAGGTCTACAGCCGATGCGGGGGTAGCGCTTCTTTATGACGCTTGGGAAAAATCACAGAATGCAATTGGAGTATTCTGTGACTTGTCCAAAGCTTTTGATTGTGTGGATCATGAAACTCTTTTGCTTAAATTGGCTCATTACGGTGTTCGTGGTATTGCTCTTGATCTCATTGCATCTTATCTTAGTGGTAGAGTTCAGAAGGTCGCGGTAAATAATGTCAATTCTTCTGGATCTCCTCTTAGAATGGGTGTTCCACAGGGCTCTATCCTGGGTCCATTTTTGTTTTTAGTTTATATTAATGATCTCCCATTTTATGCCGACAAGTTTTGTGATATTGTACTTTTTGCGGATGATACTTCCTTAATTTTTAAAGTTGATAGAAAGTTAAATAATTACGACGAAGTGAATAGTGCAGTTGGTTTAACATTAATAATCTGGCTTTAAATGCCAAAAAGACGAAATATATGCAGTTTTCATTACCGAATGTAAAAAGTCAGAATTTCAACGTATTACTCAATAACGACACATTAACTACGGTTGATTCCGCGGTTTTCTTGGGATTGACATTGGATTCAGGTCTGCAATGGGGTCCTCATCTCTCGTCTCTTGCGAGTAGACTGAGCTCCGCTGTTTTCGCTGTCAGAAAAGTGAGGCAACTAACAGACGTCAATACTGCTAGACTTGTTTATTTTAGCTACTTCCATAGCATTTTAGCATATGGTATTTTGTTGTGGGGTAATGCAGCGGACATTAAATCCATATTCATAATTCAAAAAAGGTCCGTTCGTGCTATTTATAATATAAAAACTCAGGATACTCTCCGCGAACTTTTTAAAGAAATAGGCATACTTACAGTTGCTTCGCAATATATATATTGTAACATCATTTTTGTTCGACAAAACATTAATGACTACTCAAGACATAGCGACAAACACGATATAAATACTAGAAATAAGGATAAACTTGTAACACCCAGTTTTCGCCTTCAAAAAATAAATAGATCGTTTATGGGGCAAGGTGTACGCATGTATAATAATATTCCACAGCCCATATTGAGCTTACCTTTAGAGCAATTTAAGTCTAAAATTAAAAATACATTATTGAATAAAGCTTATTACACCATCAGTGAATACTTAGAAGATGTAAATGTGTGGGATTAATGTCTTGTTGTGTCTCACGTAGGATAAATAAATAAATATTGTAATGCAATAAATATTGTAATCAAATATTTTTTTGAAAAGAGCAACTGCTGAGTTTCTCGCCGGCTCTTCTCGGCAGAACTGCATTCCGAGTCGGTGGTAGCTTACTCCCAAGTCCCAGACTTACAGACTGACACTTGATTTATATTCCTATAATAATGTAAAAGTGACGATTCAAAAGTGCTTGTAAAAGTCTATTTGAATAAAGTATATTTTGATTTTGATTTTTTGATTTTTCGAAAACATTTTAGGTTTTCTCAGACATGCAGGTTTCCTCACGATGTTTTCCTTCACCGTAAGACAAGTGGTAATCATGATAGGAATGATTCGCACATGAAAATATCAGAGTTGCGAGACCCGGATTTGAACCCGTATCACTCGGTTATACAAGCGACGCGTTACCGCTGGGCTACCACTGCCTTTAATCGAGATCACAATTTTTTAATAGGTAAACTTTTTTGTATATATTATAAGCTAAACATTCCACTCTGAATTATAAAATTTCATTCGAATGAAGTGAGGTGCTAGTACTTCTTTGATTATTGCAGTACATTTTGTGCGGCGTAATTTTAAGTCCTCAACACAAGGTGCAGCGGAAAATCTTCGTTTAAACAATTCTGTGAGGTGGTCCACAATAGATATAGCAGTATGTTCTGCAACAAACATAGATAGTGTTGCTTCCGCTCGAAAAGTATCATTAATTGGTTTATTATGTATTACTATTTGTGTTTGTGATTTCTCTAGCATGGGCTTACTTGTTTCTTATGATATGCCGATTGACTATGTCGTTGTATGTCACTTATTTTAGCGGCAAAATCTCGTTTGCAATAACTGCAAATAGCTCTAGTAGAATAAATAGGCTTTAACCACGGCTTGAAATTAGGATTTCTTTACCATTCAGTTTTATAATGTTGTTTGTAAGATTTTTTTTGTAATGGCACGCTCATGATTTTATCTACTAAATAAACACTACTTTTAACAACTTTTATTTCTACTTTTCTATAATATACGATAACTAAATAGCGGCACGTTAAAAGAATACTAATCACGCACAATGAGATATTCAAGTTTTAAATTCAACCTGTTAACTGTTTGTTCAAGTAAAGTACAATGAGAGGCCGCTCGGGGAATCCCTAGCGGCTAGCGATGAAATACGATACGAGTAAATACAATCATACTCGATACTTTTCTTCGATACTAAGTACTTTTAGTATCGATAGTATCGAGTAGGTATCGGTCAAAAGTACTCATATCAGTATGCCATTGATACTATTTCATTTTAAACAACAATATCAATCAGTGGGTCTAAAGATGAAACCGCCAACGAAGACTTTGATTTTTGGTCACATCAAAAACAAATCGCAGTTGGCTAGAAGTGAAGGCCGATGAAGCCGATGAAGTATCAATTTATTTGGTTAATCCAGCCTGCTTTAAAATTCAACCCTTTAGAGGAATGAAAGAATTTCAAGTTTCCAGTGTTATATAATAATGTATTCATTCTAAATTTTTTTGCGGCAAAATTAATAATATTAATTTATTGCTGCTATGTGATACCTATATACGAGTATATTAAAATACACGACTCTCCCTCCCCTCCTGCAATCCGCTTCACCCCTCTCCCCCTTGAAAAGTGTCCCATTTTAGAGATTTTCTCAATTTTCAGGAAAACTATACAAGCTAGGACAAAATGGTCAAAGACAGAATTATTTGTCAATAAACTGCCTACCAATAAGTCCTAACATTCATTTTGATACGATTTATAGTTTCCAAGCTATGGTGTATCAAAGTTTACTAAAAATGTACGCTTAGCGGAAATAAATTATAAAACATAACATAGAAAAGCAACAACAATATTTATTATTTTTTACAAGAAATGCGTTTATCTAAACAAAATTAACATTTTTTATTTATTTTTTATATAGTCAGTATTTAATATCTAACAAAAATCAGTATCATCATAATTATCTTCTAAAGACTTGTTGAAACAACTAAGGCTCTGGCAATGGTTGCACATGGTGGAACAACGCAATCCAGCTTTAATACATCCACATCTTTTTCGGCAGCCTTTTCTGCAGCTGCACGATACTATTTTGAGTATCGACTGTGGAGCTGGTGATTTTGTGGTATATATGGGTGATAAAAATTTATTATTATTTTTCCAACCCCAGTTTTTTGGGTTCAATTCGTTTCCTCGCCATAATTGTACTTGATTAAAAGTACGCATTGAATGCTGAAAAGCTGCTCCTGATGAAGGTGGTAACTTTGATAATATCACCGTATTGTCGTAGCAGAAAAGGTTTGGCCGGGATCGCGTAAGTATAATTCCTTCTGGCCGGAGAAGGATGATAGATCATCCGACCAGACGAAATCCCTAGACCTGCCAACTTCCTCCTGCCCCACCTCCTCCCTCATCTCCTGATCTATCTCCTCCCCCATCTCCTCCCCCTCCGCTCCCCCTTCCGCCTCCTGCTCCAGAGCCTCCTCCTCCTCCTCAATGAGAAGGTCGCGTTCCTGCTGCGCAGCGAACCGACACAGCTCAAGACTTGCATATACCTCAGCCTCGTCGTCGCTGTTGTGACCATCTTGGTCACTACCCGAGTCTTCTAATATATTGTATATTTGGGCGTTGGACAAGTTCAGGCCACGCCGACTCCTCATAGCCACGCGCCCTCTCCTCGCCCTCTGTCGCCCCTGCCCCTGCGAAGAACTCGGCGAAGCGAGTTCGGGCGTAACTGGGGGCCTATAAGCCTAAAAATAACATAGAAGCACATTAGGACACATACAAAAGTATTACAGAAATATAAAACACACAGCTCAGTCTTTTCGCGAAGTACTTACACGAATGCTCCTCCCATCATCCACAACTTCGTAGAGCAAAGCGGCGTCGCCTGCCACCCGCACCGTGCCTCCCGGGGTCCGTGACACCGGAAGGCACGGTAGCAGATGACGGACACTGCCGCTGCTGGTGGACGGGCTGCCGCTGCTGGTTGCCGGCTGGTTTTCATTATTGTCTGCCATTTTGCTAAAGTAAGAAACAAAATATATATGTAACTAAATCCTACTTTCAAAATATAAAAAAGAAAGAAATGAAAATATTAAAATCAGATAATTTATACATTATAATATATATGAGAAAAGTTTCATCAAAATCGGGCCAGCCGTATCGTTTGAATCCTACTTTCTAAATATAAAAAGAAATGAAAATATAAAAATCAGATATTTTATACATTATAATATATATGAGAAAAGTTTCATCAAAATCGGGCCAGCCGTATCGTTTGAATCCTGCTTTCTAAATATAAAAAGAAATGATAATATAAAAATCAGATATTTTATACATTATAATATATATGAGAAAAGTTTCATCAAAATCGGGCCAGCCGTATCGTTTGAATCCTACTTTCTAAATATAAAAAGAAATGAAAATATAAAAATCAGATATTTTATACATTATAATATATATGAGAAAAGTTTCATCAAAATCGGGCCAGCCGTTTCGTTCGAATCCAAAATATAAAAAAAAGAAATGAAAATATAAAAGTCGCATAAGGTGATTTTTATAAATTATCATATAAATGCGAAAAGTTTCATCAAAATCGGGCGAGCCGTTTCGTTTGAATCTTATAAAAAATAAAATAAAATAAAAAAATAAAAATCAGATATAATAATAATTATCATATAAAAATAAAAATTAGTTACTAAAAATATATTCCTAATAATACGAAATAATTATAAAAAAAAATTCGGGTATATAATAAAAAAGATCGACCTGTGAGTTGTGACTAAAAGTACAAAACCGCCATTTTAGAATCCACGCACACATACAAGAAAATTGCAAATGTGTGAGTGTAATTTGCACCGTTGTCTAATTTTTCGAATAAATCACGAAAACTATACACTTTTATCAAAAACTACAAATGAATATAGATTCTACATGAAATTTCCTATAAGAATTAGAGTTTACAATATGATTCCAATAAGAAATAAATAATCTTTTTATTCTTATTAGAAGACGCGTATGTAACGGTTTTTTCACTAACGAGTTTTGATATAAGATTTTTATCAATAAAAATACGAAAATCACTGTTGTAGTTACTTATGTCGATCATAAATAGAATCTAGTAAATATAATAAGCACAACTTACCCTTTTCAAACTCAAAAAATGTGGATAAAACTTTTTTTAGCTCGGAACGCATGAACTTCACTCACGGAGATCGCGACGCAAAGTAAAAGGAAGTCTATTTAAATTTTTCACTATGGAACTGTGCGAGCGAGAACGCGAGAACTATTCCACAGTTAATGAAGAACAGATTAGTAAAAGTGTCAATCATAACTCCAGGCTAAAAATAATTCTTATTAGTCAAAAACAAATGACGGCAATTCATGCATCCATGAATGTCAAGCAATACTTCTTCACAAATATATTCTCCACAAGGCACAGTTGACGTTTACGACAATAATTATAACCTAATTCGATCTGGTTCATGGCGTGCATAAATTACAAGTACTAGTGCTATTCAAAATTTGCCACCAATAGCACGCCGAGCAGCTGCTAGTGCTAACCAAGTGCGTGAAGAGTTCAAAACCTATTTTTCCAATATGGGATTTATTTAGAGTTTTTGTTTAATTATGATCTGCTTCAATCTAAAAAGGTTTTTTATTAAAATAAAACTTCTTACTTACATTTGATGTCGTATTTATTGTTGTCCTTGGAGTAAGGCCATCACCCAGAAACAAATCAAGAGCATCATATGCAAACCATATTGCTTTGTAAACCTCATTTTCCCCAGCACCTGATTTACATGAATCCTTAACCATCTTTCTATATTTGCGGTAACTAGCAAAGAGAGATTCCTTCTTCTTTTTCAACTCTGGTACTGGTATTTCCATTAGCGCTCCAAGTCGACTCCATGCGTCATGATTAGACTTTTGTCTTTATAGTGTCTATATTTTGCATCCCATAAAATAGGTTCTGATTGAAATTGTTCTATGAACTTTAATTCTAACTCATTATTCCACATTTTATACTTTTTATAGCAACAAACCACCCAACTTGTAACAGCTCATAAATTAATAGATATGAGTACTAAAGTAATAGCTTGGCGACCACAGACAGTAGATTGTTTTAACTAGAAATGTAGATAACAAAAACACACAACGGTCGCACTGAGACCGAACAAGAATGTGATACCGTTCTCTTTTCTCGCCCGAGAAACCCTTTGAAGCGGGCAAAAATACCGACACCGATCGGATAACAGGCGAGCGCGAGAACGAGACGGCGAGAAAGCGATCACATTCACGCTTCTCGGGTGTTCTCGGGGGTTCTCGGCGTGAGTCTGTAGCCGGAATTAGACCTATTCGATTTTACATAATGCATAGGACCTGATAATATCCAGCCCAGCTGAGTGCTTCTTAACCTCGGGCTATTTGGACCTAAGAATATTTGCTCGTTGCCTAAAATGTCCCAAAATAGATCGGCACCTATCAAAATGTCTATGGGACCAGGCTGATAAAATTTAGGATCTGCTATTGAAATGTTATTAGGCAAATTCAAATTTTTAATATTTATTGGGTACTTAGGTAAGTTACACGTCAACTCGTTTAATACTAAACAACATAAATTTGAAGAAAATTTACTATTTAATGACTTTATTTGTATACTAGCGACTCACCCCCGCTTCGCTGGGGTTCGTCCCTAAGTACCCCTTTTAGGATATTTTTTTACAAACTTTGAATGTCTTATTTATTTATGTATCTAATCAAAAGCCTAAAAATAAGTTTCAAGCTTCTAGCTTTAAAAATGACTTGAATGAATTTCCATAACAACTTTAATCCCCTATTTCAAAAATAGGCTTTTTTAAGAGCTACAATTTCCTTCTGCATCATTTTGATCTCTTAAGGTTTAGCCACCGCTAGCTTTTCAAGGATGACTCAAAGTAACCAATTACGTTAATTAAATTATGTTTACCTGTGGAAATGGAATATTGTTCTCCAATAAAATGTATCCTAAGTCATGAAACCCGAGTATTAAGTTATCACTACACCAGTGGCGGCGTAGCATAGGTTGGCACCCGGGGCGACTTTCTATCGAGCACCCTCAAAATAAAACGACAAATATTAAACGTGTTTACGTGACTTTATTTTGCTAAAATACTCAATGACATTATCAAAATTTACTTTCCTCTCCTTTTCAATGGACAATATGGATAGACTGGAAAGTCGTGTTTGGCTCATTGTAGATCTTAAGTAAGATTTTATTAACTTTAATTTTGAGAAACTTCTTTCACAAGTAGCCACCGAAACACAAATAGTTAAAAAAAATCTTAGACATAGAGCTAGACTTGGAACAGACTCAGAATAGTCCCATTTTACAATAAATTTCAAAAGCTCCAAGGTAGTCCATTGGATCGCTTCTTGAAGAGAAATGCTGGCGGCTTCCAAGTGGCGCCTCAGTCGTAAAATCTCCAAAATAATGTCCTCTGCAGAAAATTCATCATAGATTTTTGTAAGATTTGGAACTTTATCACGAAGTTCTTCTTCTGTTGACGTAAGTAGAGTTTCAGACTGAACAACACCAAATGTTATGAGAATATCATCCATTGCTTTGTAGCGATGCTCTAGTTCTTCGTAAAATCTATCAAGACATTCTAACATAGCTCTATGCAACTCTTCTGGCAATGTTAGTCCAACATCTTGGGACATTTCTCCTGGCATTCGTTTTCGGAATCTCCTCCTTCCTCTTCTTTCAACGGAGATATCCAAGTCCTCACATTTCTCAGTTGCGTAGGAAATAGCTCTTCCCACTATTTGTATACGTTGAGTTTGAAGAAAAATTTTTAGGGCTTTAATTTTTATAACACACTTTTCCAGCGATAGTCCAGATGTTTGGATATACTTTTGTGTCTGATTAACTTCTTCTAGGATTTCACACCAAAAAGAGAGGTAGCATAAAAAACTGAAGTCACATAAAGCTGGTAAGAGTGTGGATGCTGCTTCTCTTGTATCGACGTTTTCTCTGCTGCTTCTGGGATCACACATCTCTTCGAGTGTTGATACAAGTTTCTCAAAATTATTCTTCAATGACTTAACAGCATCGTGATGAGCACTCCATCTTGTCTCTACTAGTCTTTTGACCGATACGCCTACACTTTTCATTAGAATTTCCCATCTATGTGTGGACGACGAAAAGAACGTGTAAACTCTTTCTACTGTTCCAAAAAATGTTACACTTGAACTAACACTCATAAAAGAGTTTATTAGCTTTCATGCTTGTGGTAAATGCCCTTGTAAAATTGCTGGGTTTATGACTACTAGAACTACCGTTATTGCGCGTAATAGACTGTGAAGACTTGAGTGGAGTGCTTTCATATTTATTTCGAGCTAAGGACCCTAGAACGTCTGCCCGGTCAGATATAAACTTAAAGAAATGATCTAATGTCGGAATCTCGACGTCTAAATGGTTGCGGTGCTCTTCCCATTTAGTTAATGCAGTACCATCTAATTTCGAACATAGCATAAAGATAAGCAATGTATTCCATTGATCTGTTAGCTGTCCTAAGCTCAAGAAATCAATCAAAGCGAACTTTCTGATTCTCGCGGAAGCGACTTAATGCTAAATAGTGCGTTGATGTGCTGATTAACTAACGTTCTTTTATTATCATATCGATTACAAATGAATTTACAAGCTTCATGATAGTTCGCGGAAGAGACCTCTAAATAAGAAATGATTCGGACGGCGTCACCTTCTAAGTATGAATTCAAATAATGAAATTTCTGAATATCCGAAAGTCGACTGCTTTTATGAATTAAACTCTCATATGTGTCGCGAAATTCCAACCATCGGAAATATTCACCGTTTAATTTAGAGATATGGATCTGAGGTAACTTTAAACCAAATTCTTGATGCTCAGCACAATAAGAATTATCGACAATTGAGCCACGATTTTGGCCACATTCTAATGCATTAGTAAATCTTCAGTCTACCTAGTGTATTCTCAACTTTTGGAATAGGATATATAGGCCTTAATATATTTTTGTTTACTTGGGTGTAGTCTCTTGGCCGGGGTATATTGAACAAATGGCTTTGGATTATCAATTAATGTTATATTTAATTTATCTTTGAAAACACCTCATTCGTCGAAAATAACTGGAAATTCTTTCTCCACTTGCATTTTGTCTAACTCTGAAACCTCTTGATCCATCCGTAACATTTTCCTCTAAGCAATTAGTACTGCTGCTCTCAATCTGTATATTATTACATAATTTTAATATATTCATCTGCTTTATTGCAGGTCTTCCTAACATAGTAGTTTGTAAATTTTCTATAACAAATGCTTTACCCTAAAATACAGTACCCTTATAAACTAGTTTAACATAATATGAACACCTATAACCTTCAAAGCTGCACCATCGGAACCCCTTATTGTCTCTTCATAATTTATAAGCCTCACCTTTTTCCCCACCATAGAGTACCAGTGCTACAATATCAGCCCCTGTATCTATCAAAAATCTTAAACTTCAATAAAATTCTTACACTTAGCTTATTTTTTTCAATATAAACATCCACTTTTACCTCAAAATCCTCCCTGACATCCAATCTTTTATTTTGCCTCCAATCTCTGCAACAAATTGAAAAATGTCCCGTTTTCTTGCACTTGAAACAGCTTGCTGCCTTTGCCGGACAATTATCGTTTGTGTGAACCCCCATTCTTCTACACCACCAGCACTTCTTATTTTGTTGTACCTTACTCATATCTCGATCCTACTTCTTATTTTGTTGAACTTTATTTATCTCATGAGCTTCTCTTTCTTTAATCGCACTTTCTTCTCTTCGCATCATAACATAACCTTCGTTCTTGCTCTTTAGCTTGTTTGGCCATCCTTATGGCATCCTCTAATGTCAACTCTGGCTTCAATAGCATCCTTTCATTGGACTTGGTGTCACTTAACCCTACCACTATGCGATCTCGAATAAATTCTTCCTTCATTATTCCAAACTCGCAAGTTTCTTCTAATATTTATAATTGGTGTACATACTCATCCACCTCTTCAACTTCCTTTTGAATACTAGAATTAAACTTAAATCTCTCGTAAATAACATTTTTGGGTTACGGTTTAGAATCGTTTGGCAGGACGATGGTGATGGTAGGTGAGGGAAAGGAAGGGGAGATGCTTCCCTATTATCCCTATATTACTCCCATTACAAGGTAATATATAGTTCCTGAGAAGATAGATTGTTGATTGAAAATAGCACTCGCCGCGCCGGCGCGGCCGCGGCACGCTCGCTCGGCTCATTCGATGTGGTCATACATCTAACCTAACCTAACCAACCTAGAAAGAACGATTTTTTTTTAAGATTAACCTCCTGAACCTATGTTATCCAAATCAAAATAAAATAATCTTTTACTATGGCACTCACCGTTCCCTATCAAATTTTCGTTTTGCAATAAATTGGTGTCCTTTATACAAAAGTAAGTGTTGTCGTGTTAGCAATAATTAGTAAGACATTCAAAGTTAGTAAAGATTTTATGCTATTGATAATATTATTCATAGTGTACTACCTAATAAATTTTATGTTATGAATATGAGATTAAATGAATGTTATTTTTATTACCTTTTTTATTCTAAAGTAAATATTACACAAAACATCAATAATTAGTATTCTAAAGCTAAATGTGAATCCAAATAATAGTCATTACTATACTAGTATATAAAAGAGTTGAAGGATTGTTCTATGATAGATGAAAAAATTAAATGTTGTCTATCCATTGTCTAAAGGTATTTAATTATTTGATTTAGGCCTATTATATATAGCATACTGAATTTAATTAACAAAGTCTGGATAAACTGTTTTGCTTGTATTATTTTTTTACAATTATTACAAATGGATTTAGAGTTTCCTATATTAAATATTTCATGTCTTAGTTTAGTATTCCTACATATTGGTACTATGAACGTTTTAAAAAAGAAATAAAAGAGATATATAATATAACAGAAAACTAGAACATTAATAGATGGGATTACTCGTAATGTCTGGTTGGGTCTCACGTAGGACAAATAGATGATTATTGTATTGTAACATTGTATCCAATTATATTTTAAAAGAGGATGTGTTGAATTTGTTGCCGGTTCTTCTCAGCATACTTGTTTTCACAGCCAGTGGTAGCTTCCTCACAGAATTAGATTTAGTTTAAATTCCATATTATAATGTAAAAGTGACAATTCAAAAGTGCATGTAAAAGTCCATTTCAATAAAGTATTTTGATTTTATTTGATTGAATTCAATAAATATGTAGTTCAACAATAGAGCCAAATCCATCACCAAAAAAATTTTCGCCTATAGTTTCTTGGTAGCGACACTATTCAATTTCACATTATTCTACACGGTCACGATCATTTTTGTCAATGTTTAGAGATTTACATTTAAAAATATTTATAAATATTAGCCACCGATACTGCGATACACTTATCAGGCTGTCAAAGTAGTTCGATAAGTGTAACGTCTAATAACGAAGAAATTGTTAATTTGGCAGACAGATATCAACCACACTTACAGTCGAGACTAGCAAAAGTCGATAAACTGATATTTGTTGACATCACCTATCGCGCAAGAAATTTATTTCGTTATTATATGATTCGATTCGTTGTCATAACGACTGTATCGAACGTCGAGACTGCCGCCCCTGGCCTTTCATCGAATCCTTCTTTCGTTTCTTCAGCTTGCTCAACGGCGAAAAGAGCTATTTTCGATAAGACGTTTTTTGCCTTTTTGACCGAATTGTTGGAGTCGAAAAAATCTATTTTTTTGGTCAAAGTTATAGTTCATCAAGCACTTTAGGACCTACAAATAAAAAGTATAGGCAATCGACCTTAATCGAGCGACGTACGCAAACACTAAAATTGTCACTCATAAAATGTTTTAAAAAATTGTCCCTGTTACCGCTGCTCGAGCAGAATTCCATCTCCGACATGTGAGAGGGAGACTGTTTTAACTAACACATTCATACTAGTTCTATCTTTTATGCCTCTCTATCTTTCTTTCATTCGCCCTCATGTATTCTTTTAATGCTACTATTTACTACTATCCTATCCTTTTCTATGTTTAATTTTATGCCTAATGTTTGGGAGAATAAGTGGGGATGGGGGCAAAATATATTAGTACATTGTGCTGAGGATCATGGATCTTCGCATCGGCGTTGCTTGAGCAGTGAGCGAATGTTTTGGTGGTGTGCTCCTTGAGCTCCTTCAGTTCCTTAATTGCTGTGTTCAGCTCGGTTCGCAAAGGCTTCACCCAGGCCGGCGACAGCGACGTCGGAGGGGAGCCTCCCCGACCAGCCCGGCCTCCAGGGATTGCAGTCTGTCCGCAATCCTTGTGCAGCCGTGTCGTAGGTCTCTGAGCTGGTCGGCGAGGTCCCCCATACGGCCAGTCACCGCACTGAGTGCCGCCTCTGTTTTAGTTGTCGAGTTATCAGTCGCGGAGGACGTTGGCGTTGTCTGTTGATTTGGTGTTAGTGCCTTGGTGGAGAATTATCTGAGCTCCGTCTTGATCACTTCTATCGTCTTTATAGGCTCGTCCATCTCAAAGGAGAGCCATGATTTTGTGGCTTCTGTGACTTTGTGAGTGCTCTGAAGGAGCTCCTATATTTCGAGTCGTTTTGTGCTGTATGAAGTGAAGAGCTCTGTAAGCTGTTTGTTATGCGATATTTCCACGCGCACCAATTCCCTGGCTGATCTTGCTTTTTCCTGTTCCAGCATGACTTTGTGCCTAGAACGCGAGTCGGACAAGGCCAGGACGGTCTCGTAGAGTGCTTGTAGGCACTCGATCGGCTCGGCCTTGGACTCGCGCTTCATATTGCCCGCCTTCTCTAGGGCCTCCTTACCGGCCAGGAGGAGCTCATTGGCCCTTTGGGTGGCTAGGTCCATAGCAATGCCAGTCCTTCTTGTAGATGAAGGTATATTGACGAGCGTCTACTGCTGACGCTACTCTCGGCGTCTGACCACTCATCATCCGTTCTTGCTATGGGCCCAGCGATCCTGAGCCTCATGAGCTCCTCCCTCGTGTATTGGGTATAGGCCTCAGAGAGCGCGTTTATAACTATGACCGCATTATCCTTCCCAGTGAAGGCGGGTAGCGTGTACTCTGGGTTGCTATCATTTCCTGAGTTTGGCTCGTGTGGTTGTTGCTCGTTGGTTTTAGTTTGAGCTTTCAATAGAGCATTCTTTCTTAATGTTTTGGGAGCTTCACGCGAGCTGCCTACCGAGCTGGTCTGTGATTTCTGTGACATTTTTGGTTTTTTTTACAAATGTGCCTAATTTATATATTTTTTTCCAGGTCCGGGAGCTTCAACAGCGTGGGAGCAGTTTGGTCTCGTCGAGCCCTTTTTAATGAGCCCAAGGTCGGTATGGTTATGTTAAGGTTTTCGTGGGGAGGCGTTTGGCGGGGTCGAGTTTTGGGGGGGTGCTAGAATTGGGGTGGGGGGTGCAGTCGTCGAATTTGGGAATTATAAAGGAGGGGGAGGGGGTTATGAAAGGGGTACACTCGGAACAAAATACATACTTAGAAAATGTTATAATATTGTTAGGAATTAATAGTAAGGAACGGTAGCAAGTTGCATCGCATCTATAAAAGGAAGTGTCAAACCGATGACAGGGCTTTTGCTTGTCAAACGTCAAAGCGTTCACACGTGTTCTTAGTCGTTATTTCTTTTTTATTTATAAAATCCACTTCTGGTTCCTAAAATCAGAAGTGGGATCGGATCTGCACATAGCCTGACCGTTTGGACTATCCATTTTTTTAAATTTAACGCTTAACCAGTGCGCGACTCGTTAAATATGTATTTTTTTTTGGACCGTGCGTTATTTTGCTCAAAATAATGAGTAGATCGCAGCGTCTTCATTCTCGTGGTGGATCATGTGATTTTCATAGACAGGAAGACATTCCAGTGATAGTGATGGGTGTCGTTCGCGAACTAGGTCACGGTCGCATCCCCGCGTTATGCATATGTCCCGTGATAGGCATAGTACTAGTCGCTACCTGCAAACGTTCTAAGGATCTTTACACGTATTGAAATGAAAGACCAGTAGTCGCGTTGAGTGTCAAATGTGGAATGTCTTTATTTAAAACGTCTGGCTTCTTTTATACATATTTGCTCGCGCGGTTTCTGAGAATCGTCGGCCATGCGTGAGGTCGTGACTCGGCGGCGGCCGGCTGCGCTTTTGATATGGCGGCCGCGGTGCCGGCGGCGGCTTTATGACGAGGCGGCGGTGCCAGTTACAAAGTCGCGGCAATGATGGCGACGGCGACAGCGAGTCAGCTCGGTATGTACTTTTGAAAGCGCGGGCCGCGGAGTGGCGGCAGCGGCTACAGATTAAAAGTTACCGAAGTATCCGAAGGCTGGATGGTCAGTCGGTGTCAGGTGAGGCCGAGTCCTCGCAAATTAGAAGCATTGGTAAGCATCCGTTTGCCACAAAACGTCAAGCCCGGCAGTTCTTAGGACTCGCTGGATATAGGTGGTGGCTGAGTATATGGTGCCCCAGCGAGGGGAGTGGTACCATGAAACGTGTGTAGCGTTCTTTTAAAGTGAGTATTTTGCACACACTTATGTTGTGTGGTTGGTTAAGTCTGATGGTTATCCATTTGACTGTGTTACTTATATCGACCCGATGTAGTTGTTACTGGGTCCGTGTCGATAGATGAACCGATGTAGATGTTACTGGATCTATGCCTAAGATGATCCGATGTAGATGTTACTGGATCTATGCCGATAGATGATCCGATGTAGATGTTACTGGATCTATGCTGATAGGTGATCCGATGTAGATGTTACTGGATCTATGCCTAAGATGATCCGATGTAGATGTTACTGGATCTATGCCGATAGATGATCCGATGTAGATGTTACTGGATCTATGCTGATAGGTGATCCGATGTAGATGTTACTGGATCTATGCCTATAGATGATCCGATGTAGATGTTACTGGATCTATGCTGATAGGTGATCCGATGTAGATGTTACTGGATCTATGCCTATAGATGATCTGATGTAGTTGTTACTGGATCAATATCGTTGGAAACCCGATGTAGCTGTTACTGAGTTGTTGTGTATTGATCCAATGTAGATGCTACTTGACCACTGAACTGACACACTGAGGCAAGTTTATTCTGTAAGGCCTGTGGCAGTGTGTAGAGGAACTTGTCCTAAAAGTAAAAGGTTACTAAAACACGCGCAACGTTGATTTTAACTCTGTATGGTTTGTATATGCAAGTGAGACATCTCACTAGGTAGTGATTTATTGTTGAGGTTGGTTAAAGTACTAAACGGTAAACTTGATGCGCTGCCTTTACCAGGAACCAGCAACAGACTAGATGCGGTCGAGGACGACGCACAATCAGGAGAGGCCGTGTTAGGAATTAATAGTAAGGAACGGTAGCAAGTTGCATCGCATCTATAAAAGGAAGTGTCAAACCGATGACAGGGCTTTTGCTTGTCAAACGTCAAAGCGTTCACACGTGTTCTTAGTCGTTATTTCTTTTTTATTTATAAAATCCACTTCTGGTTCCTAAAAATATATATTCGAAACTGTAACAGAAGTTTGCGAAGATCCACCAACACTCACACCAGTTCCTTCAACAGTATTTCCTTCCTATCGCAATGCAATTATAATGCTATAATTTCTATCGCATCACTAGGGTTTCTTGCCTTCAGTTCAACACGTGTCCAACGAAAACGTAGAGGTCCCATAGTTGCTGACAAAAGGGGAAAAAGTCGAAACATACAAAAATTCTAAGCATTATTGACCGGCAAAAAGAACGGGCGTGTGTTAAGTTTTACGAAAAATCTTAATTCTTATAACATTTAAAAGTGAATTATTAGTACAGTGAATATATCTCATTTTCCAATGCAACTAGTTTTGTACTAAGGACTATTTAATTATACAGTGTTGTGAACCTAAACAATAGCGCGGCGCGTGCGGCCCCATTTTTCGTCGCACTCAGATACGCTCGGCGAGCGTATTCACCTACAGCACACAGGGCCAAGTATGGCACACAAACCAACATCTACTCAAATCGGTGGCGGCTCGCAGCTCGATCTAGCGAATCTGAATATTGACGCGTGCGATCCGTACTATATTACCCAGCGCAAGCGTAAACAACCGGAATGCGACTGCAAGTATGAAATAAATAAACTACGTAAGGAGATATCGGGTTTAAATTTACTTCTGCAAGAATTTATTAATTCTCATGAACAAAATATGACCGCCATTAAAAGCCAAATCGAAGATAAATGAAGACTTCAACTTTGAGCATTTCCTTAGAACAAATTCAAATAAAAACTCAATTATCACAACTGGAAAATAAAATAGTTTTTAACGAAGAGATTTATATTCTCTAATGGACGCTACGCTAATGGAGTCCGACATAAATCAACTCAAAAATAATGTAATTCCGTCTTCAAATTCTACCCACTCGAACCTATTTATTAACGAACAAATTATTCGCGAAGTGCGAAATCGAAATAATAGAGAGAAAAACATAATCATAGTCGGATTGCCCGAGCAGGTTATTGCTGATCCGACTCTACGCTAGTCTTTGGATGAGTCTGAGGTGCACAAAATGTTGTCTAATATACTAGTTGACTGTCCGAGCATTATTATCAAGATCTTTCGAATCCGAAAATATATACCAAACAAAATTCGACGAATTAAAGTTTGTTTTGGTAGTCGAGATACGGCTATATCTATTCTAAAGAATAAAAGTTAACATTCTATAGGTAGTATTAAAATATTTTCCGACCAAACACCGGCTCAACAAAAGTTTTTGAATGATTTGCGGGATGAATTACAGCGCCGAATAAAGGAAGGCGAAGAAAATTTAATACTAAAATACAACATAGGTGTTCCTCAAAATGTTTACTGACATAGTTTGGTATGAAATCATCTTAGAGGTAACTTCTAATTGTTAATTGTTGTGCAAATTATTTCCCTTTCAGAATGTGACAAGAATTGTAGCAATCAAACTAATGTGAATTTTTATGTTAATTTTTAATAAAATAATGGTACTATGCTAGTAGTTGACACCTACTGAAAACAAAAATATTAAGTAGTTGACACTTTTTATTTTTAGTAGTTGACATAGGTATGCTTAGATTCGTCGCGGTAGAATGCTAAATGCGATCCCGCGGCGTCCCGCTAAGGCGGTGTGGAAGTAGGGCGCTGGGTTTTAGGGGGTATATCACCGAGTCCCTCACAGTGCCTCCTGGTTAGCAGGGGGCCCGTGCGAGAAATGCATTTCCCAGCGATAACAAAAAAAAAGGTATGCTTAGATTAACATTTACACAAAAAAGAAATGTAAAGAAAGTAGATACACAAAGCACTGGAGTAAGTACAGCGAAGAGTACTTCAACACTCTTCCCTGTAACTAATCCAGCGTTTTGTATCGAGACTTTTTTAATACTAAATTGATTTGAAGTCTTGAGTTTGTTAACCCATTTTTGTAACTGAATGATATGTAATATGTACTTATAACCTTAAAAATATCTATGAGTGTAATTATATAATATCAGTAATCAGTAATTTTATATCAGTTAGTTCCATAAAAATTCTAATTCGGGGACCGAGTATACATTTCTCGTCTGACTCATTTTTAATGGCTCGTTGATATGGTACAACACGTCTTCCCATTCATAGTCCAATTGATCCACTTTTTGAGGCCATTTCCAAAGTCTCCCACATTTCTGCATTGCCAAAATAGAAGCAGCTGTTTTGGTAACATGAGTAATAACCCCTGGAAATAACTCTTCTTCGTAGGAAAATACTACATTCTCTCCTACCTTTCTCTGTACTGGATTTGTAAGAAAGTTTTTTTTTATGTTTTCTCCATCGCTCTCATTTTGAGACTCACACACAAGAGAAATACGGGCAGAATTTATTTAAAAATATTGATATAGGGTGAAGAGAAGTTTATAGAGGACTGGGCTTATTTAATATTATTAAATATTATTCTTTGATTAATTATGTTTATCAAATAAATAATTTAAAAATTTATTTATTTAGATTTATTTTATGGATAATAATATTTATTACAATAATTTATATAGTTTAATATTTTGCTACAGTATTTGAGTCAGAACTATCCTCAAAATGAAGCACCCTCTTTTCAGTCTTTTTCTTACGCTTCTGAATCTTCGCTTTTTTTTTTGTTTTTTCATTTTCTTCTCTTTTCTTTTGTTTTTCGGCAGCACGTTCCATTTTTATTTTTTCTAATTCTTCCTTTTTTGCTAACTTCGTTTTAAAGTATTCTTGACGAAGATGTCCCGAAACTATAGCGAACATTCTTTTTTTTGTAGGTCGTTTTCTTTCTGGTTCTTCTTATAATAAAAATGTCTTTTGAAGGGGCTGGGGATTTCCGCTGACCCTGAAGAAGGTCCAGCTTGGCAAAGGTTCATACTATTTCCAGGAGATTCTTCAAAAACCGTAGGAGTGTTGTTTTCAGATGGCAGGTTGTTATTTTCTGTGGTTTTGTTATTGCACTCGTTGATACCACTAGAAGTGAGCGGTATAACAGTAGATAACAGATTTTTCTCTTCACTGCTTTCCTGGGCAGGCTCGTTGATAACAATAGAAGCATTTAGCAAACCACTTTCTATTTCTATTTTTGTATTTTGCCACAGTTCAATCAGTGAGATATCTTTTTCATCCTACTCATTTTTATCTCCGTTGCGAAATATAATGAGCTTGCTTTGCGGAATACTTTGATTAAGAAACCGAAGCTCTTCTTTTAGAAATATTTTACGTTCCACTGCGCACATTGTTTTCTTTTTTTTTTTTCTCTCTAACATAGTAATCACGGAGATGCTTCCATTTTTTCTGGAGGTCAATAACTGAAATAGAAAGTGTACATGATATTTTATTGTCAACAGGGAGATCCCCTTGGGCCTGCAATTTTTAGTTTGGCTATAAATCCGATAATAAAAAAAAATAAATTCTAAATTCAACGTTTGGTATTTAGACGACGGAACCATAGGAGGATGTGGTTGTGTTTTCGGACCTTTTTTTAATCAAAAATAAATTTGAAGCCATTGGTTTGGAGCTTAATTTTAGCAATTGCGAACTTTTTATAAATAACCGTGTTTTAAATTTAAATGACATAAAACAAAAATTTAATATTTTGGCTCCAAATATTAAAATAGTTAACAGTAATTCCCTTTACCTTGGTGGCGCCACTCGACATGTAAACATGTCAAATTTTTGCTCCTTATTTAAATTTAATTTTTAACTTATAGAACAGTTTTAAAAGTGATTAAATACTTATCGTAAATTTAACTTATAGTCTAAATTTGCCGTGTTAGTGTTTTCAACACATATATAATTGGAAACAGTGACAATACGCATTAACTCCCGTAACGTCTGGAGTTTGAATCAGTGCTTCATTTGGATATACATACATCAATAATCCAGTAGTGAATAAAACGAACAAAGTGCTATAGTGATCCCAAATTGTTAAATATCTAAAAGGAATAACAGTGCTTCATAATGTTTTAACATTAATTACGTGTGTCGGTGATTCTCTAGATGTTTAATTGTAAACATTGATATACCTTATATATATAGATATATTTCAAGTGGTAGTGCCATGCTTGTTACCTTCGGGTAGCAGCCGAATGGGCCGGCACGCCCCGTATAGTACCACTCTCTCACAGAAGACCGGCGTGAAGTGGCAGCTATGCTGTCGCGTTTCGTCCGGTAAGTGAGAGTCCGGGAGGCCCACTCCCCATCCCTACTCCCGTACTTCTCCCTCCTTCCTCCCTTCCTTTCCTGAAAGGCCGGCAACGCATCCGCAAGCCCTGTGGTGGTGCAGATGTCCATGGACGGAGGTGATCACTTACCATCAGGTGAGCCTCCTGCCCGTTTGCCCCCTTTGTCCCATAAAAAAAAAACCCTCTAGTTCAAAAACTATTCATCTTTGTATTACAAACTATAAGACTTTTTCGCTTAAGGAAACTACTGCTTCCATAGCGCAATTGGAGTGACAGTGGATTGACAGTGGAAACCCAACATCATTTACCTTTTTTCATCTCTAAATTATTTTAAAAATACTTTACCTATAAAATAAAGAATGGCGAGCGCATTAAACTCTAAAGTATGCGCTGGATGTAAAATAAATTTATCGAAAAAGGAATATCTTAGTTGTTCGACTTGCAGTTCAAAGTATGATTATGAATGTGCAAATGTATCCCAAAAACAAATCGAGAAAATGGACCAGAAATTAAAAACGAATTGGAAATGTCCGGAATGTTGTAGTAAGCGGCCCAAGACAGGTAATACAAATACACCTGTCAGAGCAGCCATTACTACAAATCTACCATTAAGTAATGAGTCTGAGAATGAAGAACAATCTACTGATTTGAATATCACTGTACGAAAGAAACTTAACAAGTCATCACCGCCTTTAATGGCTGTCAGCACCGATGCTATCGGTACATCTGTCAGTAGTAACAACATGACAGAAAGTACTCTCCGTGACATAATAAAGCAAGAGCTGTCAATCGCTATAAAAGAACTAATCACAGGTAAACTAAACGCAATAAACGATCAAATATCAGGATTTCACGAGAGCATTACTTTCATAAATACACAATTTGAGGAAATGAGAGCGGCAATGGCCGAAAAGTCAACAATCATCAACCACCTAAAAAAAGAAAATGATCAACTGAATGTATCAGTCAGGGACCTCTCCACTCGGTTAAATATTGTCGAAACCCGTTTGAGAGAATGTAATGTTGGATTAAGCGGTATACCGGAGCACAGGACTGAGAATTTGATTAATACCATGGTGCAGCTTGGAGAAGTCGTAAGAAACCCTCTATCAACTGACGACTTTCAGCATGTTACTCGTGTAGCAAAGTTAAATAAAAATTCTGACAAGCCTCGCTCCGGTATTGTCAAATTTCGTACAACAAAACACCGTGACGCTCTTCTTGCTGCCGTAGCACAATTTAATAAAAAAAAACTCTGCTGACAAATTAAGTTCTCATCACCTGGGAATCGGTGGACCACGTTTACCCATATATGTTTCGGAGCACTTAACTCCAGGTAATAAATCTTTGCACGCCGCTGCGCGTATAAAAGCAAAGCAAATGAAATATCGCTTTACTTGGATCCGAAATGGCAAAATTTATGTACGCAAGGACGAATTTAGTCAGGCATTACAAATAAAGTGTGAGGATAGTCTAAAGCTTATTGTTTAAACAGTTACAATTATAATTTTAAATGTTATGGCTCCTACACCTTTACAGGCTTCGATATATATTATCAAAATGTGCGTGGATTCGCATTTGTTAGTGGATTGGACACTAATAATAAGTTAATTAAAAAAAGGATCGGCCTTTGTATAGTCTATATGCCCCCTCCAGTAAAATACGAATTTCTTAATAAGTTTCTGGAGAATGTGGACAATTTAACTAACCATGTTGATGATTTAATTGTGTTGGGTGATTTCAATATGGGTTCTATTAAATGGCACGTTCATATTTATTTCCTAGTAATTACAACAATTCCCTTGGGCACTCATTAATTGATTTTATGTCAATCAATAATCTGCATCAATTTAATTATATAAGTAATTGCGATGATAGACACTTAGACCTAGTATTGAGTAATCTAACTGATATTAAGGTAGTTGAACCTCATGATCTTCTATCTAAATTGGATATTTACCACCCAAACTTACTCATAAGAATTGATTTTTCACACGTGTCTTATCTAAGCTCGAATAGTCGTATTCATTACAATTACTTTAAAGCAGATTATCCTGTTATTGTAAAGGAAATTAAGAATATTAACTGGTCGCTCATGCCGTTTTTAAAAAAAAACTCACTAATCACCTATTAGTCAGCCCCAATTTATAATAAAAAATAAATCTTTTTTTCCTTCTCAATCTTTTACATGTCTTTGTTTGTAAATTTTGTGTACACTTGTTATTGATATACATATCAGAGAACGTGTTATTGTTTTTTTTATATAATTTTGTGTGACAATGTTGTAATATGTATATTGTAAGTGTGCTTATAAGAAATAAATAAATAAATACCTTTTAGGTTCTCCAATTTTTGATAAAAAAGATGATGAGGTCAAAATTGCAGCCCAAAATTATTTTAATAAGCACAAGAATTATTAAAATAGAAAATGATATTTTAAATAAAACTATCTTTTCAAAAACTTAAAATAAATTCAACAAATATTGTAAGGTACTTTGTTGCCATTTTTGTATTTTTTTAATTCATTTTTAATTTTGTGGATAGGCACTGTCTGTAACAAGTATATTTTTGGGAAGTATATTTTTGAGAAAGAAGAATCTGTAAAGCATTCGAAACGTCAGAAACTAAAAATCTAAATAAATCCGCCAAAAAAATCCGAAAAGATAGTCTAATTTTAAATGTCAAATATTCGCGTAGGGTGAAAGTAAGATAGACGCCCTTGGAGGATAGACGCCGCACCTTAAAAAAAGAGAATTTAAAACCAAGTTCCTCGGACAGATCTCGCCCCGCACAGCTCAGTCCTCGCACGCGCTTCGACAGGACTGCACGTGTCGCCGCTTGAGTTAAAAAACGTTGCAAAATTTTATCGCGCTTGCATGATTCTTGTGACAGTGACATTTTGACGTGTTCAGAACTTTTGCTTTCGAAGGTAAGTTTTAAGTGTGTATTGTTATTTAAATAGTATGTATCATTTATATTTATGGTGTGTTTATAAAATTACGAAATTATTTAAGTATTTTTATTTATTTGCTGGGGCGTCTATCCCTACTAAAAAGGATAGAGGCCCCACTATTGACTGAGTATAGACGCCCTTAGAGGCATATATCCTCTATGACTTATTCACAGGTACTTAGGCTATAGGTAAGATTTTTTTAAATAACGTACCTATCTAGTTAATATGCAACTTAGTAGGAAAATTGACTTTCCAGTTTATTTATGAGCTGTTTATACCTTTACATGTCGTACTTCACTGTACTTGTAAAAAATAATGCAGCGTATCACCTAATTTCATTTTTTATTTTAGACAAAATGCCGCGAAAATATAAAAGGAAAATAGGGGCACCCGTTCGTGCTGCTTGGTCTGAAGAAGCCCTTTGCAAAGCTTTTGGGGAAATGGATAAAGGCCAAGTCGGTGTAAATGAAATATCTCGTCGTTATGGTATTCCATCTCGAACTTTGAGGAGGCGATATGCTAAAAAAAACTGTGAAAAACTAACTTTGGGTAAGTAATAGAGGAATTAATTGCCCTAATCAAATTCAATTAAGGCACTGTCTTCTTAGTTTGTTTTTTCATACTTGTCCTTTTTGAATCCTCAGTTTTTTTCTGTACCTATTAATTTCTTCTTTTTCAGGAAAACATCCTACATTTGACAACGAGAAACGTCTCGTAGCGCACATACAAAAAGCAGGATTTCCCACAACACGACAGGATGTAAGAAGACCCGCTTTTGAATTTGCCGAGAAACTGGGTTTGGAAAATTCTTTTAACGGTGAAAATGGTTTGTCTATTGCAAGGGCTCAAGGATTAAATCGAGATGAAGTAAACAAAATGTTTGAATTGTTGCTAAAAGTACTAACTGAAAATGATTTGATCGATAAACCTGATCGAATTTATAATACTGACGAAACTGGAGTTCAAATGAACAATAATCCTGGTAAAGTTATTGCTACTAAAGGTGCCAAAGTAGTAAATTCCATCACTTCTAGTGAGAAAGGTGAGATAATGTCAATTATAGCTTGCTGTAACGCTGGTGGCAACTATGTTCCTCCGGTGGTCATTATCAAGGGGGTCAATAAAAGACCAGAGTTTCAAGACGGTCTTCCGCTCGGAGCCAACGTGTACATTAACAAAAAATCTGCCTACGTCAACTCAGAACTCTTTCAAAACTGGCTGAAAGAACAGTTCGTGCCAATAAAACCACAGGGTAAGGTTTTGCTTATACTTGACGGGCATTCATCTCACACTACTGCTATTGATTTACTAGAATTAGCACAAGAAAATGACATCATATTGTTCTGTTTGCCAAGCCACACTACACAGGCTTTACAACCGCTTGACCGGAGTTTTTTTAAACCTTTCTAAACTTACTTCGCTTCAGAAACTAAAAACTGAATGTTGAGTCACAAAAATCGAAAAATAAATCGATACATTGCTGGTAAATTAATAGGTAACGCATGGGCTCGCGCTGCTACCTCTTCTAATGCTGTGAATGGGTTTCGTGCATGTGGTATTTTCCCGTACAATCCTTCTGCTACTTTGCTATCTCTGATAACAGCTTTCAAAATCTAGATGAAGGAAACCTTGCTCAAGACCAACCAGTAGCAAGGGAACTCGACGCTAATGCTGATGTGAATTCATATTATGTTGAGCCCCAGCCTGGTCCATCGTCGTCAACTATCAATAGGGAGCCTGAAACTGTAGAAGTCATAACTCCAAGTAAATATCTTAACGAATGTTCACCTATCCCGAAAATTCCTGTTCCATTATACAAAAGAGGCAAGCAAGGTGCTGCCGTTTTAAATTCAGAAGAACATGTTAACTCTAAGAAAGCTAAGTTGAAAGGTAAAGCTAAGAAGCAAACACCAGACTAACCTAACCAAAAATCAGTTCCTAAAAAGAAAAGACCGAGGTTTAGCTCTGAAAGTGAACAAGTGTTCGATGAATCAGATTCTGACGAGACTGAATCTGATAAAGAAAATACTCAATGCAGAGAATGTTTCGATGACTATGCAAGTACCAAGTCCACGGCGGACTGGATTCAGTGCCTGATGTGTAAACTCTGGTTACACGAAGATTGCACTCTATATGGCGATTACTGTAATAGATGTGGACACAAGAAGAAGCTTGCAACTCTAAAAGCTTAACCTGGCCAAAGTGAATTCAAAGAATAAGTAACCTGGCCAAAGTAAACAGTATCTCTAAATTTATTGATTATTTGAAAATTTTGATTACTGTTATTTTTTTTTTAAGAAGGAAGCTTTGTTTTTTCCCAAAGAAGTCTTAAGGGACGGATTTGTTTTAAGTTTTATTATTCCTTATTTTAGTTCTGTAAAGTTTTAAATAATTTTTAATAGACGTTAAGTTGCTAAGTTTACTAAAAGAATGATTGAAAGACTGAGCCATTTGTTCCTATAAAAGTGCCATTTACTTCAGTTTTACGGTATATTTGGATAAGAAAACCTTATAATATATTATTGCAACTAAGAAAGCAAATAAACATTTTATTTAATTTTCTACGATTTTTTTTTTATTACAGAGGCATCTATCCCATTGTAGGGCATCTATACTCATGTCGAAATTTTGCCAGGGGCAACTACCTCATACAGTAGGCGTCTATCCTCAAACAATAAGTTTTTTTAGAGCCGAATATGTACAAATCTACGGTATGCATTGAATAATGATATGAGTAGATAGTAAGTATAAGGACTATAGTTGTTACAAATAGTTAACTCACTCGAATAGTGCTTTAAAAAAAAAGTTTTAGTCAGCTTACAGAAAGTGGGGCATCTATCCCACTTTTACCCTATATCTAAGAAAGTATAGATAATGAGATGAACTTATTACTTATAAGAATATTGTTCAATAAACATTATTATGTATGATTATCAATAAATGATTACTCTTGCAGTTATTGTTGTTTTATTTCTTTCTTTGCTTTTTGACTAATATTGTGTCCCAACAAAGGACTAAGCCGAGAGGTTTTTTAATAGCGGTTGTTTATCGATATGATCCTTGACCTTCGGTTTGATTCTTTATTGGAACACTAGCACTACCAGTAAATCAATGGCAAAATAAATAGATATGCGCAACTATATAGCTACCTATATATAGCATTAGTCTTAGTTAGGAAATACAGATGGCGTTTCAAATTGATTTGCATAAATATTCCTAGAGAGGGCACTCTTTTCCCAGTATATTATCTATACTCTTTGGGAGAATGCCTTCAGTGTAGACGAAATGATCATTCCTTACAAAGACATAAAAGCGGGTTGTCGACGGCAGTAACCCAAACAAACCATGCGTACGAGCGTACGAGCAGGTGTCTCTGGAATCATATACGATTTTATGTTATATTCAGGCGACGATACCTTTAGGGGCATCCAGTTTGAACCTGATCAGGAAAATCCCGACATTGGAGCTAAAACGGTGTTGACTTTATGTAAAAACATAAAAAAACGAGCTTGTGTCATTTACTTTGACAATTGGTTTACGTCTCTCGAACTCATATATTTGTTGAGGCATAATTATAACATATTTAGTGTAGGCACTGTCAGAAAAATAGGCTTCAAGATGCCAATGCCCTATTGTTGCCAGACAAAGCTCTGCAGAAAAAAGGACGGGGGGCTTATTGTCAAGCAACTTGCAATAAAAATAAAATTGCCATCGTGGTTAGCTCATAATATGTCGATGCTCACCCCGTCGGAAAAGTAAAGAGATTCCATAATGAATCAAAAGGACGCATAGATATACGAATACCTTGCCCACAAATAGTAAGATACTATATATATACATATGGGTGAAGTTGATCTGGCTGACATGCTTATTGCTTTGCATCTGACTAGTATGAAAACACATAGTTATTCGCTGGTATTCAAACATATTTTCTCAATTGTTGGACATACGTATCAAAAGCGGTTGGCTTCTTTACCGCCGCCATTACCGATCAAGCAACATCAAGAAAATTATATATGAGATAATATGAGATAATGAGATATGAGGTCTATGCTGGTCTTATAAAAAGTAACCGACAAATGGTGAAAACTTCAGTCCAGGATTCGGTGGCTGAGCAGAAAAAAAAAGAAACCAGCCACTAGATGCCATCAAATATGACGCCGTAGATCACTGGCCTGAACACACCGAGTATTAGAGGTGCAAATATTGTAAAAAGGTGCAAGCATGTACTCGTTGTACCAAGTGCAATGTCCATCTTTGTTACGTGGCTAAAATATATTGTTTTATAGCTTATCATAAGCATTGATGTGATTTTATTATATTATGAAAACATAATTAATTGTCGTTGTATTATTATGATCAAGCTATGTAAAAAGTGCTTTTTCTATATTATGCTATACGCCCCTTACACATACGATTTACTAACGTCGGGAGCAATGTCACAGTAAAATATACACTAATTATTTCAGATTATCATTTTTTTGATGTTTTATTTCGATGAAATGTCGTGCGACATTAACACGTTAACAGTCCCCACACAAGCGTTCCGAAACACGCCATATGTCTATGTGTGATTATATATTTTTTGGCCATTATTCGATGTCTACTTATACTTACAGACTGATGCATAAAAATAAAAAAAAAATATAGGTCGCTAACCCCGGATATACCCGTGTACACCGGTCGGTACACGGACTTATGAACTAAAATTACCGTATACCCTTAGCGTGTACCACGGACTCATGGGTGCAGAGTGGGCTAGTACACTTATGTACGTTTAGTTTATTGACTATAGACAATGAATTAGACCTTAATCCATACTGTACATACAAGCTACAACTCTCCTATTAAAAAAACCATAACATGGTATAAAAAGGTTGCAACAGACTTACTATCGATAGCTGTAGTGAACTCTATTATAATATATAAAGCTGATGCTAGTCGTCTGCTAATCGGACGACTAAATTATTTTATTCGTCCAATTGTTGGACGACTAAATTATTTTACTCGTCCAATTGTTGGACGACTAAATTATTTTACTCGTCCAATTGTTGGACGACTAATTTTTTTCGTCCAACAATTGGACGAGTAAAAAGTAAATTATTTTGTTCGTCCATGACTAAAATATTTTACAGGCAAAATCAAATTAACGTTTTTGTCTATAGAGAATCGGAAATTTTCTTGAAACAGGTACTTAAGAATGATCCTGAAGAATTAACAATTTTCGAATATTTTTTTAAAAAAATTTGCACCTGTAAAAAGTTTAAAAAACTATGTGTGCAATTTTACCAATATTTTTTTTTTTAAATTATCTTTTTTTAAAAATCCAAGAATTATTAGACATCGACTAATTTCAGTATCATACTTATGAAACATCCTTTTCCTTTATAGGGTTAACTATGCGCATAGTTCGTAGTGGCGATCGTGTTGATAAAAAATGATGAGAAGCTTATACTTATCGAGTAGGCAATTATAGTCTAGTCAACAAGTTCAAAAACGTGTTAAATAGAAATAAAGCTCCGTCTAGAAAAATGTTTTTTAAAGGTGTATTAGCACATAAAAAATTGCGATTGTTATTAGCAAAATAAGATGAAAAAAAAAGATATTTCGTTTTTTGTTAATAACTCGAAAAATATTAATATTTAAGCAATTTTGATAAAAGCTCGTTAAAGAGAAGGAAATTTCCAATGAAAAAGTCCTAACTCCCGCAACTCTATCTCCATCTATAATATAAAAATGAATCGCAAAATGTGTTGGTAAGCGCATAACTCAACAACGCCTGGACCAATTTGGCCAATTCTTTTTTGTTATGTTTGTTATTGTTAGGAGAAGGTTCTTATGAAAGAAAAAAAATAAGAAAGTTGTGCGGAAGATTAGAAAATTTAAAAAAACTTTATAAAATTAACGGCGTTTGACGTATCAGTACCATGGTGCGTGTAATGGTAATTCATATTATAATCAAGACAAATATATACCGGGCGGTGCGAAGTAAAAAATATATACAACACGTACCTAGGGACGAACCCGAGCGAAGCGAGGGTGAGCCCCTAGTTATTTATAATTTTAATATAATGTTGAAAATAAAGCTGTTACGGCATGCGCGCGCCACCGCTAAAGAGAGCTCAGCAATAAAAATATTGTTTTTATAACATAAAATGTGATTTTAATAATTTGAAAAAATTCTAGTATCTTCTTAACACTTGAAAGAATCGAGCCCTTAAGAAAAAAAATGTTAATCACCATTTTTCAATAAGTTATTCAATTGTTAACTAACAAATTTTTCCCCAATCTCCATTAACATAAACAATGGGATGAAAGGTATAAATAATTGGCCTATAAATTTTAAACTTCGTGGAGCCCTTTTGATATATATACTACAATAGATCCTGCGATAAATTTTAATAAAAGTTTATTAATTTGTTAATTATGATTATGAGCTTTTGTCAAAATTGCTTAAATATTAATATTTTTCGAGTTATTAACAAAAAACGAAATATCTTTTTTTTTCATCTTATTTTGCTAATAACAATTGCAATTTTTTATGTGCTAATACACCCTTAAAAAACATTTTTCTAGACGTCATTCCGAATCGAATGAGCTATCACACATATTTTTAGGAGCTTTATTTCTATTTCACACGTTTTTGAACTTGTTGTCTAGAAGACTATTATGGGAATATTTATGAATGTGAAAATAACTGACAGTTGTTAATTTAAAAACTTTTGAAATAAGTGAATTAAATTTAAATCGAATAAATCTATAGCCCAGCGGTAATGCGTCGCTTGTATAACCGAGTGATGCGGGTTCAAATCCGGGTCTCGCACCTCTGATATTTTCATGTGCGAATCATTTCTATCCTGATTACCACTTGTCTTACGGTGAAGGAAAACATCGTGAGGAAACCTGCATGTCTGAGAAAACCTAGCAAGTTTTCGTAAGACGTGTGAAGTCCGCCAACACGCACTGGGCCAGCGCGGTGGACTATGGCCTGATCCCCCTCGTACTGAGGGAGGCCCGTGCCCAGCAGTGGGACGTTAAAAGGGGCTGATGATGATGAAAATTTAAAAAATGCGCATTTATAGAATTTGAAAATCAGCATGTGCATTTTTTTAATTTTGATATTTTTAATGGAATGTGCAATTTCGAAAAGGGCACATGTCGCATATTTTGTCAAACAGGTTTTTTTTGTATAAATGTGGTGTAAATGCTTGCCTGCACCCATTATCATTGAAAAGAGCACATCTCTGTATTCATTCGACTATCAACGTCATGGTCTGTAATTCAACAATTTCGAAAAGGTGACAACACACCAGAGATGTGCCCTTTTCGAACTTATTGAATTAAAAATACGACCGTTAAACCAAAATATGTCTGTGTCTTTCTTTAGTATGATGTAGTACAAGCAAATATTGCATCATTCATTGTGTTGGCAGTGGTGAGTTAACACGTCCGTTAATGTCACAAGCGCACACAATGAGTTCTTCTGATTCCGATAATGAAATTGCGAAAAAAAAATAAAAAGGAGTAAGGAATCAAGAGAACTATAAACATGTTGTCATAAAAAATTCTAAAATAAAAGGTGTACCACATGATAACCACAAAGGGAGACGAATGCTAGGACGACGAACAGGAGCAAGTTGCCGGTAAGTTCATTGATTAATAATATAGGTAGGTTACCTACATAGTTTCATGTTATTTGTAATCATGTAAAACGATAACCTAGTTTATTTTATGACCTGTCATATTTTAATGAAATTACCTATATTAAAGAGTTTCATGTTTGTTTTGTTTCTTTTGTTTACCAATTTAAGTTATTGTTGACCGATATTGTTTCAGGTGCCCCCAAAAATGTTTTGAAAAAATGTCTGAAGACGATATGGATGGCTTAATTGAAAAAATTAATTCTTTTGGAACTAAAAACGAACAAGATATTTATCTTCAAAGCAGGATAGAATTATTTATACCTAAGGACACCTCAAAACGAACCGATAATCCGGCTAAGGCGAAACCTAAAACGGTTTCCTGTAAATATTCTGTAGAAATTGGTAAGGAAAAAAGACAGGTATGTAAATCTGCGTTCTTAAGTTTATATGGAATTACTGTTAAGAGATGCCGACGTTTGACAGAACTAAAGAAACAGAATAAAATACCACAAGATCAGAGAGGCAAAGCAGTAGGTTCAAGGAGTAATTTTATTCCTGGCGAATATTGCATTAAAATGCACGACTTTGTAGATGCTCTTGATAAAAAAGAAATCCATTATTCTAACGATATTAAAAAACAATATTTGTCATCGTCATTAAATATTAAAAAATTACATGAAATGTTTTTAAGCCGGACACATGAAATGGCGGAAAAAATTAACTATCAGTTTTTTCGGCAATATTTTAATTCGAATTTTGAATTATCATTTGGGAGACCACAAATCGACGTTTGCAGTAAGTGTGAAGAACTGAATGTTAAGATGAGGGATCCTCATTTAAAGGATGGCGCTAACAGCAGCTGCAGAAATAATGATACACAAGGCAAGGCAAATTTTATGAAAAAGTAAAAGAAATACAAGAAAAATGTGCCAGTGATGAAACGGTTTTAGGATTATCTTTCGATTACATGCAAAATTTACCTTTACCTACTCTGCCTGTACAGGATTTTTTTTTACTACAGACAACTTTGGGTCTACGAATTTTGTATACACAATATGAAGACTGGCAAACGAACATTTTACTCGTATCATGAAGGGCAAGCATTAAAAGGTCCCAACGAAGTGTCGTCTTTCCTAAATCATTACAAGAATAAGTACGTTCCAGGTACGATAACTAATCTTCATCTTTTTTGTGATTCGATTTTTGCTGGCATTATCTGTACAAAAAATATGATGATCCATATATATTTTCCAGTTCGAGGTCACTCTTTTAATTATTGTGACAGAAATTTCTCAGTTGTCAAAAGGAAAACCAGACACGAAGACCGTGTGTTTACCCACCAACAATATATTGATCTTATAGTACAATCCAGCAACACGGAGAAATTTAACGTTGAAAAAGTCAATACAGAAGACATAACAGATTTCGAGAAATGGGCTCAAATAAATTTTAAGGTAAACCTTTATTAGTGACAAGTTATGGAAAAGATGTACCTAAAAATCAAAAAGTTACTTTTCAAGTATCGACTTAATACGAGTTTGTTTTTGACCCAAGAAAACCTGGAGAAGTAATCGCAACAAACTATATAGATAGTGACATTTCTCAAGAAATATTCATTCTTTCAAAATTAAAAGGTGCTTGTAGTAACTTGCCTAGCCAATCAAACTCAGCATATAGTGGTAAAGTACCTATAAATCATCTAAAGATTGCAGACATTTCAAAGGTGAAGCAATTTTAGATGCCTAAAATAAAAGTTACACAAATTTCTAATGTTTTTTTGTTTAATTTATTGTACTCAATTACTGTTAATTTCGAAAAGGGCACAAATCAAATCAAATCAAAATATTCTTTATTCAAATAGACTTTTACAAGTTCTTTTGAATCGTCATTTTTACATGATTAAACTTTAAATTTAAATTAAATGTCAGTCTGTAAGTCTGGGACTTGGGAGTAAGCTACCACCGACTCGGAATGCTGTTCTGCCGAGAAGAGCCGGCGAGAAACTCAGCAGTTGCTCTTTTCAAAAATATTTGATTACAATATTTATTGCATTACAATGTTTTTCTATTTATCCTACGTGAGACACAACAAGACATTAATTCCACACGTTTACATCTTCTAAGTATTCCGCGATAGTATAATAAGCCTTATTCAATAATGTATTTTTAATTTTAGATTTGAATTGTTTCAAAGGCAAGCTCAATATGGACTGTGGAATTTTATTATACATGCGTACACCTTGCCCCATAAAAGTTCTATTTACTTTTTGAAGGCGAAAACTGGGTGTTACAAGTTTATCCTTATTTCTTGTATTTATACCGTGTTTGTCGCTGTGTCTTGAGTAGCAATTAATGTTTTGTCGAACGAATACAATGTTACAATATATATATTGCGAAGCAACCGTAAGTATTCCAATTTCTTTAAAAAGTTCGCGGAGAGTATCCCGAGCGCTAACGTTATAAATAGCCCGAATGGCCCTTTTTTGAATAATAAATATGGATTTAATGTCCGCAGCATTACCCCACAACAGAATACCATACGCTAAAATGCTATGAAAGTAGCTAAAATAGACAAGTCTGGCAGTATCGACGTCAGTTAGCTGCCTGATTTTTCTAACAGCGAAAACAGCGGAGCTCAGTCTACTCGCAAGAGACGAGAGATGGGGACCCCATTGCAGACCTGAATCTAATGTAAATCCCAAGAAAACCGTGGAATCTACCATATTTAGTATGTCTTTATTAAGATACAAGTTAAAATTCTGTCTTTTTACATTAGGTAATGAAAACTGCATACATTTTGTCTTATTGACATTTAAAGCCAGATTATTAATATTAAACCAATGAAGTATGTGTGATAATGCACTATTCACTTCGTCGTAATTATTTGACTTTCTATCAACTTTAAAAATTAAGGAGGTGTCATCCGCAAAGAGTACAATATCACAAAACTTGTCGGCATAAAATGGGAGATCATTAATATAAACTAAGAACAAAAATGGACCCAGGATAGATCCCTGTGGTACACCCATTCTAAGAGGAGACCCTGAAGAATTGACGTTATTTACCGCGACCTTCTGAACCCTACCACTAAGATACGATGCAATGAGATCAAGAGCAACACCACGAACCCCGTAATGAGCTAATTTAAGCAAAAGAGTTTCATGTTCCACACAATCAAAAGCTTTAGACAAATCACAGAATACTCCAATTGCATTCTGTGATTTTTCCCAAGCGTCATAAATATGTCTAAGAAGCGCAACCCCCGCATCAGCTGTAGACTTGCCTTTAGTAAAACCATACTGTTCACTATGGAAAATATTATTTATGTTAAAATGAATCAAAAGTTGGCTTAAAATAAGTTTCTCAAAGACTTTACTCATACATGGCAATATAGAAATAGGTCTATAGTTGCCAGGGTCATTTTTCTCGCCATTTTTAAAAAGAGGTATTATTTTACTAATTTTCATGAGAGCAGGGAATATTTCATTATCTATGCATTTATTGAAAATAAGAGACAATTGTGGTGCAATGTTTGTTATTATTGTGTTAAGTAATTTAACAGACATGCCCCACAAATCACCAGTTTTTTTAGGATTAATAGTTTTAGATATCTTAATTATTTCATTCGCATCTACATATGAAAATTTAAATTGGTGATCACAGTGACGAGTATGATTTTTTAAAGAATTTATTGCATCTGTAGGAGAAGATTTTAAAGAAAATGTAACGTTTTCAGGGATTTTCGAAAAATAACTTTCAAATGAATTTGCAACATCTTCATTGGAACTTATTGTAGTATTATCAATTAGCAATTGGATAGGTTCACTAGCAGGCTTTGATCTTCCAGCCGTACGAGTAATCACGTCCCAAGTGGCTTTAATTTTATTGTCAGAATTTAAAATTTTATTTCTAATGTGTATAGACTTAGCCTGCAAACAAACATTTTTAAAAAATTTTGAATAAGTTCTTACCCGATTATGGAACGTTGGGTCATGATTCCACTGCTTCATACTATATAATTCATACAATTTATGCCTACTTCGGTATATACCGACTGTCGCCCAGTCGCTAAATTTCATTTTAGAGTCCTTAATTATAGTACGTTCTTTAAATACGTCATTGAATGACTCTAATAGTATATTAAATACTTTATTATAATAAAAATTGGGACTATCAACAGTCATGTTCAATTGAAGTAATTGCTGCGTAACTTTCTCTTTAAAGATGTTAATTTTATAATCATTGACGGGTCTACATTTAAAATTTTGTTTAGTATTAATGATATCGCTAGATATTGAAATTTTTTGACCCAAGTGGTCTGAGCTTAAATTTGCTATTATTAATTTTTCGAGAACTTCCTCATGACAGAACACATTATCTATACATGTGGAGGAAAAACTTGATATACGAGTTGGTTCGCAAAAAACATTTTTTAAGTCGTACGATCTAAATAGACTTAAGAGGCGATTACTATGCTGCGTTACTTGAAGAATATCAACATTAAAATCTCCGCTTACAATTATGGATTTACTACTAGTACATAGATTTCTAAGGATATCGTCCATCTTATTTTCAAATATATCAAAGTCACCCGAAGGGGGTCGGTACACGCATAATATAATATACTGTTGAGTCTCAACGCAGGATAGTTCTATAGAACGCTCGACAGAGAGTGCCACTATGTCCTGTCGGCCCTTGCAAACTACATCTTTTCTAACTAATACAAGAGAGCCACCGCGAGTAGCATTCACTCTAACAAACGAACTTGACAATTTATAATTTTCAATATTTAAAATATTACAATCTTTTCTGAGCCATGGTTCAGTTAGGCATATTATATGGATATTGTATTTCTCAAGATAAAGCTCTAGTTCTAGTTCTTTGCCACCTAAGCCTTGTATATTTTGATGCACAATATTTAACCTGTTAGACTTAGGCATTGTCTTAAGATTCAGTTTAAACTAGTGCTAGGACTTTCTCTAGAAATTGTATCATGTAAAGTCACATTATTTTTCTCTAAGTTATTCATAATATAAATATTCTTAGTAGTACAATGTACTACTGGGTTTTGTATATTATATGCTACTAAAGTAGCAAGTTTTTTCTTATAATATAAGGGCAGATACAATGTACCTTTTGTCACCTTAAGACTAGAATTAATAAATTTATTTATATCAAAATAAAAGAATGCGTCACTATGACGGTGAGTTGTATTATATATAGTCATGTTAAGGCTATATATATATTTATTTTGTTCATCCGTAAGGGAAGAGGAATATGGGAAAGAGCAAATTATAAATTTACATTTACTTTTATTGTGTAAATAAAGCAGATTTTCTATTCCATTTATAACCTCCTGTTTCCTTACAGACAAACTATCTCCATGGAGTAGTACTATAGTACTATTTGGACATAATTCCATTGAGCAAATTTTCTTTATATTGTGCTGGAAACTGGCACCAGGTGTACATATATTTTGCACATTATTCATATGCTTTGCTAATAAAGCACCAAAGCCTTGACCTACATTGTCAGATATTATGTTTACTTTATGTTGGACAGTGGTAGTCGAGGAATCATTTACTATTACATCAATTTTCTTGTTATAATCATGTTGTTTTTGTGTTCCCTGTATAACCAGGGCACTATCTACATCTACAGGACTGTTTTGTAGCATGGAAATTTCAGGTTGTGATTGATTACAATTACACATGTGTTTGTTTGTAAAGGATTCAAATCTATCATAATTATAATTACACAAATCTACTAATTTGCTAGCAGCAAGAATGTGTTCTTGTATCTGCTTCTGAGAACTTTCATATTTTTCAGTAAGAGAATTTAATGTAGTTCTTAAATGGTTAATTTCTGCCTGTAGTTGAAGCGTGTCCCGGTCATACATAGACCTACTTTCAGTGAATTTATTTTTATACAAATTTAATTTATTAATTAATTTAGAGCGTTCACTTCTCAGATCACAAATTTGTTTAATAGTGTATTTATTATTTATTAATTTATTTGTTTTTTTTTATGAATTTATTTATTCTAATATATTTTTTTAATTTACTGTGTGTTGAGAAGTGAGTGGGCTGCTTGTCAAATGGTTCATCATCTTTAGTCAAGTCTATCACCAATTGAGATTTACATTCGACCAGCTCAGTATACAGGGAATGAGTATTTTCTATTTTTTGTGACATTTTAGTCTCCTCGAGTTGGGTTACATAATTTCGGGCTTCTTCTAAACTAAGTTCAAGCTCGATAATTCTGTTTAGAGCCTTCTCATGCTCATCACTGCACTGGCTGAATCCATTCACTATGTCACTTAAACGATCTCGCTGGGAAACTACTTCTAAGAAATTTTCATGTAATTGTGAGAGTTCATTTTTCAAGTCTGAATTTTTTTTTAATAATTTGTTTGATTTCCTCCTCACTGTTCTCACGTTCTTGCAAAAGCTGTTTGCAAAGATCTTTGGAAGATTTTAGTTCTTGCAAGGTAATGTTCAATTTAATTTCCAGATCCTTTGCAACAGCCCTGCGGGTGGTCATTGTTTTTTCCATTGCTATTCTGGAATAAGTATGGAAAGTGAGAATATGAGAAAGATAAGAGAATTTTAAAAAATTGTTGAGAAGAGATGAGAAAGTATAAAAAAAAACTATTAAATAATTAATTTAACAGTAAGAAAGTATTTCTAAAAGAAATGAGGCAAAAATAAGCAATGTTTAATATGATACAATGAAATGTAATTATTAAATAGCTTTAATCTATAAAGGTCTTGGTGCAAGTCTATATTTTATGAATCATTACATACACATATATAATATATCTAATAACACATATATATTAATTATAAAATAAATCATTTTAGTCATTTTCGAAAGCATATTAACACCAAAATGTAACTTGATAGCTACTTTTAGATATAAAACAATGGTTTGGAAAATATTTAGTTTTTTTCGATTCCTGAACATTTTTAATTTACAGATATGTGCCCTTTTCGAAATTGCATATTCAATTCGTTTATTTGTGATTTGTAATTTGTCTTATATCTGCTACATTCACACTCATGAATATGTATATTGTATACTTGGTATAATATCTGGTTCGTATGATACAGTTAGTACCGATAGGGATGTGCGATATCGAAAAAAAGATCAATCTTTCAAAATCGAATTGATTTTAATTCGATTTTTAAAGCAAAGTATCGATCTCTCGAATCGTTTCCGTGAAAAGAATCGATTCAAATAATCGAATTGCTTACATGAATAAATCGATTCTGTGGAGAATCGATCTTTAATCATACATCCCTAAGGGTGCATTCGCGTTGGGCGCTTACGCGCTGTCAGCACATATGTATAGATATACATTGGCATGTAAAGTACTATAGGATGTGGTGCTCACAGCGCTCTAAGCGCCCAACACGAATGCACCCTAAGATTCCCTAAGTACCGAATTGTATCGAATCACTACCATGCAGGCATGTAGTGTATCAACTTATTTACTTTATAAAATTTTTGTTGATAATTACAACAACAAACAACAATTGAAGATTAAGAGTATTTTTCTGTTTTTTGGCAATCTGTACACATCCACAGTTCTCCTTCAGGTTTTCTGGTTAAACCAGCACATTTCAAGTGATACCATTCTAAACAATAATCACATCCTATACTTATTTTAAACTTTCTTTGTTTTCCCACGTAATCATCATTATCAACAGTCTTATCAAAGTCTAATTCGCAATGTTTACACCGCCAATCATCAAATTTTTTGCTCTCATACATCTGGCAATTTTTTTCCATGCTTCATCAGTGAAATATGTTTTAACGATTGACAAATCAACATTAATCTCGTCGATAATGACAAAGGGTAATTCATTATAAATTTTTTTTATGTTAATTTCGCTAATTTTTGATTCTTGTTTGATTAAGTCATTTTTATTCGTTACCAACTATTTTATAATCATTAGACATTTTTGTGTAGTTGATTTTCTGTTAAATGGCATATTTAATTCTTTCTTGGGTTGCTTTTTCTTTCTTGGTATTCCTATAACTGTGTTATCAGTACCCCTAGGACGCCCTTTTCTTTTTATGGCAGGTTGAACAATAATATTTGATAAAATATTTATATCTGATCTTTTTGATGGCAAAGATCTTGTTGATGTTGATACATCTGGCTTACGCGGATTTACAATTGATGAGGAATTATTATGAGACTCATTTATCTGATCTGATGAATCATACGTTTCATTTTTAAAACTGTGGTTAGTAGAACAAATATTTTGTTTTACATTTTCGTCAGATTTATTATGCAATATTTCATCAGAAGAATCGTCTGAACTGTCAAATAATTTATTTTGTATTCTATGCCTTTTTACAGGAGTAGAGAGAGAAATATCGTCATCGTCTGAGCTTTTCAAAACTTCAAATAATTTATTTTGTATTCTATGCCTTTTTACAGGAGTAGAGAGAGAAATATCGTCATCGTCTAAGGTTCCTGAGATTAGTGCGTTCAACCAAACAAACAAACAAACTCTTCAGCTTTATAAATAGTATTGTTGATAACAATTTTACATTCACTTTTATTTTTAATTAATTTTAGAAAAACCTGAAAAAGCATCAGTAACGGAGCCAAATAACGATGAAACCCAATGTGATTCTTCAGAAAAACGAAAACCTCTTCAGAAAAACGACTCAATGAAGGCGGTAATTAATTTGTTTACATATACTTGCTAAAATCTTTGTTTTTCTCTTCATTTTCTTAGTTTTTCAAATGATACATATACAGAATCTTTTTCAAGTATGTTTTTACATACTTGACTTGAGGGTTAGAACATTCATCTAAATTCTAAACTTACCTACTAAAAAGAAAAAATAAATAAATGACAATGTTGAATGAGCGACATGCATACTTACATATTATTATGTACATATATTATATAAACTACTTTTTTAAAGTCTAGGTTCTTACTCATAACAAATTTATGTTTTTATATATTACAGAATACCGAGTTGATGCAGACTCGTATATTATATTTGAGTCAAACTCTCAAAGTTTGGACCAATACAAGGATTACGAAGCCCGTGATACTTTAAAAACAATTGAATTTACTGAGAGCAATAACCAAACGTATGATAATGCCGAAGAAAACATTAAAAGATGGAATTTGCAAATAATGTTTTTAGAACATTCGTTGGGCTGGAATTGGCTGATGTACCGGTTCTGAGGAAGCGCCACGTTACGTACGTTACGTTATGTACCAAAAAATTAAAATTATAAAAAATAATTCATAAGTGTTATGAATAAATTATTTTAAATTAAAATAATATTCTACATATTTCTTAAAATAAAAAGACAAGTATTTACATAAGACTTTATTTTTTATTATTAATTATTATTTATTTTATTTTTTTAAAGTACTTTCTGTGTGTGTGTGTGCACGCGCGCTTTCGTGTGGCTGTATATGTGTGTATTGAAATGACGTTCAATCGTCCATCTAGATATGTTTTCTAAAACTAAATTATTATTCAAAATATTTTTTTCTCTTGTCTTCATAGATTTAAGCAAATCTTGAGCAAACGGTATAGAAAAAATCTCCATACGAGATTTGCACGTCAACCATATAATAAAAAAATCGCCAATAGTGATTTGTTGTTTTTTTAAACTTAAAGTAGCTTCATTTATTGGTTTTAAACAACTAAAAGTTAATGAAAGTTCATCCCAAAATGTTGACGACAACAAATTAGCAATGTCGGAATTACTATCACATACCGATTCAAGAGCAAAGAGACGTTCCAACATTTTATAAGTAGGTCCCAAAGCGTGGTGCAATAAATGGTGGTTTTTTTTTAAATTGGATACTCTGAGAATATTTCTTATCTAGGTCTACGTAAAATATGTACGTAATTTACTTGCCAATTCTATTATACTCTCTGTATCAATGTTTACATTTAACCAACCATATAATAAAAAAATCGCCAATAGTGATTTGTTGTTTTTGTAAACTTAAAGTAGCTTCATTTATTGGTTTTAAACAACTAAAAGTTAATGAAAGTTCATCCCAAAATTTTGACGACAGCAAATTAGCAATGTCGGGATTACTATCACATACCGATTCAACAGCAAAGAGACGTTCCAACATTTTATAAGTAGGTTCCAACGCGTGGTGCAATCAATGATGGTTTTTTTTAAATTGGATACTCTGAGAATATTTCTTATCTAGGTCTACGTAAAATATGTACGTAAAATACGTAATTTACTTGTCAATTCTTTTATACTCTCTATATCAATGTTTACATTTATAGCGTCTCTTACTGCCAAATCTTCGAAACCAGTCTTTCCACTGTAAACTTCAAATTTGTGAGCAAATCCGGAAAGTGAGCATAAAACAAACAGCTTGAACCCCCATTTATGAGGCTTGTTAGGAAAATACTGTTTCATAAAATGTATGATCTTCGATGCACACGTTTGTTAATCGAGTGAGATTAGTTGGTCTAAAGGAGCTCTAGTAATTCTTTATTCAAGTGATCTATTATGAGCTGAATTTTATTAATACGATCTGACATTGGGATATTGATACACAGACATAAATATAGGTATACCAAAAAATTTACGAATCTCCACAGCTGTGACAGGAGGACAGCTAGCAACAGAATATACCTTTTTGTTTCACAGACTGTTTTATCTATGATCTCATCGTTTATAAACAAAGAAAAAAAATAGGCTTTCTTTTTCGGCTATCTCTTCACTCAGCTCTTCATTCCCTAAGAATCGCATATTATCTTCATTTACGTCTAAAGTCCTTTTATTTCAAATTAGGTCTCTTCCCTGGTTTCGCCAAACTTCCCTCCCAATAGGAACACTGCTCTGATGAGGTGACGCAGCGCTGCTGTTGAGATGACCTTCATTTTCTATCAATGGAGGATCCTCAAGCTCAGATGAGCCAGCTCCAGCACTCGCCGCATCTTCAGACGTGCCGGCTCCAGCAGTTGTCTCGTCTTCCCTGTCGTCCAAGTCTTGCTGCAAATTAGCAAGATCTGGATAGTAATCAATATAATCTTTATCACGGATATCTTCGTCATCTTCCGATAAATATTCATTTTCTAGAGAAGTCAGGTAGTCTTCTATGCATTTATCACTCAATCGTCTTCAATTCATACTGAATAGTTAACTTATATCACAACTTTTTATTTTATTTAGAACTATAAACAATTTTAGCACTTTCTAGACTCCAAACGACCATTGACCTTTACAATAGCGAAAACCTTACAGAACTTTCGACAACCTTAAGAACTCAATCTACTGCACTGACAACCACGAATTCACAACCTATAGTACTGACAACCCTGACCTGGTCGAATCCACATATAATAATTGAGTTACCATGTTTGAAAGTGATGTTTTATTTTCGTTTTCCAATTTACAGACGTTTTTAATTTCGAAAGAATTTTTCTTTGGATCTTCTGAATATTTTCTATTCTATCTTAGGACTGACAATGTAATATCATAGTATACAAAATGTTACATTGGCGTATTTAAAAGTTCATTTGATTTTATGTACAAATTTGAAATTTAGTCTATTTATCATTATTTTGTTTATAAAGTAATCATCTCCAACCGATTCCGCCATGGCGGCCAATCTCATTGAGACCTGCTGGATATATTATAGTGCAGACACAAGCGCACTCTCTGCTCTATCACTCTCATACTCCACTGGGACCACATGAGACACGACCAGTGAGAGTTAAGGCGCAGGACAGACGGCTTTACGTATACTCCGAGGGACGGTGGTAGCACACCACCGACTTCCCAACTCCGGGCTGTTACTGATGCTAAACACTAAAGCTCAATAACTAAATTCGGCCCGATCCAACCCAAGTCCTTGATTCCAACCCAGGACCTCTCGATGTATGGCCGTACTTGCTAGCCACCACACAGTTACTATTATACCTATACCTATATATATTTATATGCCTTTATAATATAATATTATACCTATTTATATTTTTGTTTATTTATATACAGTTTTTTTACTTTATTAACTAGTTTAATATGATGCATTATTTTCAATTCAAAACGTTCTTTGTCCATATTAACATTTAAAAACATTAGCTACTGCACTTTTTGAGTAGTAAGCCTCGTTCGCCGATTGTTTAATATTAATCCCGATTTTGAAAACATCCTTTCGCAGGGAACTGAGGTGGCGACTATGTTGCAGTGTGTGTGTTCTTACAATTGATACTAAATTTGAGTATATTTGGCAATGAATTCTAAGTGGATCGTTTAATTCTTCGGATGACGCTCCGTCAAATACATGTCGACTTCCTTGACAGCCTTCGATAATGGAGTTCCTATGGTATAATTGTTTTCAATAATAGTGTCTAAAACACTAAAAGACGAATATTTATCTGTTTTTACTGTTTCCTGTTAACGTTTCTACATTTCTGTTGATGTCTCTTCAAGAAAGGTAACAATAGGAGTATTTTTGGATATTTAGCATTGTACCAATTCAATTAAATAGTTTTTTGTTAATACGCCCATTGCATGGTTTTCAAAAGCCTTTAATTTGAATCTGGGATCAAAGAAGGCAGACGGAAAAAAGATCTACTTACTACTTACTTAGGCTTTCATTAAGACATCTTGCGCTGTGTTGTAATTTTCACCACTCACAGATCTCGTTTATTTCTCGAAGGGTCGCAGTACTTGGCACAGCTTTTTAAATGCCTTCCATTCTTTAATGGATATGTTTCTTTCCAACATATAAAATGTTAATTTCCATCTCGTCGGACAGTCTTGTTTCAATCGTTTTGTTGGAAGTCCGTTGCCGACTTAATATTGACTTAATATCTTAGGTGGTGGTGCTCTGCTTAAAATAACACACTATTGTTGTTACTTTATCGATTAATGATTCCATTGTTTTTAAACTGAATTTAACAATAAGGTTTAACGAATGGGCGTAACATCCGTAGTGCTTTAATAAAAAATGTTATTTTATATCATCATCTTTGTACAACTTTTTTTGGTTATTGGGTCTTCTTTAAAATAACTGATATGAGCATTTCAGGGGAAATTTTGTGGCATTTATTACATCACAAATACTTTTATGACATCGTAAAAAGTTTTTATTTTCTATTGAATGTCGTTCTTTGTTATTGTTTATTTGGAATTCTATTACTCCAGCTTCATCACATGTAATAGGTTTTTTTGGTAATGCATCACTTAGTTGACAGTTTTCAATAGTTAAATCCCCTCCGAATTCCAAGACATCTTTAAAATAAACTGACATATCTATAAGACTGTAATTGTTGACCTTATTATAATTAAAGAGACACTATTATTGAAAAGAATATCGATCCAAGGACGACCCAGAAAAGACATCTATGGCGGGGAATGATTAGGAAAGCCGACCCCAAATAAAGATGGGAAAAGGCCAGAAGAAGAAGATTATAATTAAAGAGGTCTATAGTTGTGCTATCTCTCTTCATATTTTTGTCACTAGTTCCATCGACGCGCTTTACTTTCTTTTTGTCTTTTTGCCAACCCCTTTTCCTTTAGTGCTTTTTCTTATGTTTGTTATTTTTTAGCGTCAATTGATTTTCTTTATCCACTGTACTTTCTTGTTGTTTTAGAATTCTTTGTTGTTTTGATGTACTTGAACCTGGTGTTGCCTCCGAGTATACATTAATCTTATAGTATATAATGCTCTTCAGTAGATTCGCCAACACTTTTTCCTGTCACCAAGTCGAGTTTTCGCTTTCATTTTGTTTGTTTCACACCCATTGTACCATATCTCATGTCATTTAATAAATTTAAGAAGATTCGTCCATTATTATTATAAACGACTGGAGTTGAAGTTAAATTAAAAAATAATAATAAATTAATTAATTTTATAGATTAACTTAATAAAAACTAAAATATTTTTTTTATATTAAATGATAATATAATATTCTTATAAATAAAACATTAAACACTCGGCGGTCTCACTCCGCTGAATCCTATTTATAGGTGTGGCCGTACTATCTAGCATGGCCTCTCATGACAAGGCAGCGTCCTCGCGGCCCTCGTCAGTCTTTGTCGGCGGACCAGCTTCAACATCTCCATGGCTGGACAATGGCTCTTGATCTTCTTGGCAACTTGGCTTAACAAAACAATGCGTTAGGCACAAACGTTGGAAGTTAGCTACACTTAATAGCAAGGGGTCTAAATTCAAATTACCTATGTACCAAACATCTTAAACAATTTCACATGTATCTTAAAGACAACAGCAGGATTTACTCGGGTCATATTCCCACCGAATACCACGCACGCATAAGGATTTACATCGGTTACAAAAGGTCAACCACGAGATCTACTACAGGATTTACACTCTGTCTAGTCAGCATAGGCCACACCGACCTAAACCTTGTTACCTGTACAACACACCGCGAGTCTGACTCAATAGTACAGACTCACTGTCTACCTGTGTCAAGGTCACCCCAAGACCATGTGACCATGTTATTGGATACATAGACTGCGCGAAGCGTAAGCAAAGACTGGGTGTATACAGTAAAATAAATAAATAAGACTAACGAAAGCTCACCACTAACTTTCACCTTCACCACGTCACAACACCAGCAGCTGCTTGGCTGGTTTTGCCATACGAACCCGGTAACAATCTACTTCATACTTGCTCGTCTAATCTGACCCTGACTGATTAATCTACCCAAATACTCTACCTCGTTACACTGATACCAACGGGTTTTAAACGTGTCAGATGATTTGCGTTTTAACTGGCTATTACAGTTACGACTCGAAGCGCTATAAGGACTGATTTTCTTATTAAAATTAGATCCACTACACTTAACAAAGCTTGATAAGTACTATACTTTCAGGTGTTAATTTAGTGTTCATGGCGGACGCACGAATTTGTGGGTCAGTAATACCCTGTACAACCCGTACGAGTTAACTTGAGACCTGAGCCGATGACGTCATTTTCAATGTACGGTGCGCAAATGAAGTTTCGAGCGTGGTACTTTTTTATTTACCAGTACCAGTTTTATTTACTTTGGCAAATAATATTTTGCAATGTAGGTATGTATAAGGAAAATTGGAAAAAGGTATCTTATAATATAATTCAATAAAATACTGCACATTATTATATTATTATTCATTGTCACTGTAAACAATTGTTTCTATTCCGTCCATTTCATCGGCACCGTATTCGCTTTCACTCTATGAGCTGGTTTCTTCCCCTCCGAGGGATATAATTAGCTGCCTCTGTTGGATTTCTCCCAGTCTAGCTTTCTCCCAGTAATCATTTTCTTTCGATAGGGTTCAAATCGCAGTTGTAGGGTGGCAGCCGTAATACCTCGTGTCCGTGCTCCCTCATGAGTTCATCCACTATATATTTTTTTGGTGGTTTATTGAGCATTTTGTGGTACAGTTCCGGTTTCGTCATTTTTTCATCAAACGGAATGTTGTTTTTCCTAAGCCTGCATCTCACCTTTCAGGAACGAGCTCACGGGTGGTTTTTCAATCTGGGTTGAGTGGTAGGGAGCATTGTCTATTACGACGAGACAGTTTTCGGGTAAGTTTGGGATTAATTTTTCTGTCAACCACTTCTTAAAGTTTTTGATATCCATTTCGTGATGGTAGTCCCCGGTATTATTTTTGCATTTGTACAGCAGCAATTCGGCACCGGGGATAAAACCGTTTTCACCGCCAGCGTGCACCAAAATCCACCGCTGTCCTGGATTATCATTTTTTTTAATGCTTGCGTCATCGTTATTTTGGCAGCATTTGCGCACGGTATAGTGGGAATGAATCCACGTTTCGTCTAAGTAAATTACGGGCAAAAGTGTCCGCTCCAAGAGCATTGTTTTCTCTTTTTCTACGCAAGTAACGGGCTCTCCAGGCGGCAATATCGGGTTTTTGGATTAAGACTTATCTTTTGTTCTTGCATTTCTTGAATTTTTACCCCAAGTAGTTCACGAGTATTCCTCGCAACGTGGTCTTTTCACCTGTGAATAGAAATTATTATTAGACGAGTGTCTCTTTACTAATATTTATAGTCAGTAAATGAAATAGTTATTTAAATTATATTATTTATGACCTTTTGATTTTGTGTGTAATATTAAACCGATTAATACCTACTGTTAAGATAATTTCTCTATGTTTACTTAACGTTATTAACGTAATTAAAATGTAATAAAATATAGAAATAAGTATAGGTAATATTTGAATATAATTTACCTGGAAAATTAAGATCTGCTTTTGCAGCCGCCAAAATCTTTTTCAACGTCGGAATTGCTTTTCGCACTGTGTAGAAGCTGTCCACTAGGTTTCTCAGAGCACACAGATCAAAATTATCAATTTCATCCAAAATTTTAACAATTTTAGAGTAAGTGTCCGTGCTTGGCTGTGTATTGTCTTTCCACCCATTTAAAAAAAAAAAGATGGCGCGTACAGCGCTTGATAACGCCTAAACTCCACAACACAACGTCCAAACTTAACAATAAAACAATACAATTAACAATAACAGAAAAAATAACGTCCACGTGTAACAAAAATATGTGTAACAAAAACAACAAACAACTTTAAAATTCGAACGAGAGCGAGAGTACAAGACGCGTATCCATAACGAAGGAAGATGCTATCGGTACTGAACGCAAAAGGTCAGCGCGGGACGTGGCGCGGGGAGTCGGGAAGGGGGTCGCATTCCAGCCGAGTCTCAAGTTAACTCGTACGGGTTGTATAATGATTGCATTCAGTAATTCGCTACTTAACCCTTTGACAATGCGTAATTTTAGTAATAATTTACGAGCATATTCAAGCCAAGTGCGTGCTTCACCCTTGAGACTACGACCTATGCGAGCAAGGCATTCACTGTTTTCCAAATGATTAATAGATTTAGCTTTATCAACTTCATTGCACCACGTGTCGACATCATGAACACTCGGATCAAAATCGGAGACAAAATATTGATTCGATCTCACCGGGAATCGGACGATAACGTCAAGTAATCGTTCAGCGATGCTTTTGACGTCGTTCGCCGCTAAGGACGGCGTGGCAGCGACGTTTACGACTAGGGTTAGACAGGGATCCGGGGCCACCACCGAAGCAGTTAGAGTCTCACTTCCATGTGCCCGTTCCTCCAGATTCTGTTATCTCCTCAAAATCTAGTCTCGTCCCTGCACGGCGTCTCCCTTTTCCTCTAGTGTCAGCAGGCATTGCGTCTCTGCCCAATTTAATCTAAAAAAATTAATTATTTGACTGAGTATAAAAACTTTTAGAAACGAGAACTACCTACTTTATCAAATTTATAAAATCAGTTGAATTATCGGGCGGATTAGGCCTACGAATCCCACTTCTGATCTTATAAATAAAACATTAAACACTTTAAAAAAATAATTTTATTGAGTAACTGAAAATAATTACAATTAAATAAAGTTTTATCGAATTTAACACAAAGCACAGTAAGCCTATTTGGGCAGAGCGCAATGTTGCTATCTCGATGTCTAAAGAAAAAATCGGCGGTCTCACTCCGCTGAATCGACGACACGTTTGGCTCAGTTGGTAATGACCCTACTTTCTGCGCCAGCGGTCGCGGGTTTGAGTCCCGCTGGGGGCATGCATTTGTTGAACACAAATGTTTGTACTCCAGTTATGGGTGTTTATATTAATAATATCTATGTATTTAAAAATTATTTGGGTGTATATCAACTATCTGGTATCCGTAACACAAGCTTCGTAGTTTAGCACGGAACTAGATGACGCTGTTGTAATAACGTCCCAACATATTTATTAATTATTTGATTTTTTTTCTTATGATTATTTGTAGATTTATTAATAATTAATATATTTTTCTGAACTCTTTCTTACTTCTAGTAAAGTATCAAGACGTTCTAATATATGAAAACCATTCGGTGTGGAAAAACATCATACGAGCGAGCCACAATGGAAATGATTAATATATTTATTTTTAATTTGTATTATGCATATTAGTGAATGAGAGAGAGGTAAATAGTGATAGTGTGCGTGTGTGTGTGTAGTTTATTATAAAGCTTTTCACCTGAAATTAATTATTTGTTCAATAAAACAATAGCTGATATTATTTAAAAAGACAAAATGTAAAATTGAGATCAAAGAGAGAACAACTTTTACTTTTATAAGGTACATAATTCGGCAAAAACTAGTCATGCTTTTTATTCCTGAAACAACTTTGGAAAGTTCGTTTCGTTTTTAATATGTACTAGTAGGTCATCTTCTCTTTTACGAAGAAATATTTTGCCGTTTGATATCCAGATTTAATACAAATTTGTTCTGATTGAATACAAATTACTATTCAAAAGTTACGAGAAAGAAGGTTTTTTTTGTTTATTTAGAAATTATGTAAATAATTAAAATTAAGCATTATTACTCTTCACCACTTGAGTCATCAATGCTGCAAATATCACACATGAAAACTGCTTGGTTATCGTCTATAATTTGACTTTGGGCAATGAATGTAATATGGATTACTACAGAAAGAGCACGTTATCAATTCGGCTCCGTTTTATAGTATGACATCTCGTGAGTAAAGTCTATTGAAAGATCGGCATACCCAGTCATTAGGGGAGATTGAAGATTTGTCAAGTATTTCTTGTTAATTTTGGCTACAGGTCTCAAGCTGTTGGTGCTTATACTCTCTTCCATGATCTTAGAATTATATTTGGCGTTTCAAGTTTGTGCGTCATCGCATTGCATTTGTAATATCTCGGAAGGAGCAATATTCTGTATTTGAGTCTCAGCAATAGAACTCGTGCTTGCAATCGAAGATTTACCAGTGTTAGTGTCTTTGATTTCTCCTTCACAAAAGGGATAGTTATCCGTTTTAATTGTTTCGGAATTAGGGCTCATTTTCATTAGTCGTTAACTCAGTCGTTACACCGCAAGCGGGGAATCCCCGAATACGGGCTGTCGACTAATGAAAATAGGCTATCTATATCTCGGTCGTTATACGGCATGCCGATATTCCCCGTACGTGGCCTAACAACCAATGAAATTCGCCGGTTGGTATAAAGCATGCGTGGTGCGCCGTGCGGGGACTCAGTTTACGAATGTAATTGTCTAACTTCAGTGAAGTTAATAATTTCTTCTTCAGTAAATCACAAACAGATAACATTGCTCCACACAACAATAATTGTTGATCCATAGCAGGTACCTACGTCTACTCAGTCCCACTCTTTCAAAATAAACGTGTAATGAAGAATATCAAACAATCCGCAAGCGGGCCCTATCGACTAATGAAAACGGTTATCGCATGCTGGCCCTATCGCATGCTTAACTAGAAATCCCCCGTACCTCGTATGCGAGCCCTATCGACTAATGAAAACGATTACAGCATGCGGTCCCTATGGCATGCGTGAACAGTAATCTCCCGCACCCCGAATGCGTGCTCTAACGACTAAGGGCTCATTTTCATTAGTCGTTAGAGCACGCATTCGGGGTGCGGGAGATTACTGTTCACGCATGCCATAGGGACCGCATGCTGTAATCGTTTTCATTAGTCGATAGGGCTCGCATACGAGGTACGGGAGATTTCTAGTTAAGCATGCGATAGGGCCAGCATGCGTTAACCGTTTTCATTAGTCGATAGGGCCCGCTTGCGGATTGTTTGATATTCTTCATTGCACATTTATTTTGAAAGAGTGGGACTGAGTAGACTTAGGTACCTGCTATGGATCAACAATTATTGTTGTGTGGAGCAATGTTATCTGTTTGTGATTTACTGAAGAAGAAATTATTAACTTCACTGAAGTTAGACAATTGCATTCGTAAACTGAGTCCCCGCACGGCGCACCACGCATGCTTTAAACCAACCGACGAATTTCATTGGTTGTTAGGCCACGCACAGGGAATACCCGCATGCCGTATAACGACCGAGATATAGATAGCCTATTTTCATTAGTCGACAGCCCGAATTCGGGGACTCCCCGCTTGCGGTGTAACGACTGAGTTAACGACTAATGAAAATGAGCCCTAATGAAAATGAGCCCTTAGAGTGAGGACTTTCGACCACATAGACTTAACCGATAATTATTTCCTCCATACTTCCTCCAAACTTGGTTTAAGATAGCATTACCAAATAAGATTATTTTAAAAAATTGTACACTTCTGCTTTGTTCGATACGCGTGTTGAAATCCGTATTTCAACCATACTTTTCCTAAATATTAATTTAATACTTGACATGATCAAATAAAAAAATATTCTAACCAACTAAAAATATTATAAAAAGAAAAATAGGTGGGTGTTTATTAATAGAGAAATCAAAAATTATGTATTTGCGCATGGCAAACTTGAGTGACATTTGGACCCACAAAGAACATTCTTTTTAAAACATGCGCATCGATTATTTTGGCACTGTCTTTTAGCCGGCATGCACAAATTGCTAAAGCCCTGTCCGCCAAATAAAGATTCTTTAGAAACAGCTTCTCTTAAGGATATTATATTTTGAGGGATTTCTTCGAGGTATTTATTTGACGATATTTTTAATTCTTGTCGGTTAAACCACTTTTTGATGATCCCGTTATTTGTGCCAATTTGGTAAACGCCGTGTCTCATATTCAATACTTTTCCCGATATATTTTTAGCATCTATGGGACCTCTAGCAATTTTTGGGACGTTGAGAAATACGCTATCTCCTATATCTAGAGCTGGGAGTTTCTTAGCCGTATCAGTAATAATTTTTTCCGCCGCTCTTTTTATGCCTTGATGTGATTTGATTGTATTTCTTGCTCTCGTTTACACATTACATACAAAACACTTGCTCCGTAACCTTCGTTACCAATTGAGTCCCCACAAATAGTGTGCACTGGTCTGAGACAAAAATGACATTGGTGGGATAGACGGAACTATCGGTGATAGTTCCGTCTTTACATACAATGCATCTCAAGTCAATTGCAAGGGTAGAATTTGGTAAAGCAACGTTACTTTTGGCGTTTAATGGCTCACCTGTATGTTGAATAGAAGTAATGATATTTGTGGTATTCATAGAGGCGTAAATTGGCACAGGCAAAGTAATTAACTCGTTAGAATATATGATAACAGAACTATTCGTTACTTGTGCTGAATAGTCTTCAGTCACATCCGTTACATTTTTGGAATACACGTTCAAAGAGCTATGTAAAATTGAATTCCTACTTTCTGGCAACATAGTTATAGGGAGGATTTCGCCTATGTCAGGTGGTTCTCATTTTCATTACTTGTATTTGAAACAATAAAATCCACTAGTCTTCCATCAAAAACTTCTTTTAAGTGTTCTTCAGTTGTGATATGCTTAAGAATGCCGTGAGGAATGTTAGAACTTCGTACACCAGATTTTGGTTCGCAACCAAAAAGAGCACGTAATGGCGATCTTCCTTTTTGTTGCCGATTGTCCATTTTGTAGAATTATTATCTGGCTTCCAAGCACGAAGCATGTTTTTAACATCTTGGTTACTTCGCTCGACACTACCTTGGGTCTATGTCGAGGTGTCGCGTCGAGTATCATTATTATTATCATATCATTCTACATTCAGGCCACATTTTAACCATTTTTTTAATTATGTTGGCGGTAATTTTTTTGCCGTTATCGCTCTGCAGTATATACTCGTATGGTGCTCCAAATACTAAAAATATTTAAAGCAATTAGGTGGCAACTTCATTTGATTTTTTTGAAAAAAGTGGTCTAAGTTGTATAAACTTAGTGCTATGATCCTGGTAGTTAAGAAGTCATTTAAACTCGCCATCTGGTGCTGACTGAAGATCAATCAGATCGACATGACCCCGCTCTTTAAAATCTTGAGATATAATTGGTTTAACTACGATACCTTTCGTTGGTACGTTACGTTTGGATTCACAGACAGGACACAATGAGACGAATAAGTCGATTGCTTTTCTCACAATAATAAAACCTATCCTTAATACTATAAAATAAAATTTGATACAGATTTTTGTGTCGACCACCGTGTCCACAGCTTTTATGAATATCTAACAATATGTCGTAATATTCTTCTAACGGTATTACACGGATTGTTGAACTGTCAGGGCTATCTTTTTTTAGAATAAGGTACTCCACATCACCAATACTCATTACCTCATATTTTTTTGACCAATAATACTCTGCAGGAGTCTTCCGAGAACCAGATTTTATGGACATCTTAGCATTTTTTAGGTGCCGGATAACCTCAAAAACCTTGTCAAATGTCATCGGTTTTTGAATTGTAAAACTTTTTAGTTCACTATAAAATTTAAAATTACTATTCTTTTGTGAAATGTCATTTCAACTCGTAGTATTTGCACTATCTTTATATATAAAAGAAAGTTATGTTAGTTACACTATTTATAACTCAACAACGGCTGTACCGATTTGGCTGAAAATTGGTGAGGAGGTAGCTTAGAGCCAGGAGACGGACATAGGACTTTTTAAGGCAAATAAGGGGCTGTAAAGGGCTGAAATAGGGGATGAAAGTTTGTATGGAAATAACATCGTTTGGCAGCGTTCCCATGTGACTTGACATAAAACGTCAGTCACTATAAAACGTGGTTTAATTAAAACGCATATGATTTGAATTTTATTTATGTAAATATAATTTGAATTTTATTTATGTAATTATTATTGTAAAAAATCAATATTTAAACTATTTATATTAGTGAAGTATAATTGACAATGCCGCGACCAAGACGATCGAATCTTTCCCGACAAACCAGTAATGCAAGAAGGATACGAAACATTACAAATGAAAGGACTGAAGAAGAACAAGAAATTGCACTTGAAGAGCGCCGCGTTAGTATGGCTCGACTTCGTGCTTCTCAGTCACAAGAGCAAAGTGAGGCAGCCCGTGAAACGGCTCGGTTGGCAATGCAAAATCGTCGAGCGAACAACAGAGGTCAACAAATAGATAATTTACAACGCAGAACAAGAGTTTTATCAAGTGCTGATTTGTATCGAACAGCGTTTCGATACGACTGCAGTAATGATTACAGCTTGCATTCTAGCGTTTGCATTGGGCGAATGGACGTTGTTTGCGACTATTGTGGTGCATTAAAGTTTTCCGGAGAAACGCCAGGATTGTGCTGCCTTAGTGGTAAAGTGAAATTGCCATTGTTGACTCCGCCACCTGAGCCATTGCATTCATTGCTTTGTGGCGAAACACCCGAATCACGTCACTTTCTTGCAAACACTCAAAATTACAATAGTTGAAAAAGAGCGCATGCCAAATGACGTCATTTGGGGCAAATATTATAGAACAAGGATTTAATCCGACATTCAAGGTATTTATTTATTTATTTTTGTAATTACAGAGAATATAGTTAAAGAATAACTTACTTTAGTTATTAGTACGTATTATGTTGGCTAATTCTGAAAAAAGTGTTTATAACTGAGTAATACTGCCTGGTTTTTATTTTGTAGATACAAGGACAGATTCACCATCGAATTGGATCATTACAACCTCTCGAAGATGCACAGCATAATTTTTTACAAATATACTTAATGGGCAACACGGAAGAACAACTTGATCGACGTCGAGAGATCAATGCAGGAATGAAGCTAGCAGTTTAGAGCGCATGCCAAATGATGACTACAAAGTAGTGATCAGAGCAGATAAATGACCATCTGGAGCACACGAACGCACATTTAACGCACCAACAATAGATGAAGTTGCCATCCTGATTGTTGGTGAACACTTGGAAAATCGCGATATTGTGCTTACACGTCGCGATACTGGGCAAATGCAACAAATATCTGAAACACATCGTTCATATGACGCGTAGCAATACCCGCTGATGTTTTGGCAAGGAGAAGATGGATATTATTTTAATATCAAAATGATAAATCCATTCAATGGTGAGATTTTTATTTCATTTTATTTATTTGGGAAAGAAACGGACTTCAAATAATAAATATTAAAACAATGTATAGTAAATACATCACCCAAGAAAAGGTTTCACTAATATAATAGTAAATTTTTACAGTTGGATGTGCTCGCAAAATATTGTTAATGTCCAAATAACAACAATCTGGCAACCGGTAATTAATTATGCTAAAAAATTTAAAACGTGTTTGTTTTCGTTTATTTTGTTCAAGTGAAGAAGCTACAAAGAAAGTTAGCTCAATGAATTATTACGCATATCGTTTGATGATTCGTCAAAATGCTGATAACTATTTGCTGCGGTTTCGTCGATTGTTTCAGCAGTATTGCGTCGACATGTATGTCAAATATTCAAGTGTGAATAAATTACAAAGCGTAGTAGCATATATTTATAGATTCTACAATAATTTACTAAGAAAGCAGGTAATTAATGATATCAATTTAAGTCCAAAAGAATTAGATTCAGCGTTGCTGGTTATCATTCGTTGCATACAAAATATTTTTTTTTTCAAAAAAGATAGTAGCTACTCAAAATAGTACAAAAATAACATCAGGTCTAGCTGCTTTACATCCATTTATTGACAGTAGTGGTTTGCTCCGCGTGGGGTGTAGGCTGCAAAATGCAGGCATTCCGCATGATAAAATGCACCCCATCATATTACCAAAAAATTTTCACCTTACGTCATTGATTATTGAAAGGGAACATCTACGATTACTATATGCAGGTCCCAGGTTAGTACTCAGTTCATTGTCCCAGAGATTCTGGATTATCAATAGTATTCGGGAGGTCAAAAAGGTGGTGCACAAATGTTTAAAATGCTTCCGCCTAAAGGCGCAGTGTGCGAGGCAGCTCATGGGCTCTCTTCCGGAGGAACGTGTCACTGCTACTAGACCATTTCAGCATGTAGGTATCGATTTTTGTGGTCCATTTCATATAAAAGTTGCCAGAATTCGAAAACCACTCTTGAGAAGCTTCTGTTCAAAAGGAGATAAGTACACCCTAACAAAATTTTCACAAAACGCAATTTATAGATAATTTTCTGAATTCAACTCATAGGTTTTTCTTTTTCAAGGTAATGTGTGAGTAATACCACAAGAGCTTAGAATCATGTTAATAATTTTTTTTTAATATGGAATTTTTGAAAAAGCTTAGTTTTTTGGAAATATCGCTTTTTGATTAAAATTTTTGATTATAACTCCTTTTGTTCCAGAGACTTTGTAAATATCTCCTTTTGATTTAGACAGCTTGCAATGTCTATGTTAATTTTTTGTGTAAAAATAGAAATAAAAATTATGAATTGACCATTAATAATTTTTATTTAATGTTGTACCTATATTTTAATTACACTCTGACCTGCCCCACATCAGGCTCGAGACAAATACAACAGCAGTCATCATCACAATCTGGGTGTTGTTCAGTTTCATTTTCATCAAAAGCCGCTGTATTGGCATTATTTGCTAATATTCTCTTATACCATGACAATTCACTCAGTTCAGCCCATTCATCTCCAAATTGCTTTTTCAGGAGATTTTCAACATCTTTTTTTTCTTAGTACTTAACACGTTTTGAACTTCTTCCAGGTTATCCACACTCAAAGCATGTCTTTTTCCTCTTTTCAGAACAGACTCATATTCTTCACTGCCACTCATAAATCTAAAATGTTCTGAGGTTTTTACTTTGCAGTCTGACACATTTCCTCTTTTTGGTTTAATTTTTTTTAAGAAGATTCGCTTCAGTTTTTGAATACCTGATATATTTTTATAATGGTTTTGTAACGATTTAATGTCATATAAAGACCATTGATTATTTAAGACCAGCACCTGTCCATGGTTTTTAAAAATGTTGTGGTATTCTTACACTGTGGTAAGCACAGGATACTTGCGAATTTCCTTTTCCAACCGACCAAACACACGGTCGGCTGGGAGGAAACTATGGCCTCTGACTGGGAATGTTATGTGAATCTCTCTTAAATGTGGAGGTGAATTATTATGCAGCCAGAACAAGAGCATATGAATTATATGGCTGTTCTTGTTCTGACCACCACAGCCATCACAAAACAACCTCAGTGTATTTATTTCAGCTGGTATATCAAGCCCATTCAAGTAAGTGTACAGGGCGGAACCAATCTCTACTGATCCTCTACTGGCTTGAGTCTCATTCCACGTAAAAAAAATTGGTTGTTTAGATTTTAAGTCAACTATACAAAAGTTGTATAGGCTTACTTGCCGAGAGTAAAAAGCGTCCTGAATGGGCGTTCTGGGCAGAGGTTGAACCTGTTGTAGGTGTAACAGAAGGATAGACTCCCTTCTACTTCAGTCTTCGATTACTGCGTGGTGTGGTAAGTAAATAGCTGATTTCTTCAATTTATCCTTGTCTGTAACTTTGACCATATGATTTAAGTTCAAATACTCCCTTATCACTTGTGTGTAATCCTCTTTTAACTTAATGTTCTTTTGCAATTTAAATTCTAAATTTCTCCATCTTTTTTCAGCTATTTTTCTGAACTCACCACGCATGCAGTCCGGGTTGGCCATACGAAACGGCAGTCTTACGATGAACCGACCGTCTTCATTTCGTTTCGTAGTATCCTTAAATAATTTCTCACATTTAATTTCCTCCTCTGTGAGCATTTTTCTTTTTACAGATGGTTCGGCTTCAAGTTCCCAAAACCTCTTCAGCATATTGTCCACTTCCAGATACGAATGCAACACAGTTATGTGAGAATAGATATTTGACGTGCTATCTACCTTACAGACACCAGATATTATCCAACCGAAAGCAGTATCCTGCGCCAAGAGAGATCCGTTGAGGTTTCTTTTAATACCTTCCTGAATAATTTGACTGTATATCTCCGCACCCAATAAGATATCAATCTTATTAGGCGTATGATACTCAGGGTCAGCCAGATCATCCAGTGTCAGGTTTTCCCATTTTACCCTAGTTGTCTTCGTAACTGGGAGAAGAGACGTAACCGACTTCAAGACATGTGCCTTAACCTTAACTTGAAACCTAGGATCAACTCTCGACCTTAAATTAATTTTGACTGTAGACTTGGAAGTCACACTTTTATCTCCACCTACACCAACTACGGTATTTTTGACCGCAAACCTTTTTAAACCTAAGTGCTGCACCATAGCCTCGGTAATAAAAGAACCTTGCGACCCCTGATCTAATAAGGCCCTAACTGGGAAATAAGTACCGTCTTTCGCCTCAGCTTGCACCACAGCTGTGGTTAATAAAACCATTGTTGAACAGTTCCCTGTCGAAAAACAAGACACAAGTTGCTTATCTAAACTTTCTGCTTGCACAGATAACTCATTACTGCTTGCGGCAGTATCCTCCTCAGTTGACCTTCGACTGGTCGACGAGGTTGTTTGATGAATCGCCTCAACTTTAGCACTACCAGAACCAGAACCACCACTGGGATGTAATAAAGAATGATGTCGACGTTTACACACTTGGCATCGGACAATATTTTTACACATTTTAGCGGAATGGTTGCTATTTAAACAAATAAAACATAAGTTTTTATCTAACACGAACTCACGGCGTTTCTCATTACTTTCTTTTCCAAATTTTTTGCACGCAGTTATTTTATGATCCGCACTACAATACGCACACGATACAATCGGTTTATTTTTAACAACGTGAAAAGATTTAGTAAATTTTTTCTCACTGTGATGTACCTTAGAATCAATATTTTCTAGACCTCTAAAACGTCCGATTAAAAAATTGGAAAATTGTTGAAATGTGGGTAATTCGTCACTTGGATCTGAAGATACCTTTAACTCCCACGCCTTTCGCGTATCTTTATCTAATTTAGCGCTTATAATGTGGATAATCAGAATATCCCAAGATGAAACATCCACACCAATATTTTTTATTGAGTCTAAACAATCTGACGTTGTACTAATTAAGTTTTTAATTTCAGATGCTGATTCAGATGACAAACTTTTTTGACTTAGTAGACGCTTCAAGATGCCGTTCGCCAAAAACCTTTTATTATTGTACATACTATCTAATTTCTCCCATGCAACTTGATAACTATCCGACGTCACCTTAATGTTGCGTAATAGTTGTTCGGCTTCCCCGGCTAAATGTCCCCTTAAATAATAAAATCTTTGGGCATCATCCAGTGACTTGTTTTCATGCACAAGCCCTAAAAACAAATCTCTGAATGTCTGCCACTCTGTGTACTTACCGGAAAAGGTAGGTATTTTTATTTCAGGCAACTTGAAACGTCTTTCTGAAGTCTCACATTGACTATTTGAACTTGACTTTACTTCTGATTTCAGTGTTTTTAATTTATACAGCATTTCTTTTAACTCGGTCTTAAATTGAACATATAATTCTTCTACCTCATCATACACACTATTTTTGTAATAATCCGAACTATACAACTCAGTTCGCTTAACCTGACTAATGATTTTAGTATGAGTGTCTGTAAACAAAGTCCACTGTTGTTCCAAGTTATCTAGCCTTGTTTCAATATAAGCAACCGTTAAACGATCCTTAGAAGACTTTTTAAAATTAGTCTTAACTTTTAGCATTTTAGCCCTTATGTCTTCCTGCAGATCATTAAACGACTCCATTTTTAAAATTTTTACTTTAACAATTTTATCACTTATAATACTTATCAATATAAATCAAAACAGCAATTTACTTTAATTGACAAAGTTAAACTCTAACAACTGAATTATTTTTCTTAGTCAATATTTTTCTAAGTCCAAGAAACAGATGAGCAAAATTTTACAAGTCTTTTTAAATTTAAATTCTGACTGAAATCGGGCGTGGATTCCCCGTCTCAACCAATATTTACTTAAAACTATTACAAGTCCTAAATTATTGAAATAATTCTAAGTTACTTCACTATCTTTAATTTTTCTAAGTTCCACTAATCTTTGAAATAAGGTTTAATTTTCAAGTTAATTTCTTCTATTATAATATTTTAAAATGTACTCACGATTTATCACCGCACACACACACACTCACTTATCTTCGCTATAATGCACCTGTGGCGCCCTCTAGCGCTCCGCAACCTCCACCGCTGCTGCTTGCCGGTTCCCGTCCGTCGATCCTCCGGGTTGTAGACACCCGGTTCCTCCTCTGCCTTGGCGCCGCTCGTGGCGCCTCGCTGAAGGGATGTTCTGGACAGCAATCCACTGCCAGTAGTGACGACACGGGTGGTACTTCCTGTACCACTGATGCGGCAATAACACAAAAACACGCCTAGCCTAGCTTATCCGACTACGAAAGGACCATGAACAAAACTCCGGCAGGCTACCTTTGCAATAAAACACTTTGCACAAATTTAAGCTTTTAATTCCTCGTACAACGATTCATACCAAAAAATTATTTTTACATATCTTATACCTTCCAGCCCAACCAAACCATAGCGCGTTTTACAATGCTGCCCCACTGACGAACCAAACCATAGCGTGATTTAGAAAGTTGTACAAATATGACAACGCCATCTAGGCGGTCATCGAGGAACTAAATAAATAGTAACTTATCTAAAGCAATTACATAAATTATAAAATATGTTCACCGGTGTGCATGCCTAATCCGGACAGACATTTTTCTGTTTTTGAGTCCATTACCCGAACCACCTCCTCCTCCTTCTTCTCTGAGGTTCATAAGACGACATTAATCTAGTCAAATAAATATCTTGTTTGACTTTTGTGTTCTGGGCAAAAAACAACTTTCGGTTTTTAATAACATTTTCAAGTGTTACCGATGAACATTTGAATTTACTAGAGGGCTTGTGTCGACAGGGTTGCTTAAAATTAACACAAAGGGGATCCGTGTCCGTGTACCTAAAACAGAAAATTATCAAAGTTATTAATCATTGGCACTGTGGTATCTATGTATAATGATACTCAAGATATAATATAGAAAAGGTACTTACGTCTTCTTTTTATAGATAGACCGATCTTTTGTTTGTTTTTTTCTTGCACCAGAATTTAACTGTCCTACAGTATCCATTTTTGTGAAATATACGCTGAAATCACTGAATTTAGAATTATTTAGAAGCAAATTCACCAGCCATATCATGGGAGGGAATATCCAAAGATAGATTGATTGACACTTGACTTGACGTTTGGTTGACAGAAAATAGACAAAAAGAAACAAAGTTTTTCTAACCCTAAACGCTGCTGTAGCAAAAAGAAAAAGAGAAACAGCCTAGCCTAGCCCAAAGATATCTCCTTTTGTACCGGTAAATTTAACACTGTGGACATTTTGTATGAAACATATCTCCTTTTGTACAAGACATTCTATTGCATTATTTTTTCTTTTAATATTGGTTGGAAATATCTCTCTTTGATCGAAACTTTAAAACTAAAAGTGTTTTTTCTATTGGAATAAACGCCTTTTGAACCAAACTTTATGCACTAAGTTGTATAATCGAACGTAAACATTCGATCCGTAAAAAAAATTCATAATGGTAAAAGTGGATTTATCTCCTTTTGAACAGAAGCTCCTCTCTTAACAAAGGGTTATGTGGCATTATTTGTATGTTTTTCAACAAAGGCTGTACATGTAGAAGTTGTGTCAGACCTTAAAACTGAAACCTTATTGGCATGTTTTGATCGATTTATGAAGATAGGCGTGGAATGCCTTCCAAAGTTTTTTGTGACAATGGTAAAACCTTTAAAGGAGCCGAAAATAAGTTAAAAGAATTATATGATTTGCAATCCTCCAAGGCTCATAGAGACTCTGTTTACAATTATTGTAAAACAAAATACATAAAATTCATGTTCATTTCCAGCTACTCTCCTGAATTCGGCGGGCTCCGGGAAGCAGGGGTCAAGAGTGTAAAACACCATCTCAAGCGAGTTGTTGGTAATCTTTCTCTGACTTACGAAGAATTTAACACCATAGTACAAATAGAGGGTGTATTAAACTCTAGACCACTGCTTTCCAACCCTAATGAAAGTAGTTACTTAACGCCAGGTCATTTTCTAATTGGAACGGCTCTCTGTTCTTACCCTGAGGTGGATTTATTGGAAATTGCAATAAACCGTTTAATTGTCTAAGCTTAAACAACACTTTTGGAAGGCGTGGTCAGCTTACTACCTTACACAACTCCAAAGTCGTCCCAAATGGAAACACATCTCCCCTAATTTAAAGGAAGGAGATCTAGTGCTTGTTAGAAACCTAAATACACCTCCATTGGAGTGGCCTATGGCCAAAATTATTAAAATATGTCCCGGTAAAGATGGAAGAGTGAGGGTGGCTGAGGTTAAATATAATAATAAGATTTATTTAAGGTCTGTAACTTAGTTATGTCCTCTTCCAATAGAGTGACAAGTTGTAATATCTGGTACTATAAATAAATTGAAATACTTACACTCATTTCTTACTTTGTGGAAAATAATAAATAAAACAAGCTGTATTTGTAATAACATTTATAATTCAGGCATTTTAGACTAAAGATATGCTGTAATAATAACACTATAAATGTTTATTTTAGTTGTATTCAAATATTTATGTAAATTATTTTAAGTGCATTGTAAATACTGGTTGTGTCTAGTGATTCATTTTAAGTTAGTTTGCTCAATTAACTATTTTGGACACAAATTTGATTTGCATACTTCTAACCGTTCATAGTTATTTTGCCTCTGAAAATTAGGTTATGAGTGAAGAGCGTAATTTGTACCTAATTCTTTATTGTTGAATTTTTTTGTCATACGTGTATAGAATCTAGACCTTTTATTTTTTCTCTGTTCATGTTAATATTCATGGAATATAGTTTCACTGGTTGGGCAATTCTTGTACCTGTTGTATTTCGAAATCTCTTAAAAAATGTTCTTGCTGGCCCGCCCAACTATGTTTAGTACAAATAAACATATATTAACTATCTGTATTTAGCTAGCAACATTAATTTTATTTTGTCCATTTAAATATATATAAATTATAATTTTTGAAATGGCAACACTCTCTTTCTCTTGGTCTTCCGCCTTTGCTACAACCAGTGCTGCAATTTTGTATTTTTATTTAATTTAAGTGAATTTCAATAAATTCAGTTTTCTACTAAAATGGTCGTTTGTATTATACAAAATATAAAATGGGTAAAGAGTAGGCCAACTAAACCACTGCTCTCATAAGTAAACAAGGTTTCGGAATAAACGTTATTAGGCAATCGAGATTTGTACATGTCCAGTTTTCCCAGACGTTAATGATTATAAAAATTTACCTACTATTATTATGTAAACCTAATAGCCTGAAAGTATACAACTATCGGTCCAAAAGTAAGTGCCTACTCAAAAATGTTTAGAAGAGTATGTTACACGGCAAAATCCTTGTATATTAAAGACAAAATAAGAAATGCGCAGAATAAAATCAAAATGACATGGAACATAATTGCTTGTGAAAGTGGAAGAGTCACAGATCGCAGCTTCGATTTTAAATTAAATATTAATGATAATTTTATTACCTCAGAACGAGAAGTTGCATCTGAGTTTGAAAAATTTTTCACTGACATTTCACTGTCAACAACGCAATCTCTTAATTCGTTTCCAGACATTGCTCAATTTTTGTTAAGGGAAAACGTTAAAGAATGTAATGCAATATTTAAATTTAAACCTGTAAATCCCAAAGATATAATGGTAGCTTTCAGAAGCCTGGATATCAAGAAAACAGCTGAATGACTGTATAGAACGTGGTGTGTTTTCTGATCTAATGAAACACAGTAAAGTTATTCCAATTTTTAAATCAGGTAGTACCCTAGACCCTAATAACTTTAGACCTATTTCAGTACTCCCAACATTTAATAAAATTTATGAAAAAATCATACTCGGGCTTATGTTATCGCATTTTAATGCACACAATCTACTTCATAAGAAACAGTTTGGCTTCACAAAAGGTCACTCCACAGCAGATGCTAGTGTTGAGCTAGTTAAAAATATTTTTGAGGCATGGGAGAGGTCGCAGAATGCTCTTGGGATATTCTGTGACTTATCCAAGGCCTTTGACTGTGTGCATCACGTGACGTTGATCAGGAAACTGCATCATTATGGGATTACAAATAAGGCACTCAACCTCCTGAATTCCTATCTGAGTAATAGAATACAGAGGGTTGATGTAAATGGTAAGAGATCCCCTGGGGCTCCCTTAAATATGGGGGTTCCACAAGGCTCTATTCTTGGTGCAGGACAAACATGAGATAGTATTGTTCGCTGATGACACTTCACTTATTCTTAAGGTAAAACGTAATTTACATATGTACGACGATGTAAACGATGCTCTCTCAAAGGTTGTCTATTGGTTTGATTCGAATAATTTATTATTAAATAACAAAAAAACAAAATTAATTAAATTCACAACACCTAATGTTAAACTTATTGATAATGGTGTAGTATTAGGCGGAGAAATGTTAAAACCGGTACAGGCTAATAAATTCCTAGGTATTATCATAGATTCGAAATTGCAGTGGGATCTCCATATTGAGGAGCTAGCAAAAAGGCTTAGCTCTGCAGCGTTCGCGGTTAAAAAAATTAGACTTCTTACTGACGTAGATACAGCTCGCATAGTATACTTTAGTTGTTTTCATAGTATTATGTCATATGGTATCTTATTGTGGGGAAATGCAGCTACCATTAATACAATTTTTGTCCTGCAGAAAAGAGCTATTCGTGCAATCTATAGTTTAGGCCCTAGAGTATCATTAAGAGATAAGTTTAAAGAAATAAAAATATTGACTGTTGCTTCTCAGTACGTGTACGAAAATGTTATATATGTTCATAAAAACATACACGAATTTCCCAGGGACTGCGACATGCATAGTATTAACACTAGGAGTAAAAATAAACTTGTAATGCCTGTGACTCGCTTACGCTGAGTCAGTAATTCTTTTTATGGACAATATATACGCTTATACAACAGGATCCCAGAAAACGTTCAACAAGCTTCTATTGCCAAATTTAAAAAAATTGTGAAAGAACGTTTGTGTACTAAAGGATATTATACGATTAACGATTTTTTAGAAGATAGTACGCCTTGGGAATGATGTGATCGCCACCAGGCTGTTTCAACCTATAGAATTATTGTTAATTTCAATTTAATTAAAAAAAGAAAAAAAAAACACTAAGACAAATATATATATATATATATATATATATATATATATATATATATATATATATATATATATATTTGTCCCGCTGAGTTTCTTTCGCCAGTTTTTCCTTCCGAACTGGTAGTAGATTTATGACGTTCAGTAAAAAATTGTAATAATTTCATGCTGAATAAAATATTTTGAATTTGAATATGTGCGTATTGTATTGAAAGAATTTTCTTTAAACTCCTAACCGTTGAGGAGTTGTACCTTCCATCATCAGTTACGGTACGTGACGCAAATATACGAGGATAGCCTATAAAAGATTCGGCCGAGTAACGTTATTTTGCTCCTAAGAATTGAAGAGTTCCGTTACTTTGTCATAGATCCCATCATCAGAACCTTACCAAACTCTCATCAAACTACCCTTGAAGTACATCCTTTCCAATAAAAAAAGAATCATCGAAATCGGTTGGCGTGATATTGAGTTATTCGTCCATTTGTCGCGCACACACTTAATGCAAATTTAAGACTTTATTTATTTTTATTTTATTAAGTCTTTATTGCACATATAATAATAAAACAAAAATAAAAATAAAGGTACAAATATATACATTAAGCGTGCAAAGGCGGTCTTATTGCTAAAGCAATCTCTGCCAGACATCCTTTGGTGAAAGGAATTAAAAGTCGTAAACGGGACGGTGCTATCAAGACACGAATAATATAATAATAATAATTTAATGACTTTTATGGATTTGTCATGGATGTCATTGTCAGAGTTGAACTAAATTAAAATGGGACCACACGGGAAGCACAATCTTCCAAATAAAAAAAGAATTATCAAAATCGGGTCACCCAGTCCAACGTTCTGAGGTAACAAACATAAAAAAAAATATACAGACGAATTGATAACCTCCCCCTTTTTGGAAGTCGGTTGAAAATGAGGACAATGAGGTTTTTTCTGACATAATATTTGGAGAGAAGCTGGAGAGATACTAAGTTATATAGACACATTAAGTTTTTTTCTTATTAGACTTGAGTAACGTCATGACGGCGCTCGTGACTTCTCTCTTCGTGGGCTTTCTGAGTCTCAGCAGTACTTCTTCTGGTGTGTATCTTAACTGTTCTTGAAATCCCAGGCTGTCATTGTCGATCACCCAGCGCAAACCAGAAGCTTTCTCTTCTGTCTGTCCCAACTCAACTTCCTTTTTCGGATTCCTCTCTTGCGTTATTGAAGTTAAAAAGTGAGTTTTGTTTGATGCCCATCCTCTTAATTGGAAACCGGCTTTTTTGTGTGTTAGTACAACCCTAATATTGTGTCTAATCTGTGCATCATTTATAAATTAATTATATTTCTAATCTATGGTTAGACACTTGTCACCGGTTGATTGAATTAATACTTACATGTACGCCTTTACGAAAATATATTACGTGAGTGAAATCAATGTCTTATTTATTTTAATCCAGTTTAATAGTACGATATATACAACAAAATTGGCGACGAGGATGCAAAATGGAATCCGTATTATCAGAACTTACAAAGGTATTGAAGATTTTACAGAAAGAACGTACGCAAAACGCACATTCCACGCCGAATACAATACAACCTTTTGATGAACAAAATGAGTCTTTCGATAATTTCTTAGCTCGAATACAAAATTTCATAAATTTAAAAGAATGGACAGACCCTCAAAAATGTACACGTGTTTTTCTAAACTTCATCGGACCGAAATACTTCCAAATTATATGTAATTTAACGGCACCGGAACAACCCGAAAATAAAACTTATGCTGAATTAGTTCAACTATTACGAACTCATGTATGCCCGAAACCAAGTCAAATTGCGGAACAACACAAATTTTGTCTTCGACTACAAAAAGAAGGTGAGTCTATTGCTAACTACATAGCAGAACTCAAAAATATTGGAGGGAACTGTGACTTCACATGTTCACATTGTAAGAAGTCCACATTAGAAACCCACTTACGAGTGCAATTCATTAGAGGGCTTAGATGCAACGAAACAAAGGAGAGGTTATTACAAGAACCAGACATAGAAAAGTTTCAAGATGTTGTAAAAGTAGCTCAGGTAATTGAGTTGTCTAAAAAAGAAAGTCAACAGATGGTACAATCTTCTAATAATATACATAAAATAAATTTACATAATAAACAAGTAAAATACTGGAATACTATAAATAAAACAAAAACACATAATAATTCATTTGGAAATAAAAATAAATATAAACAGATAAAGTGTTATAAATGTGGTAAACAAAACCACAAAGCAAATAAATGTAGAGCTAAGAACTTACAGTGTACCTCTTGCAATATTAAAGGACATGTTAGGGAAGTGTGTTTCAAAAAGAATGCTATTAAACAAATGGAAATACAAATAGAAAACTCTGACGAGGAAATATATGAGATAAGAAACATTTTAAGCGATACAGACCCACAGGATAGAGGAAAATTTTACATAATATTACAAATACAAGGAAAACCATGTAAATTTGAAGTGGACACAGGTGCCGCAGTGTCAGTATGTTCATATGACTTTTACAAAAATAATTTATCTAATTTTCAAATTACAGCTACATCAGCAAAGTTAAGGACTTATACAGGCGAACAAATAAAACCCATGGGCACATGTACTATACAATATACATATAAAGACAATACCAGGACAGGAAGGATATTTATTTTAGAAAAACCAGTTACAACAATTATAGGACGAGAGTGGTTGAGAAAAATTGATTGGAGTTTTCAAAATTTAAATATTAAGGAAATTGAGTTATTAGATAAAGAAGCATACAAGGTAAAGTTAAATAAATTATTACAAAATTACAATGATTTATTTTCAGAAGAAATAGGTAAAATTGTTAACTACAAAGCTAACTTAAAATTAAAAGAAAACATTAAACCTGTATTTTTACGCCCAAGACCTGTACCTTTTGCAATGAGAGACAGAATAGAGACAGAAATAGATAGGTTAGAAAAAAATGGAATAATTGAAAAAATCACATATTCACAGTGGGGAACTCCAGTGGTACCAGCAATCAAGCCGGACGGAAGGATAAGGTTATGTGCAGACTACAGAGCCACATTGAACAAAAATCTACTGGATGACAACTACCCAATACCTCGGATTGAAGAGGTGTTTGCCCGACTTAGTGGAGGTAAATACTTTTGTACACTTGATATTAACCAAGCATATCTTCACATGGAAACTGACGAGGAAACAGCTATGTTGCAAGCCATAAGCACTAGCAAAGGCACATACAAGGTAAAACGTCTCATGTTTGGTACAAAGGTAGCACCTAATATTTGGCAACGGTATATGGACCAAACACTTCAAGGTCTTACAGGAGTAGCATGTTTTTATGATGACATTGCTTTACAGGGTCGTACATATGAAGAATTATTACACAGATTAAAACTAGTATTTGATAGACTTCAAGAAAGTGGATTACATTTAAACAAAAAGAAGTGTCAATTTTACAGAGATTCAATAACTTACCTTGGACATACAATTGATCAAAATGGCTTACACCCAATGAAAGAAAAACTTGTAGAAATTATGAATACAGCACCACCTATAGATGTCACTACACTACGTCATTTTTTAGGTTTAATTAATTATTACCAACAATACATACCAAATTTATCATCTAAATTACACCCACTATATAAGCTTTTGAGAAAGGATACTAAATTCATTTGGACAAAACAATGTCAGATTGCTTTTCATGAATTAAAGAAAGAAATATGCAGTGATAAGGTATTAGTCCCATTTAATACAGATTTACAAGTCAGTTTAGCTACAGATGCATCACCAACAGGATATGGAGCGGTTTTATCTAACATCATGCCTGATGGATCAGAAAGACCAGTTGCTTTCGCATCAAAGTCTCTAACAAAAGCAGAACAGAATTACAGCCAATTAGACAAAGAAGCAGCAGCTTTAATATGGGGATTAAAGAAATTTTTTCAATTTTGTTATGGAAGAAAAATTTTATTAATAGTAGATAATAAACCGTTAGCTAGAATCCTTCATCCAGATAAACCACTACCAGTAACTACAGCATTAAGGCTAGTACACTATGCAAATTTTTTAGCAGGATTCAATTATGAAATCAAAGTTAGAACGACTCATGAACATGCAAATGCAGATTATTTCTCTCGAATAAAAGTAAATACAGAAAATACGGAAGATCTTACAAATGACGATACTTTCTACATAAGTCAATTACAAGAATTACCTTTAACTACACAAGAAATAAGAAAAGCTACACAGAAAGATCAAGAATGCAGAGAACTTTATAATAAAATACAGTCCGGACAAGGAAATACTAATACACTACATGAATACACTTTACAAAATGGTTGCATATTTAATGGAATAAGAATAGTAATACCTAAACAGTTACAAAACAAAGTATTAAAAGAATTACATACAGCACATACAGGAATAGTAAAGATGAAAGGTATTGCAAGAAGTTATGTATGGTGGAAGGGTATAGATAAGGACATAGAAAGGACAGTTAAAGAATGTAAAAGTTGTAGTTTAATACAGAAAAACCCAGTCAAAGCACAAATACATCCTTGGGAATATCCTAAAGAACCATGGACTAGAATACATATAGACTACGCTGGACCTATATATAATTATTATTTTTTAATAATAGTAGATTCTTACACAAAATGGATGGAAGTTGTACCTACTAAAAGCACTACAGCAAAAGCTACAATAAATATACTTAAACAAATATTTACAACATATGGTTTGCCAGTTACAGTAGTATCAGACAATGGTTTACAATTTAAATCACAAGAAATGATTCAATTTTTAAAAGAATATGGTATACAGGCAAAATATTCAGCACCATATCATCCAGCTTCAAATGTCAAGCTGAAAGATATGTACAGACATTAAAATATAAATTAAGGAAGATGATAAATGAACCAGGAGACATACAAGATAAAATAAACAAAATATTAATGCAATATAGAAAGACACCTAATAGTACTACAGGATTGAGCCCAGGTGAAATGATGTTCAAGAGAAACTATAGAACAAAGATAGATACACTTAAAAGAAATTTATACATAGAAATGTTTGATAAAAGCAAGAACGAACAATATACTATAAATAGAGAATTCCAAGTTGGAGATAAAGTAGTAGCAAGATTTTATAAAAATGAAGATCAAAAATGGAAAGCAGGAATCATTACAAAAAGATTAGGAAAACTTAATTATGAAATATTGATAAATGGACAAAAACATATTAGACATATTAATCAGATAAAGAAAACAGAGATAGATATATCCTACAAACCCCCTACACCCATAATAAGATTTTTTACAGGTACACAGGAGAGAGAGGAGCAGCCTATGGATAAGGACCAGCCTATCACAACCAGAGACGAGGGTTTACCTACTCTAAGTGCATCCAGCCAGCCCATACAGTCACACAAGCAGACGGAGATGCCAATACAACCTACACCGAGCACATCCAGCCAACCCATACAATCACACAAAAAGACGGAGAGGCCTGTAGAACCTACAGTCCAAATACCTACACCTGTAGAAGTACAACCACAACAACTTAGAAGATCTACAAGAATTAGGAAGAAGCCTGACCGTTTAAATTTATAAATTATATATATATATATATATATATATATATATATATATATATATATATATTATATTTCATAATTAATACATATTACATTATATCACAATTTACTTTCACTAGATTTTCAAACTTAAGTCGTTTAGTTTACTTTTTGTTATTATACATATTATTACAGCATTCAAGTTATTTAGTTTTTACAGTAGTTCAGCTTTTCATATATAGCATGGGGGAGTGTTAGTACAACCCTAATATTGTGTCTAATCTGTGCATCATTTATAAATTAATTATATTTCTAATCTATGGTTAGACACTTGTCACCGGTTGATTGAATTAATACTTATATGTACGCCTTTACGAAAATATATTACGTGAGTGAAATCAATGTCTTATTTATTTTAATCCAGTTTAATAGTACGATATATACAACATTGTGAATTTCGTCCACTTCTCTCGCGGTATTCACAAGCAAATCTTCTGAGTGGAAGCTTTGAAGATAATCGTCCACTTAGTGGTTCTTCTCTACCGCTTTGTCAAAAAGATGCTGGATCTGCTGTCGGTACTCTTCTTTTAGTTAAGGTGCTCTGTCCATCTTCCTCTCTATGTTATTGTTAAAATATAAGGCACCTCACTTTGTTATCTGTCACTTGGCAGATGCCATTTGTCAATGTAAATGACAGTTGTAAAAACTATATACAATCTGTATAGTGCGTCACTCTCTTTGGTCTGCATTCTTAAGTTGAAACATGTTTTCTGTATTAATATTATTTAAATAAAATAAACGGCAACATTATTGAAAAATGCATCGTGTTTTATTCTCAACATGGTAGCAGAGCGTAGTTGTCGCTAAAAGAAAAAATCAAGGCAACGCCAACATGTCGTCGGGGGCTGCGGTTTCTTCAATTTCGTTGTTGCCGTGCTTAGATGAGAAGACAAACTTCAGAACGTGGAAGATTCGCCATAAATTGATATTAGAAGAAAAACAAGTGGCATATGTATTAAATGAAGGAGACAAAGAAAAAGGTAAATCCACCGAATTTATCAAAGACGATTCGAGGGCGAAGTCTGTAATTGCACAATGCATTTCCGACCGTTACATTGAAATAGTAAAGGATGGGAAAACAGCGAGAGAGATGATTACGTTATTGGAAAACACATTTGAGAGGAAAAGTGTCTACAATAGGTTCTACCTAAAACGCAAATTAATAACCTTAAAGTGCCATGAGCCATTAGAAACCTACCTTATAAAGTTCTCGTCAATTGTCAACGATCTCCAGGCGATTGAAGTCAAAATTGATGATGAAGATAAGATTTGTTACTTACTGTCATCGCTGCCCAAGGAATATGATACTGTAATTACATCTATTGAGACTATGGTGAAGTGTAAGCTAGTTTAAGTATAGCATAGCTTAGCATAGCTTAGTATAGTAGTATAGTAATAAGTCCAGTGTACGTTCCACCTAAAGCAAGGAGCTCAGGTGTCTCAATATATGTGGTCGACCACCCACTATTTCTCGATATGTGATCGGCCACCCATTAGTGTAATAAGTAAGCGACAATTGTGTTTTAATGCAGTTAGAGTATTTAATATGTAGCCGAGTGAGAAAGACGTTTTTCATTATCAACTCCATCAACACCACATTACATGGCGACCCTGCCCTATTGTTCAACGTGAAAATGTGCCAGTCATCGCAGTCAAAAGAAAATATTATAATTGGTCAAAATGCTCCTGGATCATCTGCCAACCATGCTTATATAGAAGAAATAAAATCGCACGTTGGAATATCTAATATTCTCATGGGAATTATTATCTTAATTGTGTTGCTGGCGGCTGGGATCGGAGTATACAAAATGTATAAGAGATGCCACAGAGGATGGATCCGGGAAGAAGTTAATGCACTGGCGCTACAAAGAGCTGCGAGTATGATTCGACGCGGTCGTACTCAAAATTCACCGAACGAGGGAGATAACTAGAGAAAAAAAAGTGTGTGTGTGTGGTGAAAGTGACTAAAAAAAAAGATTAAAAAAAGTGTGTAAAAAAAAATCTGTCACCCGCGTAAGTTTTTAATTAATTCGGTACGTATAAACTCTGATTGTGAACGCATATGATACTCGAGCGACCGATTGGCATTCCATAGGGACACCCTACCCCAGCCTGCAAATTTATGATATTCGCAATAAAAAAAATACTAATCGATAGATTTTTAATAGCTCAATTCAACTACGTAGCCCTTCCAAATTGCTCACCATTAATTATAAAATTAAAAATCAATTAAATCCTTGAAAAAAAATTCATTTATCCGTATATTCAAATTTCTATATCTTTTGATATATACAATATTTTAAATTGCTCAAAGTTCTAAAATACTGCTCAAGTTGCATTTGTAGAGTGTAGAGTGCTCAAGTAGAGTTCTCACCAGCTCCACTTTCCTTAATTATTAAATGAATATAAATAGTTTGAATAAATTTAACGTATAGATAGGTGAGTGCTGCGCATGCGCGCAAACAGTAACGCGAGTCGCAAGGCAAAAAAAATCAAGTGTTTCATAACCTCATCATAGTGAAATGAAACTGTAATACTCCAAGCACAACATCATCTATTATCAGGTATTTTTATTATTTATTGACTTATTCATTATGTTCAATTTATACAAAAATCAAATCATGACTAAAAGGTAACTTTATTTTGTAACTTTATGTCTGTTTACAAAGTATTTTCTATATATTCTTCTTTGCTCCAAAACAAAATAAGTAGTAGTATACATGCTCATTATGTTTGCTGGATATTTTTCACTTTTTGACTAAAACTAAAAAATGCTAGAATAAATATAGATAAAATATACATAAATCTGCTAGTCAATAACTATAAGTAGTTGTATCAAGGTGAAAATGAACTCAACAATGTATGATTATATACTTTATTAATGTTTTATATTTACATAGAAAATTGCAGCTATTTTGATTGACGGAAGTTGCTTTGATGATAGTACTTTACTGCTTTTGACCAAATCGTTTCTTTCTATCCAGATATCCTTCAATGTTCGGCAGTAAGCTACATAATGGCCTATTCCACCGTCAATCATGGGTTCTTCGTACTGTATGACACCACCAAGGACAAAGGTATTTTCTTTGATTAATAGCTTTGTTGGTATTTTACTCAAACATGTTTTTATTGTTTTAGAATCTATATTCAATTGCTTGGCATACGTTGAATGTTTGTATGCATCTTCTGTGTCAATATATCTATATTGACACAGAAGATGCATACAAACATTCAACGTATGCCAAGCAATTGAATATAGATTCTAAAACAATATAAAACGTATATACCTTACATCTGTAAGGACCCAAGACAAAATCTAATACTGCAGATGATTTTTGACATATATCGCAGTATACTTGTTTCTTCTCAAGATACTTGTTTACTTCTTCTTGGAGATTCTTATAATTATTTAACCAAACAATAGAAGTATTTGGAATTGGTAAGATGATCTTTTTATTTTCTTTTTCATTTCCACAGACACATGAAGTAATTTCTTTGAGGGAATTGTAATTTTTCATCAATAACTGAAACATCTCACCAACATTTTTATTGCAATCTATTGTGTAATTAATTTTTTTGACTATTGAATCAAGTATATAGAGACGACTTGTGTACAATTTAGCTGTAATACCAGATTCGTAATGTTTTAACAGTGCACCAGCATAACATTTATAATTAATATTATCTGAATAATCCCTGTTTTCTTCAAAAAAATTCTTGAAACTATTTATGCTGCAACAGTGACTTAAAATCTCTGTAATAGAGTCAAATGGACAAGTATTTATTAAAGTAACTTTTAAGCCGTAAAGTGCTTTTGGTTGCAATCGGTTTCCATTTTGTATATTAGCTTTCTTTTTTGTACTGATTTTTTTCTGTCCATTTGCTTCTTGTATTTCCAGATCAAAATCAGGGTCTGGTGAAACGTATATACCTCTGGTTTTCAGTGGCTTGTCAGTCTTTGATAGTTCGTTTTTCAATTCTATTAGATCAACTCTTTTTTTTTCAATATCATTTATATTATTATTAATTATATTAACGTCTAATAATCCTACGCAGTCTTTTTTTCAGAATAACTTTCATTGATGTCAACTATTGTTTCATTATCATCTTTACATTTCACATCTATAATTGTATCCAATGTGTGGATAATGCTGCTTTTGCGCCATTCTTAATTGGATGTTGCTGGTTTTGCACCAGTCAATCATGGATATTGCTGCATTTGTAATTACTGTTTTTGTTGATGTTTTACTGTAATCATCTTGATACTTTTATTTTACTTTTATTTTTTTCAAAAATCTACAGATATTCCTTTTTACTAGGAAATATTATTAAGCGAATTTATGAGAAATAGAAAGGTGGAATGTTATGATTATGAATTTAATACTTAGGTTTTATCTTTATATAATGGTAATAAATAAATTTAAACTTTTTGTATAGTACACTTTATTATTGTAATCATCAATTAATTATTAATATTATTCTTATACATATAAGTTTAGGTTTACTTATTTCTTATTATTCACACATGCATGTCATCAATTTCTTCATTTTGCTCACACCATTCTTCGTTATTGTCACCGTCTTCACCCTGTTGGTTACTATCCTCAGTTTAGTCATTATTATATTCTTGTAGCACTTCTTTGAAAAATTGCAAATTTTCGTTTAAGTGCCAATCGTTACCCCAATGGCTTCTTAGCAAGGTAACTGTATCTTTTTTTTTAGCGGCAGTTAACTTATTCGAAGGACGTATTTTCTCTGGATTTATCATAGCACTTTTTTTTCCTGGTTTACAAACATTTTTGCTAACTCCATCATCGGATTTATAATGTAAATGCACTTGAATCAAAATATTTCCAGGTCGCTTCGAACGTTTTAAAACGAAACGTTTACACTGTTTAAATTTAAAACGCCAGTTGCTTACGGGTTTAAAAACTTCCTGTGAAGCTGTTTTCCAGTCAAAGACTCCGCAATCAGTAGCTCCCAAGGTAGTGACAGTACTGAAGTTTGAAATAATGTCCAAGTATTTTTGGGGGCTATTTATTTACTTTTAAGTAAGTAGGATTTTTTACTTTTAAGTCATTGTATTGCTTCCATAATTTATTAATGGACAATTCCGATGACAAATAATATCTCTTGGTATTCCCTCTGCAGAAATGAGGTTCTTGGCATGGAATTTTATTGATAAATCTTTTAATAGCTTCTCGTTTGTGCAGATATTTATTAGAAATACGGTCACCTCCTCTTTTTTCTGTTAAAAGTTGTCAGGTCTCAAAATATGTCTTCATAATACTTTGCACTCTATATTTTGTTATTTGTAAAACTGTCAAAAAGAATTTTTGGCATACTTGTACTTTCTTCTTTGCAGATTTACAGTAAATGTAATAATTGGTTTGGAATTTTTGCATCGAATATTTTGAATTAGCAGAACGGCGATGCCGGATTACTTTCTTTGGTTGGCAATGCTTTAATATAAAAGCATCCTGCTTCAATTTATTGGGTTCTGCATAAAAATTGTCAAAAAATTGCTTAACATCGGTCATTGCTATAGACATGCAATTAAACGTCTTTTTGTGACGACACAGCAATCTCTTTGGGAGAGTTACAGCAGAATACCTAAAACAAACATAAAGTAAGTAACTGTCAAAATATTACAAAAAAATATACCTATAAACTTGTCTATGGGTGTGCCGAATTTATAAAAAAAACTTAAATTATCAAAATTTTCTGAACGTACTGTAACTCCAACCATCAGTTTAGTAAAATAACAGTATTATATAAAATTAATGAAACGAGGTTATTTAGCTAGAAAAAAATAATTGAAATGATCAAGATTATCTAACTGCACTACAACTTACCGCTTTAGCTTCGCCTGGTTCCTCTTCCATTTTTCGGGTTCTGCCTTTCTCTTTCGACTGTTTTTATTATCACAGGGTATAGGAAAACATTCCATTTCTTAAGTTTTATAACGTTTTTGTCAATAATAACACTATTTACGCTTTAATTTCACTGATTTACGAGAGCAAAATACACACAACAACCGTTGCACTGTTGGTTCTGTTATATCCCTTTTTACAAGGCAGTTAAACCTTAGTAAGCATTTATTTTATTCAAAGTATTTTCCAGTATAATATCCTTAGTCAGCTATTGCATTGTTCCTTTTTCAACATTAATTATAATTTCATTTTTAAAGCCAGTTAGACTCAGAGCCCCGGATAGATCGGACATAGATTCCAATACGCGTTAAAAGTTCGGAAGTCAGTGTTTATAACAGTTTTGTGTGTGTGAACTTTATAATAAACTTTTAAGTTTATTTTGTGGTTTTTTTTAAAAAGACTTTCGGGATCGGCCTTCTAACAAATTGGTGTCAGAAGTGGGATGCCAAAAGAAAAGTCGTAAAAGACGACAATTGGCATCCGAATCCGAGGTCTCCGAAATCGTCGAGGTCGACATTAAGCCTTAGCCGTGCCTAAGCCTGCACCTACTACCACTACAAAATTTTGGACGACGGTCAGCCTCCGCTCTGAAGCGTGAGCCCGCTCCTCGCACACCTGATTCTGCATCACCGGTCTGGTCGACGATCAGCCTCCGCCAGGAGCCCGCACCAGCTGGGTCTAACTCACCACCATCAACATCAAATTTTTCCGAAGAACTTCTACATTCCTATTTCCTGCTATTTCCCACGACGGAGAGTCATCGTGTCAGCGATTCCGTCCGCCAGCGATTCCACGAGTGTAACGTGTCAGCTACGAGTATTGTTACGCAGAATATGCTACGTGTAGAAATTATTATTTTTCTGTAAGTCGTTTTATATTACTTTAAATTTATATTTTACTTTTATTTTACACTGTTTTTACTACATTTAAACTTTATTTTTACTACCTTAAAAAAAATTGTTTTTGTAACTATTTCATTATAAATTTTAATTTCGCAATATGTCACTTAAAGCAGAAAATAATAAGGACAATATGTCAGAGAAAATTACGCTATCGTTTTTGACGAAATTTATAAAAAGTTACAATGGAGAGAAAGAATCTTTACCCGCTTTTCTCACAAATTGCGATAACGCAATGTCATTAGCTACATTAGAACAAAAACCAATTTTGTGCAAATTCATTTTATCACAGCTTGAGGGAAAAGCTCAAGTTGCATGTAGTTTAAAAAATTTTGAAACGTGGAGTCAAATAAAATCATTTTTACGCTCTACTTTCGGAGAGAAAAAACACGCGACACACTTGTTATCAGATTTGCAAAACTGTAAACAATCATCTGAAGACGTCACAAAATTTTCTTTAAGATTAGAACAAATTTTAACCAAAATCCAGTCAGATATACACTATAGCTGCAAAATTCCTGAAGAACTTCCAGGTAGAATAGCTGCAATGGAAGATCTCGCATTAAACACATTTTTATTAGGATTAAACCCTCTTATTTCTAATATTGTTAGATGCCGAAATCCTCAAACTTTAAATGAAGTCGTTCAATTGGCGATAGAGGAAGAAAAATTACAAAACCTTCAGACGTGTTCAAAAAATTCATTAACGCGATGTAATATATGTAATAAATTAGGTCATGTCGCTACTAAATGTTTTAAAAATAAAAAATATTCTAATTTTAACCATAGTAAGCAAATTTCTCATTTTAACTCTGATAAATTAATATGCAACTATTGCAAAAATATAGGGCACACAATCGATCAATGTAGAAAGCGACAATATAATATGCAAAAACGGCAAAATTTTAATAAAAATTTTAATCGTAACTCAAATTCTAACTCTAATCATATAAATCGTAGCTCAAATAATAATTCTAATTTTGTAAGCCGTAACTCTATCCCTAATTCTAGTTCTAATTCTTTGCCTATGCACGTGACATGTGATAACGACGACGCTAATCATTCTAATTCTTTAAACTGAATACGATTTCGGATACGTGTCTGCCGAAATCGCGTTATTGTAATGACACGACATTTAATAATACTATTTCTACTAAATTTAATAAAAATCCTTATACTAAATCTTATTCTAATTCTAATTCATCTCGGCAGTGCTTTAGCAAGCAACCGAGTCATTCTAGTTCTTTTACACCTCAGTTACCTAAAAAGGAACTGAGTAATACTAATTCGTTTACTAAATCTATTACATCTCAGCAACCCAAAGAGGTGAAGCTGAGTCTTTCTAGTTCTCATACATCTCAGTTGACCAAAAAGGTACAACCGAGTCTTACTAAATCGTTTTCTATATCTACATCTCAGCAACCCAAAGAGGTGAAGCTGAGTCTTTCTAGTTCTCATACATCTCAGTTGACCAAAAAGGTACAACCGAGTCTTACTAAATCGTTTTCTATATCTACATCTCAGCAACCCAAAGAGGTGAAGCTGAGTCTTTCTAGTTCTAATGCATCTCAGTTGACCAAAAAGGTACAACCGAGTCCTAATAAATCATTTTCTATATCTGCATCTCAGCAACCCAAAGAGGTTAAGCCGAGTCTTACTAAATCTTATTCTAATTCTATTCCTATTTTTGAAACAAACATAAATACATGTAAAGTTTCGTTACCATATACGAATCCATTTACAAAATATTCTACAAAGTGTCTCAATCTTCTTATCTATACTGGCGCAAGCGTCTGTATTATAAAACACTCATGTTTAAAAATGAAACATGAACTTCTTAAGGATAAAATAAGAATCAAAGGTATAAATGATACGGATACATATTGTGAAACCTTAGGCTCAATCAACTTACAATTTTTACTACGCGATGAAACTTACGAGTATAAATTTCATGTTATCGACGATAATATAAATCTTAATTACGACAGTATTATTGGTACAGATTTTCTTAAATATTTTAATGCTAGTATAGATTATAATTCTAAAATAATATCTCTGTGCGGTTACCAACTTCCTATTATATTTAATCAACCGACGTATATCGTCCCGGCACGCTCAGAAGCCGTCATTGAATGCGCTATATCAAATTACTCGCCCGAGCTTTATCACAACAATGAAGCTCTAGTTCTAGATCACACCTTAAGCAAAGGTATTTACGTCGCGAATTGTATTGTAACAATAAAACCAAATAAAAAAGTTAACATTACCGTTTTAAATACGACTGACATGGATTTAGAAATCAAAGATTATTCCGTAGAATTGACACCCCTTGATTATAATAATAATTCTAGTTCCTGTGAAAATTCAAAATCAAATAAATCGTTTTATTCTATTTTTACTGCTAAATCTAATCGAATAGATCAAGTTCTAAGTCTTTTACGCTGCTCTCATCTCAACGATGAAGAAAAGAAAGCACTTTTTAATTGTTGCTCTGAATACACGGATATCTTTCACCTCGAAGGTGAACCTCTCTCTTTTACAAATAGCATTCAACATTCCATAGATACAGGTAACGCCGCCCCAATCCATGTTAAATCATATCGCTTCCCTGAGTGTCATAAGGAGTGTCATAAGGAAGAAGTCGATACACAGATTCGTAAAATGCTAAATCAAAATATAATTCGTCCCTCTGTTTCGCCTTGGAGCGCCCCTGTATGGGTAGTTCCGAAAAAATTAGACGCCTCTGGCAAAAGAAAGTGGAGAATAGTCATTGGCTATCGCCGACTCAATGATATCACTGTTTCTGAAAGTTATCCGCTACCTCTCATTACCGATATTCTAGACCAATTAGGACACTCCAAATATTTTACAACGCTTGATCTTGCTAGCGGTTTTCACCAGATAAAGATGGACGCTAAAGATGCCCCAAAAACGGGATTTACTATAAGTACTAATTCGGGTATGTCTGGTCATTACGAATTTACTAGAATACCTTTTGGGTTAAAAAACGCCCCTGCTACTTTCCAAAGGCTCATGAATACCGTTTTATCTGGATTACAAGGTCTACACTGCTATGTTTATTTAGATGATTGTATAATCTATAGCCAAAATTTAGATCAACATATGGAAAAGTTAAAATTAGTATTCGATAAGCTCCGCGAATATAATTTAAAATTGCAACCAGATAAGTGCGAATTTTTAAGACGGGAAGTTACTTATCTCGGTCATATTATCACCGATAAAGGTGTTTCTCCTAATCCAGTCAAGGTAAAAGCAGTATCAATTTTCCCAATAATCTTTCGTAGGTCTTATAGGTTATTATCGCCGATTTATTGATAATTTTTCTAAATTAACTAAACCGCTTACTTCGTTATTAAAAAAGGACGCTACTTTCCAATGGTCTCAAGAACAACAAATTGCTTTCGATGTTTTAAAAGAAAAATTAATCACTGCTCTGCTGCTCCAATATCCAGATTTTTCTCAGCCGTTCATAGTAACCACGGACGCAAGTAATTATGCTGTAGGTTCAATTTTATCTCAAGGTCCTATAGGCAAGGACAAACCGATAGCATATGCATCACGTACTTTAAATCGTGCCGAAGGTAATTATTCAACTACAGAAAAAGAACTATTAGCTATTTTATTCGCAGTCAAAACGTTTCGCCCATACCTCTACGGTAATAAATTTAAAATAGTAACCGATCATAGACCATTAGTATGGTTATTTAATGTCAAAGACCCAGGCAGTAGACTCATTCGTTGGCGCCTAAAACTTGAGGAATATGATTATGAAATTGTTTACAAACAAGGCCGTCTTAATTCTAACGCCGATGCGTTATCTCGCTGTCCCGTTAATGTTATAGATATTAGCACTTTAAATAATCTTAGTTATGAAAAATATTTTAAGGAACAATTTACCAATAAAATTCCTACTTCAAATACTATAATTTCAGAATGTACTCATGGATTACATTTGTCTAAGCTAAAAACTATTGCATGTCCCGTCTCTTTAGATTTTGACTCATCTATACCTCATTGTGAAGAAATATTATCGCAGTTAGATAAGCCCGAGGATTTATTAAACCCTGAACGTGAACCTTTTACAATTCAATGCGTAAACGATAAGAATAAATGTTATTATTTTCTATATACTAAAGTTCATCATTACGAGGAAACTAAATTTAAAGATATTTACAATTTATTAATAAAACTCAGAGACAAAATTTTAACCGAGAATCATGATGTTACGGATCTCGCTTTACCAGACTTTTCAGATCCATTTTCCAAGTTACCTTGTATTAAGATATATAATATGATTGCTTATATTTTCCATAACACTAACATTAAAATTCATATATACAAAAATCAATTAATTTATCCTACTCCCGTTGAAATACCTAAAATTTTAAAAGAGAATCATAATTCACCCATTGCGGGTCACCCAGGATCAAATCGTATGTATAAACGAATTAAAGCTGCTTATTATTGGAAGGGTATGCGCTCTGATATTGTAGATTATGTAAAGAAATGTCAATTATGCCAAATTAATAAACCATTGAGAATGTCAAACAAGGCTCCAATGGAAATAACTTCTACCTCCACCAGACCGTTTGAACGACTAGCTCTAGACATCGTTGGTCCCCTGCCTGAAGCAGGATTTCAAAATTTCAAATTCATCCTTACATTACAAGATGATTTAACTAAATTTTCAAGTGTTTATCCCATGGTCACAGCTACCAGTGAGGAAATCGCTAGAAATCTTGTACATTTTATGTCTCTTTTCGGTTTCCCTAAAACAATCTTAACAGATTTAGGCACATGTTTTACACTCTGAACGTCTGAACTATTTAAAGAATTGACTCAAATCTTAAAAGTTAAAGCGTTATTTACTACTCCTTATCATCCACAAACAAATGGAGCTCTAGAACGCTCACATGCAACCTTGAAAGAATATTTAAAATCTTTTGTCAATGAAAACCAGAACGACTGGCATTGTTATTTATTTACTGCAATATTAGCATACAACACTGCCCCTCATTGCACTACTAATTTCACCCCTCATGAATTACTATATGGTTATAAGCCGAACATTCCTAATTCTCTATATGAAACAAATACATAATACTACTTATAATGATTATATTCGAGCTTTACAATATCGCATGCGCTTTAGTAGAGAAAAAGCTATTCAAAATATAATTATGATATGATATGATTATGATGCTAATTCACGCGAAATTTCTTATAAAACTGGTGACTTAGTATATATAAAACACCATCACCGGCTCCGTAAGGCCCTATCACCTATATGGAAAGGTCCATATAAAATTATAAAAATACACAATAAGCATAACGTAACTTTACAGATAGGTCGTAAACATGTCAAATATCATACAAACGAGATTAAGCCTGCTATTTCTACTTCTTAAATTTAATTTATTTTATATATATTCTTTTTCAAAGCTTTATGCTATGGAAGCCAAAGCCACGCTGAATCGAGCATCATTCCTATATCACATAGTCCTGGAATTTATTTTGAACCTATTATGCATATTAATTTTTATAACGATTATTGGAAGGTCATAACACATATAGACCTTATATCTTTAGATCCTTATCTTAATAAAATTGAAAATTTATTATATGATACCTTAAGCCTTTGTTCCAAAATCAATACCGACGAATTTTCCCAATGTAAAGATTTCTCAAATCCTTTAGAAATCTTAATAAAATATAATTACGTTAAATTGCAATCTTTAGCACATTTAATTAATAATAATCAATCGCCAAATAAAGTTAAAAGATCTCTAGAATTTTTTCTAAATTTTTTCTTCGGTACTCTAGACGCAGATGATGCGCGAAAATATGACGCCGCGATAGAATCCTGTCGGAAAAGTGAGACAGAATTATATAATTTATTCAGAGATAATATTCATATAATTAAGTCTACCATCAATAATTTTAATTCCACTATTTATAAATTAAATCAAAATGAATTAAGATTAAATACACAAATTAATAACATGAATAGAATTCTTTCACAAATTACACAAACGGATAATTTGCTTCTTTATATATCAAGGATAAATAATTTACTAAACATAATTGAAAGCTCTTTACTTGCAATTTCTAACCTGCTCGATACAACTGTAAATGCTATTTTATTTTCCAAAGTAAATGTTTTGCATCCTAGTGTGATCAGCCCTTCAAATCTTTATAATGAATTAATTAAGCATATTAATCAAATAAATAAACGTTTAGATTTTCCAGTGCAATTAAATATACATAATATTAATTCTTTGATTGACGTCTCAAAACTTAGCTCTTACTACTATAACAATAAGATTGTTTTCAGTTTGCAAATCCCACTGATAACACCTGATAAATTTACTGTCTATAAAAACATTCCATTGCCGACTCCTCACGACAACTCAGACAAGTCACATATACAAACTTTTGCACTTATTCAACCTTCTTATTTTTATACTGCCTTAAGTGACGATAGAATACATTATACTATGTTTAATAACCTAGATGATTGTAAATTTATTAATAATAACTATTCTATTTGTGAGCTATCTACTATAATGTCTAGTATAAGTAATCCTAGTTGTGAATCAAAATTATTAACAGAAGTCGTTATTTCCTTACCTTCTGAATGTAATGCCAAGTTGTTATTCGGCCAAATTGATATTTGGCATAAGTTAAAAAATAATAGATGGATCTATGTACAATCCAATATAAATAAGTTATCTATCAAATGTAATGATGATATTACCGATCATTCTATTATTGGCACAGGTATTGTCAAATTAACCGAAAATTGTATGGGTTATTCCAAAACTTTTCAATTATTGCCAACGAGTACTTATCAATTCTCTATTAAATCAGCTATAGATATAAGCTTTGATATAACAAAGGATGATTGTTGCAAAAAGGAAATATTTAATAAAAGTTTACCACATTTAACGCCAATTACTTTAAGTAAAGTTAACTTAGTTTCCTTAAAATATGCAAATCATCAGCTAGACAATTTAGAATTTGAGTTAAACAATCTTCAAAAGGAATCACATTTTATTAAATATGGCTCTTATTATTCCACATTCACATATATTTTAATTGTGTTATTATTTTTATACTTAGCCTATAAATTATTTAAATGTTTCAGAAGTTGTCAAAATAATAGTGGATATTGTGTTCAAATATTTAATCAATGTAATAATAAAAAGTCATCGAAACATAATTCTAAGATTACAAATTCAATTGAGATGACTGATGTTCCAACATCTGAAGAAGAAATTAATTCAATAAAATCATTACCAAATTGTACTAATTATAAACCTTATAGAACTTTACACAAGGTTCATTCTTCCTCTGGAAGAAATCTTAATTTCTAATTTTTATTGTATTTTAGTTTAATGAAAAATAATCAATTTTATTATTATATAAAATTTAAATTCAATCTTATTTTATAATTTTCTATTTTTGTAATCGCTATGTCTTACTAAATCAATTAAGAAAATGCATATTATTTTACAAATTTATAATTGCTACATTCTACTATGTTACTTTACTATGTTCTAATACTATTTCTACTATATCATTTTATGAATTTCAATGCTAATTCCTAAATCTTTGGTAATACGACTTGTTTTACCTATTTAATAATTGTTACTATGTCAAATAAAATAATAATTGTTATTATATCGAATAAATAAGGTATTCGCTACACTTTACTATTTTTTTACAAGTTTAATGTTATGATATTGTTTTAATTTTACTATTTCGTCTAAAATACTTAATTTTAGATTTTAATATTTTACCTTTATATAATTTCATTATTCAATGTTTATTAATTTTATTAAATTTTGAGGAACAGTTTTTAAACATCTTTATACAAATTATAACTTTTGATTTTCTATTTCTATATTTTGTAATGACTTCCGACCTCTAATCATTTTCTATTTCGAGACTTCGCTTTATCTTAATTTAGAAAAAGCTCAGTCAAAAAGGGGGAGCTGTTATATCCCTTTTTACAAGGCAGTTAAACCTTAGTAAGCATTTATTTTATTCAAAGTATTTTTCCAGTATAATATCCTTAGTCAGCTATTGCATTGTTCCTTTTTCAACATTAATTATAATTTCATTTTTAAAGCCAGTTAGACTCAGAGCCCCGGATAGATCGGACATAGATTCCGATACGCGTTAAAAGTTCGAAAGTCAGTGTTTATAACAGTTTTGTGTGTGTGAACTTTATAATAAACTTTTAAGTTTATTTTGTGGTTTTTTTTAAAAAGACTTTCGGGATCGGCCTCCTAACAGTTCGAATAGTGACACCTGATTGGTCAAAGAAGGATGTTGCTGTCTATGCCGCAACTACGTAGGTATGTTGCTGGTTTTGCTACCAATCACAATTTAGAACCTCTATTTTGTATAGGATGATGATGGTTTTGAAACGATTATAATATTCGGTCAAGTAAAGTTGACGGAATACTACCATACTGCATTAAAAGTTGCCAAAATGAAAATGTGGGATGTTGCTGCTTTTGCTTTTATATTATTTTAATATTGTTTTAATATAAAATATATAAAGATATATATACATAAAATATTATACGCCACACACACCCCCCGCCCCCCCCACGGAGAAAGTAACCGCAGGTAAAAAACAAATTCCTCATCACCTAATAACTGGCTAAGTCTATTTTCTTCGGATTGTGAAAGTCTTCTTATTAATTCAGTTTTTAAATAAAGATATTATCTATCTTCTTTAGGTGGGTTTGTAATTATATCTCCCACATCACTAGCTTGCTCTTGAGACAAATGTCACACAACATAATTATAATATTTTGTATAATCTGCTGTAATTCCTGCACTCTCAAAATTAGCCTCTACCTGAGCAAACCATACAGCCGGACGATGTGGCCAAAAAGGTGGTAATTTAACAGATACTTTACAAATCTCTGAATGGGGAATTGGTGTCGCTTTACATTCCTCCTTGCTCATTTTAATATTTTAGGGCTAAACAGTATTACAATAATATGTAAAAAAAAATTAAAATTTCGAATATAATTTTATCAAAAAAAAAAAGAAAATTATTACTTTTATTGTTTGCAATTATGATAAATGTTCCACTTAGCTAGGAAGTAGAAAGACTTCACTTGCAGCAACGACGGTGATAGTGCCAAGTGCACTCAGGAGTCCACACGTCGGCACGTGTAGAATATTCTGGATCACGTCGGGGTCACCAATGTCGCGATGGATGAAATAAAAATGTTGATGCCGAATACACGTAGTTAATTGAGTTTACAATGACATAATTACAATCCTTGTTATATATGGCACTTAATAATTTAATATAATTTTATATGGTCGTGACTCGAAAGTTAGAGCAGCAAGTAGCACAGAGTAGAAAACGGAAGTGTCAACTTGACATAACACAGATTACAAAATTAGTGACATGACGTTCGAAAACTATTGAACAATATGAAATGTAAAATTAATTTAATATATTATTTTAATTGTTTTTATATAAATATATATATATATATATATATATATATATATATATATATATATATATATATATATATATATATATATATATATATATATATATATATATATACATAAAATATAAACTGCGCCAACTTCAGCCTGATCTGGGTCAGCCTTGCCTCGGCCTGGAGCTGTTCTAGCTCCAGGCGGGCCAAGTGCTCCCGAGCTTCTAGTTCCTCTCTCTTGTTAGTTGTTTCTCTTGTTCTCTCAGTCAGTCAGTTGTTTCACTATCATCAGGTAAGCTTTAATATTATTTCAAATGTGGAGCTAAATCTAAAGCTATTGCTTCTTCTTTATTAAGAATATTTTATTAAGAATATTTTTGCTTTTTGAAGACATAAAGTAATAAATAATAAAATATAAGATTTTCGGTACATTTGTTATAACTTTACTGATCAATTATGTGCTTATATTAATTATACTTTAATTTCAAGTAAGCTATAGTTAAGTTATTTATTTTTAAAATGCCAAAGTACAGTCGAAAGTCGAGGGTTCACTTTGATAAAGTAGATGGAGCTGAAGCAAAGGTAAAATGCAAAATTTGCAATAAAATACTAAGCAACACGGGTGGCGGGACATCCAATATGATTTCTCATTTAAACAGGTTCCATCCACAAGCATTAAGTTCTAGTGTGAGTACAGATAGTGCTTACGAGACTCCTAACATTCCTTCGACTTCGTAGGATTCTTTAAAGATTTCACAAACCAAATTACCATATAAAAAACCCCAGACAATTTCAGAGATGTTGATGAAAAACTCGCTTTGATGATTGCTACAGATTGTCAGCCTCTCTCAATATTGGAGGACAAAGGGTTCAAAAATTTCGTACAAGCTCTACGGTCGGACTACGCAATACCCGATAAAAGAAAAATTACTTTAATAATAAAATTAATTTAATAATTAGAGATACGAGATAATACCTCATCTGTATAAATCCGCGCGCGCCCAACTAAATATTTTATTCGAAGATACTGAGTATTTGTCAGTCACGACTGATTTATGGAGTAGTAGGAATTTAGAATCATTTTTAACGGTGACGGCACATTTTTTTATAAGGGAAGCATTCAAAGTTGTGTTTTAAATACTAGAGCTATGCCTGAAATACATACAGGGGAGTATCTTGCGCAATATATAAGAGAACATAATAACTGAATGGCAAATTAGAGAAAAATTATATGCATCGTGACTGATAAAGCCACTAATATGATAAAAATGTTTCAGTTGTTGGAAATGCGCCATATGCCATGTTTGGCGCATACGTTGAACCTAGTTGTCCAAGATTCTTTTTCTAAGTTTAAGAAGCTTGATGATATAATGAAAAAATGAAAAAATATTGTTAAATTCTTTAGGAAATCAAGCGTTGGTAACCAAGCTCTAAAAAAAGATCAAGAAGATCGGAATCCAGAAAAGAAACATTGAAATTGATACAGGAAGTTCCGACTAGATGGAATAGTTGTTACCACATGATTCAAAGAATCCTGGACTTGAGCGATAGTTTAGCGGTCGTACTACGTAAACTACCACAGCAGCGGATCCCTCAAGAGAGAATCTTAAATAATGAAATTTATTAATATTATTTATTTCACCATTACTGTGAATCAAGCTTTCAAATGTATCATGAAATTCTAGCCAGTTGCTATAAGATCCACTAAATGTAGGCAATTGGATAGTTGGTAGCTTGACACATTTAGTATTTGAATGTAAACTCACCTCGTTGTCTCGATCTCTTTTCTTGTAGTCAGCAAGTATTTTTTGTGCTAAAGAGAGGGATTTGTAATAAAGAGATTCAAACTCACTACGTTCCGACATTTGATTATCCATATTATCAGTTCTACATTCCAATAATAATTGCACTTCGTCATATTGCTCGTACATAGCTTCGAGTATACTCATACGCAATTGTAATTCATTTACTTCGGCAGGGCTTAAAGTTGAAGGTTCTAAAGAATTAAAATAATTAGAAAATACAGTTACTCTTCCCTTAAAACTAGCCCGTTTCCTATGAGCTCCTTATCGTCTGGCATTGCGTAGAATAGTACAGTCCACCTGGAATGTATACAAAATTATAATTAATAATATGTGATAATTAATAACTTTTTTTTTTAGTTATATATATTTACAATAAAGGAAATTACAAGTAAACTTAACTATATATACAAAGCAAATGTACACATAATTATTACTGTACAAGTCGTGTCCGCGTGGAATAGTGGCAAGAATGCTAGCTGCATTGCCCCGTTGAATGGCAATGCCGATTCTTTGGGCGAAAAATGAACCAGCTCTCCTGTCACCAGTGGAGGCGATAAGACGAGGTGTTAAGTCTTTTAAAAAGTGCTTAGCACTTTGACTCCATGGGCCAAGGGTTTCTACAGCAAAGGGTACAAAAATATAATTTTGAATAAGGGAGGCATATTTACGTATCTTGAGAAGTTTAGCCTTCTCCGCCGCAGCCCCCACTTTAGACGCCGTCTCCTTGACATGGGACGGGGCCAATGTGCAACACATGTAGCGTCCCACATTAACGCCCGTCCCCTTTCCCAAGGAACCAGTGACAGACCATCAGGTCTCTTGCCATCATCTCGACTTATTCCAGACGGCTCAATGAGAGCAGGAATATCAATGGTGGCAAGAGCCCTTTTGATGGTATCATTTAGGGAACCGTGACGAAAAAGTCTACCTGAACTTCTTCGGCAAGAGAGTCCATGGAGTCCATTAAAGTCGACTTCTTTTCCACACGCGCACCTGTGCTGAGTGCACAGCGGTGTTCCCAGCCGGAGACCTAGAGCGATACGAAAACTATCGTTATCCAAAAGTGTACCGACATTCGTTGAGGGTAGGGCGTGCAGCCAGTGACCCGATTCTTTCGCCGTTGACGCTAAAAGTCTGGCACGATTTACTTCACTTGTAAGATTTTGAGCCAAATTTTGGTATGTAGAATGAACCAATGGTGCATCCCAAAGTTTTTGAATGGAAACTTCCTTTGGGATGTCAACATTTGGACATTTCGACTTCCAGTTTTCTAATGCTTCTGCAGCACCAGTAATGCTTTGGTTTGATTTTAAAATTTGAGAACAGAGTTCTCGAACACTGTGCTCAGAAGCGAGAAACGCTGGAAGGGCTATACTTGAAATTTGCCTCACGCCGATGCCACCGTTTCTAATTGGTAAGGATGCTTGGGTCCATGAAAAATCGTCAAAAGATAAATTTAGAATTTTTTCTAAACATTGTTTTAAGGTGACATCCATTTTGTCGGTTAGGCCAGGAAATTTCCAAATTGGGCTTGAACGAAGAATATAAGTCAATTTTGGAACGATACTATGCGCCTACATGCTAATTTAAAAACCAAACGGCGAAAAGTAGACCCCCAACAGCTATTGGACGGATTCCCCCGTCCTTTTTATTCTTCGCACATAGTCTTGCACCATATAGGTATTGAGTAAATGATGGAATTACCTTTCCAGATAACATAAAATTACACAAATTGGTAATATCACCCAAGAGAACCCTGCCGGCGTCACCTGCTGACGCACTCACAAGATCTTTAAGATGTTGTGGTGTGATTCCGTCAATGCCACCAGCAGAGCCACTTGTAAATGACATAATAGCTGCAAAGGTATCTTCATCTTTAATCTGTAAGGATTGGGAAAAATCAGGAAGGGGGATCGGAAGCAAAGGATCTAAATGAGGTGAAGGATGCTTATCATGCAAGACTTGTAGCGTATCACTGTCGAAGGGCGCAAGAGTATCGCAAGAAAAGAGTATGCGATCTGCATTTTTAAGATCTCCGTCCATAGCTTTATTTTCAACAATTTTTTTAAGATTGAAATTTCGGGGTCGAGCACTGTAATTTTGAGTTTGAATTTCGCTTAAAACAGCCGAACTGTTTTGTTTTAATTTGGAGCATAAAGAGCCATTTTGATTTTTGTCCACGTGTAAGTGTATGCAAATAGAAATAAATTTTGCCAACTCGAAATCGAATTAATCGAAATGCATTTTTGAATAACGATGGAGAAGAAGAGAGAAATGGAGAGAGATCTGGCTAGTGAGATTCTTGCTCCTCTAGGAATTCTTTTTAAAAGTGGGATATTTTGATGACATTTCGGAATTAGAGTCTCGAAAGGATCTTTATGATTATTTTGAACAGTCGAATCACTTACCAAAGAGTTTGAAGGGATTTGTCTGTACTGATGGAGGAAGGCCGTGACTTCGTGAAACGTGAATTTTTAATCCCTTTTGACCTTTAAACAGCCTTCCATTTGCACATTGCGGACATTCTAGTAAAACCGGCTGGGAAACATCGGACAGAACACTATTACTATTACATGACATAATACACTATACAATTTTAATGTCCATAAACTGATGCGTAGCGTCCTGGGTGGCTCCGGGGACTCCCGGCTGCCAAGCGCCCGGCGCCCGGCGCCCAACACCTCGATGTCGCCACCTAAAACATGCACAGGAATTAATTTAAACTGCAAATATTATCTCGAATTATATGCATTATATGAACCAATTTGATGTCAATTTTATAAAGAAATAATGCCGATAATTTATAATATGGAATAAAATAATAGAGAGAAAAATTTTGACAGCGACATCAAATTGACCAAAATAACTAATAACTTATAATGAAATTAAGTTAATGTGAAACGTTTTACAACAATATTTGAAAATTAAATGTACCTTATTATTGTTATAAAATACTTTATACTTAATAGGATTTATTAAATTGACAATAAACACGTATTGTTTATGAAATAACTAAATTAGCATCAATATTAATCAGTAAAATAAACTGTATGTTTTAATTTTTAATTATAATCTTAAGCGGTTACGTAATTGACTTTACAACAGAAGTTAACAAATAGATATCAATATACAAATATGTAGGTATAATACCCTTTAAAATTATGAAAACTTCTACTAAAATTAATGCTATAAAGTCATACTACATAAATTACAATAAATAATTGTATGAACGCTAAGCTTAATGTAAAAGTAACAAAATATTTGATACTAACCTTCAAAAACAATATTTTAACTATAAATACTACCTTTAGAGTGTTGGGGAAACTAAATAAATCAAAATTATAATGATTATAGTACGTATTCTGATATCCAGACCATAGAATCTTCCAGTTCTATTATCCAGAATGATGTAGCAAAATTGCACATCGAATCCGACTATAATTCTTGATGTCCAACGACTATTCTTTATAAATCCTTGATTTCTTAATTATAAAATGCTGAATTCTTCGCATCCAGGCTCGAATAAGGACCATGTGTAGGATTTTGGCAATATTTGTGGGAGTAAATTAAAGTACGTGTTCTCGATGCAGTTATAAATTATTGTAAGAAAAATTAGAACATTATTATGTACATGTAAGTGGTGCGGTAGACATAAAAAATAAACGCTAAAATTTGTTACTTCAATAATAAATCAGGCGTTTGCCTGAACAAAATGCATCTTAGCCAGCTCTATTAAACTTCTTAAATAAAAAAAGAAACATCATTTAGTCACTTTTCAGTGGAGGCTATGTCACTTCATCTTTTAAAATGATACTCGTATATGGTACAAGAATTTTAGGACCACAACAATCATTTAAAGCCACTTGACAGAGTAGCCAAGAAGTTTATCGATTCCGGGTACCTCCGTGCGATCAGAAAGGGATTTTTCTACAACTGGATACATTTTAAGTGATAGGTGTAGTGCATTATTACCAGATGCTGTGTTTTTTAAGCCAAAACCAATATTGCACACAAATAAATGCGTATTAAATACTAATAAACGTTTATTAAATATCAAAAAATACGTATTAAATACTAATAAAATCTCAAAACTGGTCCAAATAAAAAAAATATTTGTATTAAATATTTTGTTATTTCCGTATGAGCCAAATATGTGTTTTACTAAATACAAATGAGCGTTTATTAGTATTTATTAAAACTGTATACACGGGTATAATTTTCCCTTATAATTTTACCTAATTACCTTAATTGCGAGCTTCGGTCACGTAAGTAAAAACCAAAGTGCTATTTCAAGGGTTGACATCATTTATGCATTAACGTTTGCGCAAGTAGTGAGAATTATGTTTGTTTGAGATTCAAATTAGTTTTGTTATGGGATAAAGAACCAAAAATAAATTGTATTCTAATGAAGGTGTTATTATTGAAATATTTAATCTTTAAAATCAGCCCATTCCTCTTGGGTTCCAAGCAAGAATAAATGCAACTTATCTAGATCTGAATTTAAAACTCTTATTATTGCTTTTAATACTTTTTTTCAATTGATGCACTTTCTGAGACCGGCACGACCGTCAATAAATTAGTGTTGTGAAATTTTTGGCAAAAGTGGAGTAAGCTTTTTAGTAAGTGTGTTTAAATTTATTTGTTTTGTGCAACATCGTATTAAATCGTGTTTTATTTTATTCGTATATATTTGTTAGATTAGAACATAATATAATTTTGTTCAGTTTTGATTGCTTGTTACCTTTAACATACGTCCAAAGTTACGGGTGCCGCATGGCACCTGTAGGCCGTTATGATGTCTCTTATAATGACGTGCATTCCACACGTTTGTTTATTTTTTAATTTATCTTTGTGAAATAGTATTTATTTTCCTTGATAGGCATTGTTAGCTAGAAATTAGACATAATAGACGAAAATGAAGAGCTTGTACTAACGTTGCCTTATATTGAACCTTCAGAACCGGTATTCGACGCTGATCAACATTCAGCTACCAAAAAAAGGATTGTTCTAATAAGCTCACCGGTCGTCAACTCAATGCTGGGCGCAAAGTCTAATTCACATGTACACCATTGTCAGCTTAGACATGCTCTACCACTCGCGACAATGCAAATGAAAAACCTGTAGAAGGGTCATATTGAACACCGCTTAGTGGTTTCCGTTCTTCACGTGATCGCTCTTCTTCACATAATCGAAATCGTGAAAAGGGTCGGAAAAATCTGCTCTAATCTGCTTTACAGTTCTTTTAGTAATCCTGGTAATTCTAAAGTAAATGAACCACTATTCAAAATATTAAAAAAAGAAGAATGCTTCATGAATATTTTGATTGGTAAAGATATAGTTTTGGAGCTGCCCATGTTTCCTGAAGGAATTTTGGTAAATTTAGAGGAAAATCACTTAAGGAAAACCTGGACTTACTTTTGCGAGAAAGTGTTAACAACCTTTTCATCAATTAAAAATCGCATCGATCTGTATTAATTAGTTTCGCATACGTATACTCGTACGTAAAGTACAATTTTTGGCGTATAATAAATAATAATACATTATTTAAAAAAAAAACAAATACTCTAAGCTATTTATTCAGTCCTACATTACTTTAATAATAATATTTAATCAATAAAAAGTTAAATTTATTAGTTAATGATAAGTTGATACATAACTATTAGAATGATGTTAAGTCTACGTATGAGCCTTGCGGTGCCGTACGGCACCCATTGTTTTTTCCAAAACTGATAAATTAATTTCATTTTAAATGATCAAAAATAAGTTAAGGGACCTTAAATAACAACATATCCAAAAATTATCCAATTCAAAGCCCCTGAAATAATTCAGGTCATAATGGGTTAATATCGATCAAGGTAGGCACATTGTGAATGTAAATGTTTGATTTTATTGCAATATCTTAACATCGACTTTAAATGTTGCTTCAACTGTTTTGATGAATAGTGAATGGAATATTAATTAATAGGACTTAATTACTCTAGTAAAAAAGCTACAACTGAGGTCACGTGAATCCCAAAGCTATAACTAATTTAAACTTATAATTTAATAACATGCAATTTACGTTTGAAGACATTTATAGCGATGTTTACGTACTGACAAATGCGTCGCAAGGGAACGGGCGGCTTGAGGTAATTGCTTTTTAAGGAGCTCTGCGGTCAATATATAAGTTTTAACACCATAAAATGGAAACTAGGTCGAAAAGTGCTATCCTCAAGTTATCAAAAACAGTTGAACGTAGTTTAGTAGCTTGATAGTAAGAAAAATGGCAATAAACTCCGCTGTTGATATCAATGAAAGTGATTTTCTGCGCTTTATAAAAAACAAACCTGATTCACTAACCAGAATATTTGCAGAATATTACGCAATAAACCAGCTCGAAGAAGAAGGAACAGTGCGTCAGCTCAGAACGAGAATAAGTGTAAAAAGGAGATATGCATCTTACGCGCTATCTTAACCGTCGCATAAAGCTAAGGAATTATGGTACAGTCCTTGACGCAAGTTTCGTCGATGGTTATGATTTTGGGCGGAAGTACATTTGCATAAAAAGTTTGCAAGGAGTGACAAATTCTGGCAAGCGGTGTCGAATTACAAAGTGCAAATTATAGAGTTGATGAGTCGATTAAGTGATAAGAAGGGCTGTGTCATAGTGAGTGATAAGCTTAGAATTAAGACCCTGAAAATTAGTATTAAGCCACATTTTAATTTAACTTTGTTAAGCTGACCGACCAGTTTTGGCAGGAAGCAAACGCATTATCAATACACCGCTTGGTCGGGAGATAACTTTTCTCACAAGCCGGATGCATTCATAGATTTTTATTACAATGTCAAAGACCATGTGCCTTCAATTAGAGAGACACGACACTACAACGGCTGATAAGAGAATCGCTCCTATAATTGTTCAATGCCTAGACGGGATTGGTAGCTCTGCGGTGTTTTGTGTATTTCATATATGTGCTGCGCAATTTGACTGGAACCCTGTCACTGCCAAGTGTTCATAGAAAATTTCACCGTCGAAAAAATGGATTTACGATTCATTTAGATAACTATGTCTTGTGTTACCAATTACTTGGAGTCTATGGTAAGAAGATAATGTTTCTACTGCCTTTATCGAATTTTTATACAACTAAGTTTTAATTTACTTACCACGACACTTTTGCACATAATTAAGTTAAGTATAATTAAATACTGTAATAATAAATTTTCGATTTCAATTTTGAAATTTACTTTTCGATTTTTTAATGTCAATTGCTCGAGATATTTTAATGCGTACGTTATTGTTCTATGCTTAAATAATATTATGTGTTCCGTTCGACATCCAAAGTCCACTTATGAGAGAGAGTACTCCATCCTTCTCTGTCGTTGTATGCTAGATTTCTTCTGCTTCCGCTACATTTCTCTGCTTTTAGCGCCACCCGTGGCCAAAACTAAAAATTATTTACCCCGTGGCCAGCCACCATTTTAAAGTCATCGTTACGTCCTCTTTTCGAGTCGTAAGCGTTGATGGATTTTCAAACAGTGATATTACAGATTAAACTTTCGAGATTAAAGTAGAAAGTTAAGATTTTGTTCCGTTACATTTAATTGTTTTGTAATAAGTGTTTTGTCGCAAAATGGACAGTAAGGAAAAGAGTAACGAGTCGGTGATGAATATTAACAAAGACGTGTTTGATGATTGTGATACAAGTCGTTTGGGAAAGAATACACCCACGAGTGACTGGTCGGATTCGAATTCGAGATCAAGCGAGGAAGAGCCACAACCTAAACGACGACGTCGCAGTAGATCATCGGATGCTTATCAAGCGATCGATCGCAGGTTTGATCAGTTATCCCAGCAGTTGGTGAGTCACATAAATAATTTATTTTGTGCCAATTACGCTGCAATGCATCCGATGTCATCTAATTCTTCCATTCCGGTAGCAGCTGCGTCAACATCAGTAAATAAATCATTGGATGATCCTTTTTTATGGCCAGCAGGTGAATTAGAGGATATTGCTGAGCTGAAAGTGGCTGTCAAGGAACCATCTATGCCAAAATCGAATCCTGAGCGAGTAGTAAAAATAGCATCTATGTAAAGGTTTGATTCTCTGCATTGGAATTCTGTCCGGTATACTGAGGTGCAAAAGAAATATGTGGCTTTCCCAGCATTCTCTGAACTTAAAGAGAATAAGGAATTGAGACGGTTAGAGGAGACGGTTAGCGCAATTTTGCTGCTTTATCAAATGCATTTTTGGTTCAGAATGAGTGTGTGAATATGGCATTAAAACATTTAATTGATTGGGCTGCAAAACCGGGTGAGCAACTATCCTCAGAATTAATTTATAGTAAATTAAGAGATTTATTTGGGAATCAATCTAATTATAAGGCAGTATCTCATGATATTTTACAACTAATCTGTACAGAGTATATACATACATCAGGCAGGCGAAACTCCCATACAAAAAAAAAACGATCTATGAAGTTTGCACAATTTTTAATGGCGGCTATAATCCGTTAAAATTAAGAATAACACAGAATTTCGGAGCTATATCGGACTATGACTCTTCTACACATAGATGGGTTATATCGACGGCCATTTTGATGTTTGACTGTCAAAGAGAGTGTTTGACAATTGACCATAGAGAAAAGTTATATATACCTAATAAGACAATTGACTTTTAAGTTTAGTTTCCCACATTTTTACATATTGTTTATCTCTTTGTTGTTTAATTGTTTATGTTAGTTTATTTATTATTGGTATGCAATTAAATTAATTATAGTGCTTCATTATGACAAAGACGACTTTAAAATGTGAAATATGCAACCGAAAGACATGCCGAGTCGACAATAAAAAACGAGATTTTGTGGCAAAATTTCCATTGGACAGTGAAAGGTTAGTTTTTTTTGTTTTTATCTATAAACAAGTCAATTCTAGTGAGGAATCATAAAGGTTTAATGCATTTTGTCTATAAATAAAAACTTGTACAAAACATATCGTAGTGTTTACCCATCACCGGAATTTCGATGTTTATATATACTGATGTCTAAAGTCCGACTTATAATTCTATTCAGTAACTTTACTGTTAAAAAAAATCCTTTTTCAGGCTAGCTATGATGATGATAATGATTAAAATCCATCCTTTCTCAATTAAGTACTTAGTTTGTTTTGTCACATGATAAATATCCTTGCATGTAATGCTACACTAGGTCGACAGAATGCATATATTATTTAGTACATGTATACATAATGTGTTTAAATTATATTGTTACATTTTAAGAGTATAGTAATTTATGTAATTTATAAGTAAAAATAACTTATCATATACTTTTAAGGTGTAAAAAATGGGTCAAAGCAACAGGGAAAGAAGACTTAGCCTACGTGCCAATTGAAAAGTTGCATCAGTTGAAATATATTTGTGAAAAGCATTTCCAAAATAAAGATTTCAATAAGAAAAAAACCCGACTGAAGAAAACTGCTATTCCAAGTCTGGAAATTTCATCTACACCATTATCTGATGTAATTTTAGTTGAATTTCCATTATTTTGTGTTGCTAGCAGTCAACTATTGCCAGTCAGAAGAACTGACAATCTGCAACTGTCATGTAGAGGTAAGATATTTATTCACTTGTACAGCATATCTTGATGTCACAGTATATTGCGGAGCTTCTTTACTTCAATAATCAAAATCATGTAATTTATGTTTACAGAATTATCTTCAGTTATACAGAAGGAACATAACTACCACCACATTTTGCCTGAACCAAGTTAGTTTAAGCATCCACCAGGAGCATTTAGCATTAGAATCTCCTCCGATTATCATGTCTTGAGCTCCAGTTTCGCGCTGCACCTTGCGTAGGTACTCCAGGTACGAGTCCATCGGTTTGTCAGGCTCGAGGTAAAAGGAGACCAGGGTAATTTCCTTTGTGCGGAATTGGACCCCCACCACTGCGATGTTATTCGTGGTGAGTTTTGGGTACTGTTTGATTTGTAGGTCCGAATTAAATATAATAATTGCAGCCTTAACATTCCCGCTTCCACGATCCACACACTGGTAAACCCTGTATCCCCTCCCGCCCTTCACACATCCCTCCCTACCGACGTATGACTCCTGCACCAGGGCAACCCACGCTCCAAGGTTAGATGCTTCAATTAAAAGTTCTGATTGAGCTAATTTGCATCGTTGGAGATTAGCTTGTAAAATGTTGTCTGCTGTCTTTTCCATTGGCACACCCTTAGCAATATGCTATGGTTGACCTGGCTATTTCGTCCCATCTTTTTCTTACCGGGCAATCTTCACTGAAGGCATTATGGGCATTATTTTCTTGCTTCGCTCTTTGGCAGTTCACTGGCACTCGAGGGTGCGTTCCTCTCTTGGCTCTTTATAGGCGTCCGATGCATGTTGGAGGTTGCGTCAAATTGTAAATACGAAAATAAAAAGATTTTGTAAAATTTGGTTGTATATAAATACCAGTCAAAGTCAACTTTTCAATATTCCTGCATTAGCAGTTTGTAAAATAGAATTCAAATATAAAGTTTTGTTCTCTGAGTTCAAAATATAAAAATGCTCTATCTCGACTCTAGGTAGAGTCTTGTTGTAAACTATTTAGTGGTCTTCAGAGAGACCAAAACAAATAAAACAAGGTCAATTTTAGTTTATTCAACTAATAAAAAACGCTTAAAACTAACTTAAAACCTAAAAACTTAATCTAGAAGACCTAGATCTGTAGAGAGAACTAGGTCTTATTGTGCCCTTAAAGAAGTGCCCAAACTCGGGGTCTCTAGCTTTACCTAAACCGAAGTTATGTCACTTTGTATGTTTTGAGTCGATATGGGGGTTTTAAAGGGGGTTTTTTAAATGTTTTAATTTTGTATAAATTATAATTTTATACTATCTTTAATATATATTTTTTCCAAGAAAATCGTAGGAGTCAGAAATTTAAAAAAGAGGTTTTTAGAGGTACTCTGCTAGGCCGCGTCAAGCCCCGTCGTTTGATACCTCACTCGAAGGGATACGACTGTTAGTTCAGGAGTTAAAAGGATTTTTATTTGAGGGGGGGTGTTCGGGGGATTAGGGGGGGGGGGTTCGGGGATTGGCGGAGGATAACGGGGGGTGGCGGGGGATGGCGGGGGGTGAAAAAGTTGTTGGGGGGTAGGAGGGGTAATAGGGGAAGATTAACTGGGGACGAAGTAGGATAGTATGTAAGGTATGTGGGAGGGATGTTTTTACAGCGGGGAGGGGTATTTACCTAAGAAGGGGACAAAACACGCTTCTAGCAGTCAAGTCAGAAAGAGACAAAAAAGAAATTAAAATAAAATTAATTCCCAGTCGTTAAGGTCTATTTTACTTAAAAATATTTAATTTTACTTATTTTCTATCTATATCGACTCTCTCTTGGCACTTTTAAGTAATATGAAAACTATTGTCCTTAAGGTCTATTTTACAACTAAATTCAATTAAATTAATCAGTGTCGATTCTATCTTGACACTTTGTACAAAATTATTAATTACTGTCGATAAGGTTCAACTTACTATCTAAAAATTAAATTAATATTATCCTACTCTGTCTTGGCCACTTTGTACACAATTATTAATTATATTCCAAGATCCCAGGGCCGCCAGACGTCACGTATTTTCTGACGGATGAAATGTGGACGATTGAGTAGTGTTAGTATGTACTATGATCGTATGCCTACCTGCTAGCTTGGTCAAACGGCCAATTTCCAGGTATCAGGTAATCAAGGTACACAAAAACATTACTTACTTCACGTAAATTCTCATGGCTGATTTTTATATATGTTTTCGAGAGTATAGTTAAAAATAAATTGTCAATACTCCCAGACACTTTCCGTCGGCCATATTGCTTGACAGACGCTTTAAGGGTCTCAAAATAATTAGTCAACTTCACGTAAATTCTGACGCTCCATTTTTATATATGTTCATCCGACAACTATTTTAAAAGCTTTGACAAGAAGACAGACCGATCCAAGGGGCCAATCATCCCCTAAACTAAATTTTAATATCTCTGTGAGTGGGAGCTCGAGAGCATTATCTACGCGCATGAGACTGAGTGAGACCGACTGCGCTGTTAAGGCCATGAAAATTACTTTGAACAGATATTTTATAATTTTTAGAACTTTTGTTGACAAGTAAATTATAGCAACAAAAATAAGAAAAAAAATTGACATATAATAAATAATACTAAAGTTAGTCGACATTTTTAATTTTTTTTTCAATTTATTAATTAGAACTAAAAAATATTTTTAAAAATACCACTTATATTTAAATAGCAGCAATTTTTTTAAATAATTATTTATTGGAAATTTGGAAACAAAGTGGAAAAATATTAATTCTTCAATATTTCTTAACAGTGGCTTTTAATCTTCATTATCATCATCGTTGAAATAAGATAATTCATCATCCAGCCAATCTTGAAATTGAATATCTAAATCGTGATCGTCATCATCAGCATTATCCTTATTTTCTTCCTCTGTAAAAAACAAGTTAAACAATGAAGGTCTGAAAAAACTAAAAAGATACAAATAATATGAGAAACGAAAATAATTTACCTGATTGTTCTTCCAGCGACTCACTGACAAAACCCGGTAATTGATCTCCATCGAACCAATGAAAATCATATTTACCATCTTGTAGTGTCCAGCCATTGTTTTCGGGGTTGAAAATATTTATCATCTTCATACTTGCATTGTTCCAAAGACTAGCGATATAGCTAGCCCGTCGAAACTGTTGCCAAAGCTCACTTTTACAAGGTGGTAAGTTACTGGCATCAAATTTTACATACTAACACTACCCAATCGTCCACATTTCATCCGTCAGAAAATACGTGACGTCTGGCGGCCCTGGGATCTTGCTCTATTACTGTCGATAAGGTTCAACTTACTATCTAAAAATTTAATTAATATTATCCTACTCTGTCTTGGCCAAAACTTCTAGAAACTTCCTAAAATTATTTAAAATTAAATATTAAATGGTAAAAACCACTCTGTCTTGGCACGTTATGTTATCTACAATAAATCTAATTAATTAATGTCGATAAGGTTTAAATTCGAGTCAAAAAGTTTAACTCTAAAATATTGCCTTAATAGCTTACTCTCATCAGTAAATTCATCTTTTAATATATCAGCATCTGTTTTTGTGGCAGGATATGGATCAAGTACATCAATTATGTAGTCATCGCAACATACAATCATAAAAGGCTTTTCAAGGTTCCTATACTTATGTAGTGAGTATGTTTTCTTTTGATAGGAATAATTACAACTTTTTTCAACGTATATGTACGACCCATCCATAATTACAATAGCTTTTCTATTTTCTATTTTGCTACCCGGATTGCCGAACAATGAATTTGGGACGTACAAGTTTCTTTATGCAACTTCTCTTCTCTTCTAGTAATATGGTTTAAGCCTAGATGTTTAGGTACAAAATTCTCGGTCAATGAATATCTCGCCCTCTTAATGTAATTAGTAACAGAGCTCTTACTAATATTTAAAAGTGTAGATATTCTCTCATCAGACTCTCCTAACCTCAATTTTATAATATATGCACCTAGTGCTATGGCGCGCTTTAGGAACTCTGACATCTCATTTTCTAAAACTGCAAATTGTTGTTCGGTGCGCCCCAGCCAATACCACACCACATTATCATCCATCCGTTCCATATTTTCAAAATTGATAATATTATTATTATAATTTTTTAACAACTGACCAAAATCCTCGATGTGAGTGGCTGTGAAATTATTTACTTTATTTTCACTCTCAAGCAATGATGTCCATAATTGATTTTGTAGATGAAAATTGCATATTCTACAGTTTGGTGGTATGAAATACTTATGGTCGCTAAAGAGCCTTACTCTGATTGTGAGTGGAACCGTTTGCTGTGAATCACTATTACAAGTAGGAAAAATGCATCTAGCATGTGTATCAGGTGCTCTGGAATAACTTGGTAAAGTATTTTTTTCAGTTTCTTGTGATACTTTTTGACTTGATGCAACTGTACCAGCTTGAGCAGTTCTTTCAAGTGGTACAAAGCATCTGCGACAAGTCACATCCAATGATTGAATCTACAAACATTATACTAACTGATATAAGTTTATTATAAAATTTTTAATAACTTAAAATATCGGTGAATGTAATCTTTATGGATAGTTGAAGTAAAACATCTTTGCCAAATATCACAATTAAATTAAATCATATCAATAATTAAATATAATATTACAATCACATATTTAGTTTCACTTCCAAAAATGTAATCACTTAAAAAAAGCCAAGTACCAGTGAAGACTTATATGGGGATCATTATTTGTACAAAAGGCTACACTGCTATATTGATGTTAACAATTATCAAAATATTTGAATTGTAGATCAATTTTAAATCTATAAAAGTGCGAAGTGTCTAGTCGTCCGCTAATCGGATGAATAAAAAAATTTTATTCGTCCGACAGCCGACTGTTGGTGTTTCGGACGACCTGGGTATGTTCAGTACCCGGTGGTCGACCTGGGACAATCTCCCAGACGTTCTTGGCGTACAGTGACTTATGCCCGTATGCTGGTAATGTACGCCAACCACGCACCCCTGAATGCGTACGTACTTGGGTTCCGACCCACTAGGGCCTCGACGACAGGAGACGATATCTTCAAGAGGCGGGGTAAATAAAAACCCAATTTTCCTTTTTTCTCTCTTGGTTTCGGTTTTGCTTCCTTTTAGTTCTTGCCTCTTCGGTGGCTGTGTTGCGACTGACTCAATTGAAAGATTTGCTCGCCTTTTATACGGGTCGGTTTTACCTTACAGAGAACCGCGCCATTTGAGCTTGTTTTTCAATTGAATTTTTCTTAGACCGAAACCTTGAGATTCTTTTTATTTACTTTTCCAATAAAAACCCTTACACATATTTATATTCCTTTTCCACTAATCTATAATATTAAAACATAATATTTAACATTCAATCATGAATTAAAAAAGTCCTAGAACAAAAACTTCTAATTTTCTATGTATCCTACATTTTTACTACACATTTTTCCTTATATCTTTATAATAAATAGTTCTATCGACCTAATTCTTTTTGAATAATAGTTTTTACATCAAAACCTATTATTTAAAACATAAATTATTAACATATCTCAAGAAACAAAAAATCACATTTTCAAGTTACATAATTATACTACTAACATTTCTTAACTACAATATTCCTTTCAAATTAACGTTAAACAACCTTATAAGGTTCAAATAAGAGAAAATATGATAAAACTAAACTTATTACACTGATTAGAACCTACTACAACCATATCAGTCTAGTTAGAATGTTATGAAATTTCATATTTACAATTCACAATACGCTAAGACGACAGCGTCCTTATATTAAATACACTCACTAACTCGTAGATAGGGTTTCGTCGCCGACAGTTGGTGTTTGATTTTTTGGGACTGAGACTTTTGTTGTTTCTTATATTTTGTTGAAATAGTTTTATTAACGAATAATAAAGGATAAAAATAATTTTGAGGGTGTTATGTTATGTTAAAAGTCAGTGGAATTTAAATAATAAATTTTCGGTAGGTTAAGGTTATTTTTTTAATATTTTGCATATATCCTGCAAAATTTTCAGCTTTGGTAGGTAAAGGTTATTTTTTTTATATTTTGCATATATGCTGCACCTAAAACTCACTTATTTTTTATTAGAAAGCAAAAAAGTGATAGATATTCGTATAAACCGACAATTGTCGGACGAATAATATTTTCTTTATTCATCCGATTAGCGGTTGACTCAACAGCCATAAAAGTTTCTTACTTTTCGTGGATGAATCCAGTTCTGCAGAGTATTTAAAACATTCTGGTTACACTCAGTTAGTACATAGTGGTGCTGCTTTCTTGCTATAGAGCAACCACATTTTATACAAACATTGTGATGACCTACATGGGGTGCAGTATTTTCAGATTCCATACTGACATCTGTATTAAATATTGTGTTGCAAGCATCACAGATGTAGTCAGTGGCGTTGACCTGAAGCAACATAATCATTTATATTATATGCAATATACTCTCTTTCCGAGAGCATGAGAAAAACTTTTGTTTATCAATTATAACTTTTAACAAAGAGTAGAGAAAAAGATATTATAGTCTGTTCGCGTTAAGAATGCACTAAGTCGTCAGTGCAACTACAAAGTATATGGTGTATTTACAATGATCTCAAAATTCAAACAAATTATATTTTTAAATAAATATTTTTTTGTTATATTGACTCTAACAAAAACCAAAGATTTTACAAATTAAAAGGTTTTTCTAAAAATGTTTGCAGACTATGGATTATTTCAAAGGGTTTACTGTAATATTTATTTATTTATTTATTTATTGAGAGAAAACAACAGCATCACTTAAATTTAAAAAAGTACAAACAATATTTATCAAGATTATAGCCAATTACAGTTTTCTACTTTTTGTTATACGATTATAAGTACACTAGAGTAATTTATCCGTCAAAGTACAAAAAAATATATAATACTATAGGTAAGTAAACATAAAACATTTTCAAGTGGTAGTGCCATGCTTGTTACCTTCGGGTAGCAGCCGAATGGGCCGGCACGCCCCTTGTAGTACCACTCTCTCACAGAAGACCGGCGTGAAGTGGCAGCTATGCTGTCGCGTTTCGTTCGGTAAGTGAGAGTCCGGGAGGCCCACTACCCATCCCTACTCCCGTCCTTCTCCCTCCTCCCTCCCTCCCTTTCCTGAAAGGCCGGCAACGCATCTGCAAGCCCTGTGGTGTTGCAGATGTCCATGGGCGGAGGTGATCACTTACCATCAGGTGAGCCTCCTGCCCGTTTGCCCCCTTTGTCCCATAAAAAAAAAACAATATTCCCTTTTTTTAAAATGGTGAAAGAAGTAAGTAGGTACAGTAAGCAAAAATGCAAATAGCAAAGATGACAAAAATTACAATGAGCAATAATAAAAATACATAAGTGTGAGACGACTTCAAAGTGTATCAGAGAGAAGTGTTTTTGTAGTGTATGTGCGTGCGTGTGTGTGTTTGTAGGCGTGTGTTGGTATGGGTGTGTACGTTTGTTTGTGAGCCATTAAAATGATTGAGATTCAATAATATGTTTTTTATAAGCCTGTGCAGATAAATGAAAGGGGTCTATGTGAGAGTACTTATTATTATATAGCAAGGGCATACGTGACAGAACAGAGTTAGCTGCGTAACGAGTGTGTGATAAAGGTACGTATAAAAAATTTGAATGTGTTAAACGCATTCGTTTCGCTGGTACATTTAAAAATAGGCGTGCAAGCAACTCAGGATTATCAACACTCCCTGGTAAAATATCACGCAAAAATTTCATATCTAGAAGTTCACAGCGAGCGCTCAAAGAAGAGATGCGAAAATGGTGGCAGCTGTCCCTGTCAGAGTCAGAGTGTCTATATGTTTTGTAGTTCAAATGTTTAATACATTTTTCTTGTATAATCTCAATTCCGTTAATATATTTAAAATAGTGGGGATTCCAAATGCAACTACCATATTCCAAGGTGCTTCTTACAAAGGCAAAATAAATATTTAATAAGCATGATGTATTATTAAATGGCTTGCATGTGCGAATAACAAAACCTAACATCTTATATGCTTTATTTATAATGGAATTTATGTGTTCAATCATCAGTAGCTTTCTGTCCAATAAAATACCCAGATCACGAACCTGATTAGTTCTCTTTATAGGAGTGTTATTTAACATATAAGTATGAACAATATAATTCTTTTTGTGTGTAAATGTGATTAAGTTACACTTCTCCACATTTACATTGATTCTATTATTTATGTAATATTGATTTAATCTATCCAAGTCACTCTGAATCATTGCACAATGTTCTACGTTATCAACTTTGAAATATACTTTTTTATCATCGGCAAACATTAAAAATTTTGAATACTTAAAGCAGCTACCTATGTCAAAAAGATATGAGTTGTAAAGGAGTGGGCCCAAATGCGAACCCTGCGGCACGCCCGAGGTAGTAGTAATGTAGTTAGATCGACACTCACCTATTCTAACGACTTGTTTCCTGTTAGTTATGTAAGACTTTATCCATCAAAATAGATCTCCCTGTATCCCTAAGGCTTGTAATTTCTGCATCAGAATCACGTGATCCACACGATCAAATGCCTTTTCAAAGTCAGTGTAGATCACGTCAACCTGGCTACCCTCATCCATACTCTTTAAGACATCATCTGTAAAGATAGCTAGATTTGTTCTAGCTGAGCGATTTTTCATAAATCCGTGTTGATTGTTAGGTATGACTCGTGCAAGAACCGGATATATTTTACAATATACTAACTTTTCAAGAGTTTTGCTTAAAGTGTTCAATATGGATATTGGACGATAATTGACAATTTCAGATTTAGAGTTTTTTTATGTATAGGCACAATATACGCTTCTTTCCATTTAGATGGAAATACACCCTGTCTCAATGATTTGTTATATAATAACATAAGAGGGAGAGCTAGTTCCTAGGCACAGTTCTTAAAAAATATTGGAGGGATGTTATCACTCCCGGGACCCTTTCGTATATTTAGTGAAACCAAAGCTTGTTGAACTTCATCTCTTGTTAAATGTATGTTATGCAAATTTTCATCTGAAAAAGAAGTGGTATCATATTTTTGATCTATATAATTTGGTGCAGGGTCAACAAAAACACCTTTAAAGTATTTGCTAAAACCCTCACAAATAGCTAATTCATCAGTATAAGTTTCATTATTAAAATACAGGGTGTTGGGGTAACTATGACTTTTGTTTTGCTTAGATTTAACATAAGTTTGTAGTAGTTCAGGTGATTTTGATATATTTTCTTGTATATTACATATATAATTATTAAAACATTCAGTCTGTATGCGTTTTTGTCTGTCTCTTAGAAGTTTAAATTCATCATAATCCAATAAATTACCAAATTTTTTCCATTTACGGTGAGTTTTGTATTTATCTTTAATGATATTAATTAAAGGTTTAGAGTACCAAGAAGGGTAGTTAAATGTCCCTGAAGAAGTAGATTTTGGGATAAACATGTCTATTATTGATTCCTCGACTGATCTGCTTTGAATAATAATATTCCAGTCTATAGCGGCTAATTCTTCTTTTAATTTATTATAGTCACCTTTATAGAATTTATGCTTTGTAGTTTTAAGTTTACTACGGATTTTAGTTAAAAATATTTCACTACTATCAATTTCAAGAGCCGGGTGATAGTTATCTTCGCATAAAAGAGGATTAGTTGATACACAGATATTTAGAATAGTATTAATGATAACTAAATCTAAGATGTTATTGCTAGAATTACGGTGCCTGTTGAGCTGAAATAAACCATAGTAAACTATAACTATAACTGTAAAGAATTCAAAAAAGTAGATGCAGTTGTGTAATTATCCACTGTGCCCTTTTTTATACAAACAGGATCATTCGGTGCCCACTGAATATTTGGCATATTAAAATCACCCAATAGTATTATGTGGTCATTTGGATGGGCATTAATAACGGCGTCGAGTGAATCCAGAACTAAGGCTATGCGTTCGGAATGTCGCGAGTCACCTGGAACATAAGCTAGCCCAAAGTGAATGGCTACATGCTGTGTGCTAGCAAATACCCGAGCAGCTACTGTTATCCAAACAAGTTCCACACCCTCACGGGAAAATTCACTCCTAGTTTGTGCATGAAAAATATTTTTAACACATATCATAACCCCACCGCCCGTACTCTTACTAGAAGACTTACTGTCTCGGTCATGTCTGAAAACATCATATCGTGCATCAGTAATATCACTGGATAAAAAACTCTCATTTAACCATGTTTCAGTAATAAAAATTAAATCAAAATCATTAAGCAAAACACTTTGATATTTATCATTAACTTTAGTACGGAGCCCACGGACATTCTGATAATACAATTTAATCGAATGAGTCATTAATAAGAATATAGTTATAAATCCACATTACATATAAAAAATACAAAAAGTCGATAATATAATAAATACTAAATTTCTTACAAATAGTTTGTCTTAATGTGAAGTAGTAATTAAGTAATATAGTTAATTTGATATACATTTTTAAACAATTTTTATAAGATCTCTTTCCGAAATTAATTGAAATTGCTTGAGTTACCTCGTTTTTTCGTACAAAGATAGAACAGTTTTTTGTCCATACAAACTTATATGCCTTTTCTGATGCAAGCTGTTTACATTTTTTCAGCAAAAATTTATTATCGGGTGTGAGATGGTCGTTGACAAATATTCTCTTTAAATCGCCTGTGATGCCAATGTCCTTGGTTGTGATTCCTCTGGTTTTCTTTAAGCCGGAGAGAATACCGTCTTTATGCAATCTATTTTTAAGTTTGCATACTATTACTCTTGGACGGCCCTTCGTATTCTCTTTTGGCTTTATTCTGCTTGCGAATTCAATATCTTCGTTAAGTAATGAAATACCTGCATGCCTAGCTATACTTATAACAATGTCGGGTATTGTTTCACTTTTCAATTCAGGGACGCCTATTATTTCAATATTCTGCTGGCGTACCCATTGCTGTTGATGTGAATATTTAATTGTTAGCTCGCTGAGCCCATCTTCTAATTTGGATGTCTGCGCCTTGAGAAGATTATAATCAACAATTAATTTATCATGTTCGGTTTGCAGAGAAGTATGTGAAGTAGTTAAGCTATGTAACTCCGTAGAAAGTGTGGTAATATTTGCTTTAATTTCCGATAGTAAAGTTTGTTTCAATTCGGAAATAATAATATTTTTTATTTCGTTAAGCTTTTTGTCTAAGATAACCTCAAAATTTTGCAACACACTAGAATTATTTTCCATTTGTAATTCTGGGGAAGATGTATTACTTGATATTTTCTCCACACAATTAGTACACTTATAGGATTCTTTATATTTGAAAGTCAACCTTTTAAAATTAGCATCACTAATTTTTAAACAAGCATAGTGAAACCTTTCTAAGCAAACAGCACAACATAACTCTTCTTTCTTTAATATACTTGCAGCACATAAATTGCATTTTGACGACATTGTGTATTTATTTAGATATCTGTTATTTAAAAAAATATCTTTGTACGCAATATATTAATTAACTTCACTTTGTACTTTGCAAGCGCCGCGTGGCACTTACGCGTATTAAACTGTATAAGTAATATAAAAATAATTTCCCTAATATTTATTGTAACTTACTTACACTTATTACTTACTGTAACGGAACAAAGATGTTAGGTAAATGAATACCAACAACTTCAAACAATTGGTTCTTTATTAATAATAGCAAAGGGTACAGTACATAGAGCAAGTCTCCGTGCGTATACTATGTGCAGTCTGGTTCTCGGAGCTGTCTAGCCAGAGAGGCGGAGCAGTCTGAGAGCGCAGCGAGCATACACTGCTCCGGTACTCCGTAGTCATCTCACAATCCCCGTAAGGGGAGTGGGGAAACGGTTTCGGGGCATAGCCCCCTGACCGTGGGATCTATCGCCGCCCACAACTATGGGCGCGTCGCTTGGAGAGTCCTTCTGAGACTCTTGAGGTTTCTATGTGGCAGGTAGCAACCAGGGCGATCAGCCCAGCCAGGTGAGACCCTGTTCAGGGAGGCCCGGCTAGGCGATCTGCGACCGATTGGCGGCTACTCTGGCGTCTCAAGCGATAAGGTCTCGTGGGAGCGCGAAGCGATCCGGTGGGCGGGCGTGCCAGGGGGCTATGTCTCTGATGTGGTGTAGCTTGGATGCGTCTGCTTTCTCCAGCATCCCCCTACTGGAGCGGCGGATGAAGTCGTCGATGCTCTCGATACGGAGGTCACGCTGAATGGTAGCGTTCCTCACGTACCGGGGAGCACCGACTATCCTTCGCAGGCAGATGGCTTGTTGGGCTCTTAGTCTTCTCCTTTGGGTTTCTGACGCGAGGGCGAACCACGCCGGGGCTGCGTAAGTTAGCCGGGACCTGACATATGTTTTGTAGATCCCGACCTTCGTACGCAGAGGCAGCTTCGAGTGTAGAACTGGGCGTAGTTGCGCCATCGCAGCCTTGGCGCTGTTGACGGCGTTGGTAATGTGGCCCTTCATAGAGAGATAGCAATCTATGTGGACGCCCAGGTATTTGGCATTGGGCGTCCATGGAATCTCTATGGCTTGCATTACAAGGGGCGGAGGCAAGCGGCGGTCGTGTCCTATGGAGACTGCCTGTGTCTTTGCGACGTTGACCGACAGTCTCCATTTGTCCAGCCATGGTGGCAAGGCGTCGAGGGCCCTCTGCATCTTCGCCGCGGCGTGGGTAGCGTTGAGGGATGTGGTGATGAGCGCCACGTCGTCGGCGAAGAGAGCGATGTGGGCGCCGGCGGCCGTCGGGATGTCGTCTGTGAAGATGGTGTAGAGGAACGGCGACAAAACGCTGCCCTGCGGAACTCCGGCGGAGATGGGCTGCTCTGAGGACAAGGCGTCATCCACCCGGACGCGGAAGGAGCGCCCCCTGAGGTATGACGCCACCAGTTGCACAATGCGTCTGGGTGTTGAGGTGGCGATGATCTTGCTGATAAGGCCTTCGTGCCATACTCTGTCGAAGGCCTTCTCGACGTCCAAAAAGGTTGCGATGACTTTCTCCTTTTTGTTGAGGGCTGCGGCGACGTGGTGGATGACTCGGGCCACCTGGAGAGTCGTCGAGTGGTCGCTGCGGAATCCGAACTGTTCGGGGCGCGGTTGGAAATGCGCCTGTAGGTATGGCAGCAGGAGTCGCTCAAAGAGCTTGGACACCGCAGAGAGTAAGGTGATCGGCCTGTAGTTGCCCGGCTGTAGTGGGCTCTTCCCAGGTTTGGGGATTAAAATTATCACGCCCTTCCTCCAGGGCTCTGGAAAATGTCCTGTCCTCAGGATAGCGTTGAAGAGTCGGACAAGCGTGGCGATGGTCTGGCGGGGTAAGTGACGTAACGCTCCATTCGTCACGCCGTCCGGTCCCGGGGCTATCCGTGGCTTCAGTCCCACAATCCCCTTTCGCACTTGGGACGGAAAGAAGAGAGGGGTTTCTTGTGGGAGGTTTGGCGTACGGAGAAATTCTGTGACGGCGGCTTCGGTCTCTGCATGAAAAGATGGATTTCTGCTGGGGTTTGGAGAGAACTGAGTTGCCAGGTGTTCGGCGAAAATCTCAGCTCTCTCCAAGGAGTCGTAACATCTTGAACCATCGGCGTGGAGTAGGGGTCGTATCGGAGGCTTCTTTTTCGACAGTTGACGACAAAGCCGATGGAGTGATGTCGTGTCGTCCGCTGCTTCCTCCAGTCGTCGGTCCCAACTGTCAGCTGAGGCTTCTTCCAGGACACGCCTAACTTGGTCGGCGAGTCGGTTCAGCCGTGATCTGATGGTGGGGTCCCTGGTAATCTGCCAGCGTCTTCGCGTTCTCCTTTTCTCATCGAGAAGACGGCGCAGTGTAGGGGGCGGTGGTGGCAAACGTCTTGAGTGGTTAGCGGGAGCGGTGGCTTCCTCGACTGCTTTGGTAATTGACTCAGACAGTTTGGAAGTCAGTGCGTCGATGTCTCTGGGTCCCTCAAGGGGCTCAATCCTTGAGGGAGAGTTGCAGGTCATCAGTCTTGTGAACAGCTCCCAGTTTGTTCGTCCCCTGGCTGGCAGCAGGCCTGCTCGAAGAGGCGATGTTGGAATAGTGGCCAGCACAGGCATATGGTCCGAGCCGTGGTCGTCCGGGATCACCTCGAGCGTCAACTGAGGCAGACCCCTGTGTATGGCAAAGTCGATGATGTCCGGGGAGAAACTGGACGTCCAGGGGTAATGAGTTGGTACTTCCGGGCCGGTAGTGAAGTAGCGGTGTCTTTCGGAATCCGCGAAGAGGCGCCGGCCAGCAGTGCAGGTGATGGCGGCGTTCCATGCAGGGTGCTTCGCGTTCCAGTCGCCTGCCACTAACGTAGGAACGGAGGCATCCAATAAGGATCGTACCTCGGAGAGGTTGATGGTGCTGCTAGGAGGTCGGTAAACGGCGTAGGCGTGGAATGGGGCTCCATTTATGCCTATCTCCACCCCGAGAGCTTGAAGGGAGGTCGAGTTGAGCCGGTGAGGAAGTTCCCTGTGTGGTATCCCTCTCTTGACTAGTACCAGTAAACCTCTACGACTGATTGCGCCTGCTGTGTATTCCAGTCGGTAGAGGTGGTATCCGGGGAAGGATATGGCGTCGTTCGGGCCCAGGTGGGTCTCGTTGAGAAGGGCGACATCTATGTTCTGCTCCCGTAGAGTCCACCTCAGCAGGGTGGTCTTGTGGCGCAGACCGTTGGCGTTCCAAAACAGTATCCTTGCCTCAGCCATGACGAAGCAAGGATACCATTCCGTTGAGGACCACGGTAGTTGGGTCCCCTCCTGACTGCAGCGCGATGAGGACGTCTTTTAAGATTTCGATCGCGGCGTGCAGTGTGGCGTTCTTAGGTGATGTAGCCTCCTGCGCGGCAGTCTGCTGCGCAGTTGTTTGCATGATGGTCGTCGTTGCTGTTGAAGAAAGAACAGCAGTAGGTGCGGCAGCGGTTGCTGGTGTGGCAGATGGTAGGGGAGGGACTTCCGTGGTAGATTTGGTAATGCCCTTCTTACCGCGCTTCCTCCTCCTCCTCTTCTGGGGCGCGGCTGCAAAACCTCTTGGTATAGGGTCATTGGCAGGCGCCATCAACGTGGCGCCCTCTTGGACTGGCGGTGCCGGGGTAGTGGTGGCAGTCTGGGTGGGTTGGGTGCGCCTGCCTTCTTGAGTGACGGCCACAGCTCCAGCTCTTTTGTTCCGCAGCTCCCTCTTGTACTGCGGATACGTTGAATAATTGGCCGGGTGGGGCCCGCCACAGTTGGCACATGTGGCGGGTTCTTCAAGAGGCCTCGGGCAGTCGCGCGCTGCGTGCTCGCCACCGCACCTGACGCAAGCGAGCGGGCGGTGGCACTGGTGACTCGAGTGGCGGAATGCTTGGCAGCGGTGGCACTGTGCAGGCCCCCGTTTGCCACGCCAGGCTTCGATGATGACTCCCGGCATGTTGAGCAGTTCCGTCACTGCGTAGATTCGTGGCGTCAAATCCGGTGATGGCGCGAGGATGGCCAGGAATATGCACCCCGGCCTCCCCTTTCTTGCTTTGATGGCCTTGGCGTACTCGGGTTTGAATCCGAGCTCCGCCAAGGCTTCCATGATTTCTTCTGGTTCGGTGGTGATGGGCAACCCTCTAATCGCCACCTTAAGGCTTCGCTCGGAGGGCAAGGAGTAAGAGAACCATGAGATGCGCTCTGTCTTCTCCAGTTCACTGAGGTACCTCTGAATGGTTCTATACTCCTGATCGGAGTGAGGTGAAAACCGTACACCCCTGCCGAAGGGGCGTGCGTTCGGTGCGTGGCCCAACTTATTTTTCAGCACCCTAAAGTGGGTTGCCCAGTTAGGCAATGTCTCCACTATCAGGGGCGGGTAGCGGGGGGCGCGCGGAGCGGCGGGCTGCGTCTGTGTGGTAGTAGGCATGCTGCTTGTAGGTTGGATAGTTGAAGTCGAAGTCGTGTTGGCAGGGAGCGCCTGGGTCTTCAGGGCGTCTGCGAAAGTTGTGGTCGTAGCTGGGGCGGGCGGTGCAGTCGTCGGAGCGTTGCTTGGGCCTGGAATTTCTCTGCTGCGCAGGCGGGGGTCCCTAGAGGCCTCAACACATGGCCTCTTGCTGGAGAAGTCTGGAGTAGCGTCGGGCGTACGTTGCCGCCTGGCCGGAGTAGCGGAGATGTCTTCTTCTTGCATAGGCTGGTCCAGAGTTGCGGTCTCCCTCTCTCTCACCTTGTCGTTGAGGAACACCGATATGTGTTCCAGCAACGACTGGGACAGGCAGCCCTTCCTCTGAAGCTCAGCTACTACCAGTAGGTCCCGGTTGAGGACTGTCTGGGGCGAGAGAGGTGGGGCTTCCGATCGCGCAGGGGCGGAGGGGGAGCGCTTGAGTGGAGGTAGCTTCCTTGCCAAAGGACGAGAAGCTCTGGCTGGCGTGGTCGTGGTGGCGTCTGTAGCTGCGGGTTGCGCTGGAGATGAGTCCGTGCGCGGGTGAGGCGCCGGTGTTGCCGACCCGTGTTCCGCGGCCTGCGCGAGAATATCGCGCGGCGCGACGGAGCGAGGGGTGCGGGGATTACGCGGCCCGGTCGGTGTTGATGCTGGCGATGTCTTCATAGTAGTGAAGGGGGCGGAGCCTAGGAAGGAGGCGGAGCCTTGGACAATGAAAGGGGCGGGGCTTATGGAGGGGGCGTGGCCAGCGGCGGAGCCCAAGACCGAAGAAGGGGAGGGGCGAGGGGAGGGGGCGGGGTTAGGGGAGGTGCCATGGATAAGGGGGACAGGGGGTGAGGGGAAGGGAGGTAAGCGGCTGGCGGCGGCTGTCGACTCAGTCGTCGGGCGGCGCAGCTGTTGGGAGCTGCGGTGCCTGGAGTGCGATCTTGAGCGCGGCGGCTTGGGCTCTTCGTTTGGATTCCTTCTGTCGCTCATGGCGGTGGGGAAGCGATGCTGGGCGACTGCCTACGCGACCCTCGACCGTGGTCGGGCTGCAGGTTGGTGAAGGTGTCCCCTCTGCGCATAAATGCGCGGCCGATCTCCACTTGATTTTAAAAGTAAATCAAGTAAGAAATTCGTAGTTTTTATTCGGGTCCGTACGCTGCGAGACGAGTGTTCTCGGTGGCAGTCGGGCGATCCCTGCTCCGGTACGGCCGCGGCGCTGCCTTTTATAGTCAGCGACTGGTAGAGGGGCAACGGCGAGTTAGGTAGATGACTAAAGCCGTGCCGCAGCGTACGGCGCTTAATATGATACGTTGATTATGTTGTTACAGACTCCCCCTCTGGATCTGAAGTCTTCCCGACGATGATTCAGAAGCAATAGCTGTTTTCCTGGGTCTTCCGCGTTTCTTCACTTGACCACCGCTGTTCTCCGGTTCTGGTTTCTGTTTCATTGGGCGACCTCTTTTCCTTAGCGGTCGTATAGGGTTAGGGAGCCCAGAAGATTTTCCAACATAGGGGGTCAAGGCTGACGAATGGTATACCCCAATCGAGACATCAGGTTTGTCTGGATCAGCAATTTCGTAGGATGCTGGACCGTGTCGTTTCTTGATAATGTAAGGTCCATCTCGTCGAGGAGTGAATTTGCTACTAACACCCCTTGCGGCATTACTTAAAGAATGGACGGTAGCCAGAACTAGGTCTCCGGAATTGTAACCGGGGGGTCCTCTATACGGTGTTGATCAATGTATTTCCTACGTCTTTCTTCGACATGTTCTTGTACTTCTTGAGCTCTTTGTAGGGTAGTGGCTAACTGTATCAACTTTGGTGTGATTTCTGGTATGAAGTTCTCTGATTGCAGGATTTTGCGGAAATCATGAGTTGTATCATCTGGTGTTTTCGGTTCCCGACCAAAGGTAAAGTAAGCTGGTGTGAAAGCAGTCGAGAGGCTTTTTGCGGTATTCATCGCAAAACGAATACTGGGAAAATGTTCTGGCCAGTCTCTAGGACTATCCTTGACGAGAATAGCTAGCCGAGCTTTCAAATCCCTGTTTTTCCTTTCTACGGGATTAGTTTCGGGATGATGTAGTTTCGTTGCTACATCCTCCACGATCGGTATCACGGTTTTACCATCTGGAGAGGTGGGCAGTGGACCAAATAGATCAAAAGATATGACCTCAAATCTTTGGTTCATTGCTGCAGTTTGTAGTAGTCCTTCAGACTTCCGATTCGATGATTTACATCGCTGACACTCAAGGCAATTTTTTTAGGTAGCTTTCAATGCACTTTCTCATGCCCGTCCAATGTATCTTTGTGAAATGCGCCAATATGTCTTCTCTGCACCATAATGTCCTGCTTACGGGTTGTCATTATATGTTGATAGGACATTAGCCCATTCGTGTTCTGGTACGACTAATTGCGCTTCTTCGGATTCTGCATAAGGGCTGTGTCGGGATAGTAGGCCATTGTTCAAAAGGTAACCTTTATTACTCCAATACACAGCTTTCTCATCATTTTCTGTACTTTCTAAGTCTTTCATAATGTGCCTAACTCTTTAATCTTTCAACTGTTCTTCCCGGATTTAAGCGGAGCTTCGTAGAGGCATATCATCGACTACTGTGCAAATGCCACAGTTTTGAACCGTCTCGTCAGTACACGGTGGTCTAGAGAGGCAGACAGCAACAACTTTTGTTCTGCCAGGAGCATATTTTTTTGTTATGTCAAATGCTTGTAATTGTAAGGCCCACCTTGCAAGCCGACCCGTCGGTGATTTTATTGGCATAAGCCAAGTTAAGGCTTGATGATCCGTTATGATCGTTACAGGAAGACCCTCAATGTATCCTCGGAACTTTGATACTGCCCAAACCACCGCCAGCGCCTCTGTTTCTGTGGTAGAATAGTTGCGTCCTGGTATTGTCAAAAGACGACTGGCAAACTCGACAGGATGCTCCTCTTCTCTCTCTCCCTGGACCAATACTGCACCGATCAAAATGTGCTAAACAACTCTCATTACCATTATTCGTTATTTTTAATAGATCCCTAAAAGATGGTCAGTTTCCCGACATATGGAAAATAAGCAGAATTGTCCCAATACATAAATCAGGAAGAAAAGACATTGTAAGTAACTATAGACCTATCTCAATTATATCTTCAATGGCCAAAGTATTTGAATCTCTCATGTATGCGCATATATATAATCATATAAAATGTAAGTTACATAATGAACAGCATGGTTTTATGTCTCGACGGTCTACGAACACTAATTTATTATTGCACGCGTCTTTTATATGTGATAATATCGATCAGGGTAATCAGGTAGATGCCATTTACGCAGATTTCTCGAAAGCATTTGACAAGGTTAACCACAGACTACTTTTGAAAAAGCTTTCTGCATATGGAATCTCAAACAAGCTCCTAACATGGTGTGAAACGTATCTGATTGGCAGATCATCCACAGTGGTAATAGACGGCTGCCAATCACAGATGTTTGGTAATCTGTCAGGTGTCCCACAAGGATCCAATCTTGGTTTATTATTATTTATAATTTTTATCAATGACATAAATAATATTTTTAAATATTGTGTCCCAAGTCTATTTGCGGACGATTTAAAATTATTGCGTGTTATTAAAGGAATAGACGATCAATATTTACTTCAAGAAGATTTACATAGATTGACGGAATGGTGTAAAACAAATAGAATGTATCTAAATATTGAAAAATGTTATCATATTAAGTTCACACGCAAAAAGAAACCTACTCAATCTAAATATTACATCGACAAACATGAATTGACTGAAGTAACACAAATACGAGATCTTGGTGTTACTATGGACAGTCGCTTTACCTTTAGTCCTCATATTGACTACTGTCTGGAACTGGCCAATAAATCGCTGGGTTTTATTATGAGGTCCTCTAAAACTTTCAAGAATCCGCTAACACACACACACAATTATTTAACAGTCTTGTACGCAGTCGGCTCGAGTACTGTTCAATAATATGGTCACCTTATATAAAAAATCATATCGCTAGACTAGAATCTGTGCAGAAGCGTTTACTACGACAATTATCATATAGGTTTAAATTAAGATTTAATAACTATGACGAAAGACTCAAACATTTTAATATTAAAAGTCTTCAAAATAGGAGGGAAATGTTAGATATGACTTTTCTCTATAAAGTCCTAAATAATGAAGTTGACTGCCCTGATATTTTTAATAAATTTGCATTCCACGTCCCATCCAGAATACCTCGACATCCGTGTAACTTTTTGGAAATAAGGGTCTACAGGACAAATCGGCTGCCCAATTTTAAAACACAGTAACTGCAAAATTTTTATACCTGATTTTTTCTAGTATTGCTGCATTTTTTACAACTTTAAGACCTTAATTTTAAGTATTTTTTGCTAGAAATATTTATATTCAAGTATTTTCTATTCATAAATCAAATTTTTCATCAATTTGGCGGGCAAACTTTTTTTAATAAGAAAAATTGAAAAAAAATTTTAAATGTTAGTTACTGTGTTTTGAAATTGGGCAGCCGAAATCTGGGAAAGAATTCTCCTATAACAGGGTCATACACAAAAATTGAAAAAAAAGTGTTCACTCGTTGTAAAATCTATTTAGTCAAAACAATACAAGCTTAAGTTGACTTCATTATTTAAAGTTTCTTATTATATAATATTTTATGCAAAAAATAAATGATTTTAATTGCATTAAATTTATAATTAATCATTGTTTAATACAAAATGTCTCCTCCTGTAGTCTGTTCGGATATGGAGTACTGGATTTTAAGGGGCAATTAAAAATATTTAGCATTACATTATTTCATTAAAAGTCTTAGCACAATATTCTACATTTAGATAACTTCCTATTTAGTAACAATAAAAAAATAACATGGGCTTTATTACTGAAATATAATGAATAAACATAGTGTTCTCAATTTCATGGTCAAATGACCATGAAATTGAGAACACTATGTTTATTTTTGTGTCTACAGAAATCTGTAGACACAAAAAACTAACCGAAAATCTGCGTTTAAAGAAACGTATTTGGTTTTATATTTTTTAAATTGGCAGCATTGTAATACCTGTCACTCATTGCTTGTAAGTCTTGTAACGGTGCGTGCTAATTATTATAAAAACATATTTTTAAGATAGTACACAAGTTTTTGGAAAACCTCAGTGCGTCTTTCCTTGGGGATGTGCTTAAAAGTAAGTACGATGAGTAAAAATGTTTAATAATAGTGGCCTTGTATATTTTGAGGAGCAGTACTAAAATGCTTAGTTGTTGAATTTCTAACCTCAAAATTCTTCGGGGTATCGTTTATTAACCACATGTATGTCTCTTCTGTAGAAATCTTTTCTGTAGACACACTTGTCTTCAGAAGAGTCAATGTCTACAGAAGGGATGTTTATCTTTTCTATAGACGCATGACATCTCTCCTGTAGATACTAATTCTTCTATAGGTGGTTGATTTTTCGTATTTATTAACATTCATTAACATTTGTTTTGAAATTTGAAACATCTTCTATCAAAACTTAATATTTTTTTTTTTTATTTAAGATGATTCTTACAATGCATTTGTTTTCTATAGAAATTTTAATTTAATAATTTAATCGCACCTACATATTCCGGCTATTATCTTTCTCGGGTATCAGCTAAAATCTTTGGGAGCATGTATGAAATTCATTTTTTTTTCTTATAGCATGCCACGAATAAGTAGGTCGACAGCGCAACTATCTGAAGAAGAAAAGATAAAACGAAGGCGTGAACAGAAAAAAAACAGCATTCGTCGCGCTCGGGCAAAAATGACTGAAGCAGAGTTAGAAGAAAGAAGGAGAAAAGATAAAGAAAGATATCAGAAGAAAAAGGAACAAGGACTTATTAAAACGATAAAAGACTTCACTCCTAGGGAACAAAGACAAATGAGAAAATTGTGGAGAGAAAAAGCAAAAAAGAAACGTGAAAAGGAAAAAAATAACAAAACTATACGTAATTTTGTGGAAGCAAATACTCCACCATCAACACCCACCGGATCTCGTGTAAACAGTGGTAGAGCAGTAGCAAGACGTAATAAAAAACTACTTAAGACTGAAAATATTTATCTGAAAAAAAGGATTCGCGAGTTGGAGTGTAAGCTATCAAAATATAGAATGCGAAATATTAGAAAGAGTTACTCAAACATAGAACACAAGAAGAAGCCAAAAAAAATTATCACTAAGGCAGTTCTAAAGACAAGAAAAGCAGTTTGTGAATTTTTATTGCAAGATGAAAATAGTAGATCAACATCGGGAAAAAAAGATACGATAACGCGCAAGAAAATAAAAAAACAAGTACGTTTTTTGAACGATTCACTCTTAAACTTACATAAAATTTTCATAAAGAAAACTGGCATGCAAATATCTTACGAAACGTTTCGCAGATACCGGCCGTTTTGGGTTCTATTTCCAAAAGCTGATACTAGAAATACCTGTTTATGTGTTATACATACTAATACAAACTATCTAGTTCAAGCACTTCATCACGCAAAAATAATTCCATTTAAATCGGCAACTGATTTGATTAAGTCCTTATGCTGTAACAATATTTTAAATGTCCCTTGTTTAGAACGCAAATGTCATTCTTGTAAGAATAAAGATATTACTTCTACTAATTTTTACGATCATGACTCCATTACGTATGAAAGGTGGGTCACCAAAGATGTCACTGTTGTTATTAAAGGTAACTCTAAACAATGTAAGAAAACTGTTAAAGAAAAGGTTCAAACTACCAACAGAATTCTCTTTAATAAGTTAAATTCAGCTTTACCTTCATTTATGAAACATGTCGCATGCATGATACATCAAATGAAGGCTATCCAGGTTGTAAAACAAAATATTTCCCCTATTGATGGTCTACTTCATATTGATTTTGCTGAAAATTACAATTGTAAATATAAAGAAGAAGTTCAATCTGCTCATTTTGGTGGTTCGAAAATACAACTATCTCTACATACATCTGTTTACTATAGTACTCAATCAGAACCTCCAAATAATTTTATAAGAACAACATCTTTTTGTACTATTTCTGACAATCTCAAACATGACCCTATCTTAATTTGTGTTCATTTGCAAGCTATAATAACCAAAATAAAGGAGTTGTCTCCTAGTTTAAAACATTTACATATATTGAGTGATGGTCCGTCAACTCAATATCGAAACAAGTCCTTATTCAATTTGATCGCTACCTTTATTAGTAAAGAGTTTGGTGTTGACACAATCACATGGCATTACAGTGAAAGGGGGCATGGTAAAGGAGCACCTGATGGTGTAGGCGGGTGCATTAAACGACTTGCTGATATGCATGTTGCAAAAGGCAACGATGTTTCAAGTCTTGATGAATTAATGTCATATTTACATGTGAATACAAAACGAATAAATGTTTATAGGATCGATAGCTCTATAATACCTAAAGTTCAACAAATTTTAGACAGTAGTGTATTACGAACCTTTAAGGGTACTCGTAACATTCACCAATTAACGTGGGACATTAAAGAACCTTATGTTATACACGCTAGACGTTTAAGCTGTTTGACTTGTGAGTCACACGAGAAATGTCCTCATTATGAACTGGGACAAATAGATGTAAACTGTGAGCATCTCGAAACCTTAGATGCTCTTAATATGCCAGAAGCTTCAAATAGTCCTGAAGTCCCAGGCACCCCTGATGCTTCGACTGTATCAAATTCACCGGGTTTAAGTGATAGAATGACACCCGAGGGAAACGTTGAAGCAAACGAACAAAATATCAGACCAACTAAAAGAGCTCGATTAATCTTGGCTGAGGAGGAAACGGAAGACTCCGATTCCTCCTTGGAAATATTTAAAACAAAAAAATCCTTGTCAAAAGTTTGGAATGACTCTGCTCTCAATTCTGATGATGACACTTTATTTTAATTTTAACCTACAGAAAAGATGTCATATTTTTTAAACAGTTCCTAAATATTTTTTTGTTTTGAACAATCAAAGAAATAAGAATGAAAATAAATTATGATTATTGTGAACGTACAATGAATATCGTATAATGAGTGGTTTCTTTATATTTAATGCTAAAAGGCGTATTTTGTTATGTTCTGTTGACAAAGTGATCTCATCTGTAGACCTACATTAATAACAAATGTGATTTTTTCTTAAAATAATGGAAACTGATCTATGATAATATTTTTTTAAGACTGTTAGTGATTACGTATAAATAAATAAAAAATCACAAAATCAACAACTAAGTTTTATTTTTTATTATTTTTTTAATTCACATTTTGTGTATGACCCAACAAGGATGTCGAGACTATATAACAGCATCTCCAAACAAAACTTAGACATAGACATATGCCATGACAGACTACCTCAATTTAAACACAAAGTTCTCGAATATCTATCTGAATTATAATTTTTTTTATTATCCATATGACATTTTTTAATTATTATGACCAGTTGATTATTTTAATTGACTCTATTATGTATTTATCGTTTAGTATTTTTTTTTTTTCTGTATCTTTTAATAAAATTAATTTGTAATTTATGTAATTTCATATATTGTAATTTCATATATTGTAACTTTTAATTTTTGACTTTGTATTTTTTAAATTATATTAACTGTTATATGTATATATTTTAATTGATGTGACATTGCATGGTGTGATAACTTGTAATTAAAAGAACATTTACCAGATTGTAATATTAGAAGTATGTAATAGTTTAATTAATTTATCTTTTGTTGGTTATCCATGAATAAATAAATAAATAAATAAATGGCATAAGAACTTGCGTCACTCTTGATTATGTAGGGCTAAGTTTCATCAGCTTGTCTTAATATTTGGGAAGAGGTGAGGCGATTCTTCAATTCTACATAGGCATCGTGTTGAGTCCTCGTCCATTCCCAGCTAACATTCTTCTTTGTTAACCGAGTCAGAGGCTGTGCAATCTTCGCAAAGTCTTTAATAAAACGCCACTACCAAGAACAAGTCTGTAGAAAGGAAACAAGATGTCTAAGGGTAGTCGGTATAGGAAGATTTGTTATAGCCGCTGTCTTTTCTGTACCTACCTGCAGTCCTTTAGGCGTGATATAGTGACCCAGATATTTAATGGATGAACAGCAGAAGCGGCACTTATCTTGATTTGCCGTAAGGCCAAATTCTAAAATTCTAGTGAACACTTGTTTCAGATCTTCCAGGTGACTTTCAAATGACGAGGAAAACACAGCCAGGTCATCTAGGTATGCTAGTAACTTTACGTTCGGTAGACTTATTCGCATTCGGTCAATTAGTCGTTGAAACGTCGCTGGGGAATTGCGTAAACCAAATGGCATAAGAGTGAATCGGAATATGCCAAATGGAGTGATGAATGCCGTCTTTTGTTGGTCATCCGTGCAAACACCGATCTGGCAGTATCCAGCTTTTAAGTCTAATAAGGACATGTAAGGCGTCGGCTTTGCTTCATGCAGGAGATCGTCAATTCTTGGAATGGGGTATGGGTCAGGTACTGTGATCGCGTTCATTCGCCGGTAGTCCACACAGACACGAACGTTCCCATTAGATTTTGGCACCAGAACTACAGGCTTTTTCTGTGGAGGGGTTTCTGAGAGATCTATTGGTGCTAGTTTATATGTAGGATTGGTACATCCACTTGTTGGTTCGGGTATCACTATCTTTTCGTCAGGCAAAATTGCTGGTGGAGTTGTATGTGGAGGCGTCGGTGGCGATGTCGGTACAGGAGTGGATATGTCTGTTTTACCACCTTCACTGCCTGTTTCCGTTCAACGGCTTATTGGACTTGGGAAGTCTATCATTTTCATGATGGCAGAAGTTTCAATAATGGTAAAGTCCTATGAGTATAACTCGTACTGTTATCAGGATCGTCAATGAAATGCCAAGTAAATTGGGGCATATAAATAATTACCCATCCTGCAGAAATCCTACGCCCAGGAGAGTACGGTTATCTCTCGCTTCAGGCAAAACTATAAATGTTGTTGGGAACTTACGATCCATCAAGCCTACCACGGCCTTCCCTATCAGCACTTGTTGTTGCTTTGAATCAACGTCGGCTCGTGTAAGATTCACAGGTTGCTCTTCAAATGTACAACCACAGTTCTTTAAGGCTGTATAAAGGGAGAACGATGCCACACTCATTTTAGCGCAGGTATCTATATAAGCGGTGCCTTTGTCTCCTTCCACTTCTAGGAACACAACTGGTCGTGGACGAGCATCTCTGCAAATGTTGATAGCTCAAAAGCTAAGATTTTCTTTTTTGAAGGGTGATGACCTTTTTTGCATGAAGTGCACTGCAGCCGTAGCAAGAGAATTTTGGTTGCGAAGGAGATGGCGCCTGTGTCTGAGTTTCAGAAACATCTTTTATTTGTACAGCAGGAATTTCTTCCATCCGCTTCTTCTTTCGGCACACTTCAACTGTATGTCCCAAATTTTTACAGAAACTACATCTTACTTGTAACGACCGACGACCGACGACTTACGACCTTGAGTAACGGTCGTATTATACTCTAACGCTTGAGAGCTAAGGGAGTATTCTTGAAACATTTCTTCAACTGCATAGAATATGATAAGAAGTTTTATGTTCTATTATATGTTGATGATTCGATTTTAATTTGTGAAGATAAGCAAAAGATAAACAAATTAAAAGAAGCTTTGTAGAGAAAATTTGAAATGAAAGATTTAGGCGGATAATCTAAAATATCTGGGAATAAATATCTCTAGGAAGAAAGAAGTCATTGAATTAGACCAAGTATTTAAAAGATTTGTTTAAGAAATATAAGATGGAAGAATGCAAATCTGTGTCAACACCTATAGAACAAGGTTTAGTGTTACATAAAGAAGAATCTTCAGATAAAGAATTAATTAAAAAATGCAGACAGTTCTGTCTCATGTATGCCATGTTACGAACACGTCCTGATTTATGTTATGCATTGAGCTACTTAAGTAGTTTTCAAAGTTGTGGTAATGAGAGTTTGTGGAAAGCATTAAAGAGACTATTAAGGTATATTAAGGGAACAGTTGGATCAAAATTAGCTTATAGAAATGGAGTAAATGTGCAGTTAGAAGGGTATACAGATGCTGATTGGGCAGAGGGGATCAAGGTGATAGGAAATCTACATCACCTGATGTCATGAAAGTTTTTGGTAATACAGTGTCTTGGTCCTCTAACAAACAACAGTGTGTATTTTTATCAAGTACAGAATCAGAGTATATAGCGTTAGCAAAAGGAATTGCAGAGAAATAGGAGTTGATTGTAAAAGTTTTATTATTAACATTGATAATCAGTCTGCAATTCATGTTGCCAAGAACCCAGAGTATCACAAGCGCCTGAAACATATAGATATTAAGTATCACTTTGTAAGACAGCAGGTTGAAGATAAAATTGCATGTTTGAAATATGTATCATCAGGAGATCAGCTTGCTGATATTTGTACTAAGGGTTTAAGCAGAGTTTTTTTTGTGAAGTTAAATGTTATTTTCTTAAATTTTCTTTTAAATTAGTTTTGAAAGTTTAAAAGGAGTGGCCCTGTTTTTCAGTTTTCATGTAGAGTTAATTTCATAGTGTTTTGTACACAATTTTTATTGGAGTTTTTTTTCTTTGTGTTATAGGTACTTATGTTGTTATAGTATTATATACTATTGTAGTTTTTTTTTGGGTGATGTACACATTGAGGAAGGGTGAAAGAGTACAATGTGCATATTCCTTAAGAAGAAGTCTAGTTTGTCTATGACTAAGTCTGTAGTCTATACTCGTCGCAACTTGTACTGAGTGAGCTTAAAAAAAATGGCGTAATGAAGCTATGGAGTATAAGAGCGTTGTTTGTAGCATTCCAATAATAAAAAATTTCTCCATTATAAACACTTTCTTTCCCTGGTGTCCCCATGTACCCCAATATAGTCCCTAATTAACGTAGGTTCTTTTATATTGTTGTTTTGTGTTTTAAAGTTTTAGCAACTGGAACCCTTTCTTGAGATTTTATAATAGAGATCAAGTGATTTGACACATTAATGTAATGTACTACTTCATTTAGGTCAGTATCACAGTCTGTGCTGGCTTTAGAGCATGCTCGACTCAATGCATCAGCATAATGCATTTTAGATCCAGGAACATGAACTAATTTAATATTGTATATGTTAAGTTTCAATCTAATTCTCTGCAAGCAAGTTGAAGGGATGCTGTAAATATCTTTTTTCATAATTGAAATTAATGGCAAATGATATGTCTGAACAACTACTTCACGACCATAGATGTATGGGTGAATTCTTTTACAAGCAAATATTAACAGCTAAAAATTCCTTTTCTACTTGACCATAATTTATTTCAGACTGAGAGAGCGCTTTAGAACCATAACAAACAGGTTTATTGTTTTGCAACAGAACACAGCCAATTCCAGATTTTAGTTTTAATTTAACTGTCTAATTTTATTCAACACAAAACATTATGGAACATTGTTCTGAATTAAAAATTATTATTATTATTATTATATTATTATTATTATTAAAGCTATGTAGAAGAGGGCTACTGGTTAAAATCTTCTTTACCATGTCAAAACAATTTGTATATAAGCTCTGCCACTGAAATAAATTATTACTTTAAGCAATTCTCTCAATGGTTCTGTGATTTGTGCAAGGTTAGGAATAAATGGTCAAGGTGGGAATATAACAATAGTATTTTACAATTGCTTCATTAGGATCCTTGGGATCCAAACAAATCCTAATAGAGCCGTCTACCTTTTCTACAATAACCAACTTGTTAACCCATTCGGAGGGTTCTGTGACTTTTGAAAATATGCCTAATTTATATATTTTTCAAGTTCTTTTTGTAGTTTGGGACGCAACTTTAGGGGAACCCTGTAAGGTGGTTTCGAGGTTGGGACGGAATCTTTCTTAAGTCTGATATAAAGTTTGTATATCTTACCCACTCCTGTAAACAAGTCCTGAATAATATTAATGATGTCCTCTTTCAATTTTCCTTGAAATATGGTAACAGTTTCAATTCGTTTCACTAGATTCAACTTAACACATGCATCAGCGGAATAAGATTGGAATTGACTTTTTTCCACCAGTTACGCAGAAATTTGCACAAGATTTCAATCCAATTACTTCAATATCTAGATTAAGAGTACTTTCTTCAGTTGTCTTATAATCATTCCAACTCTCCAAGACGGTATTTCACTTTTCAAGTTTTATAGTTTTCAAAGTATTCTGTTTGATTTTGTGGAATAAAGAAACGGGTTAAATGTTCACATCTGCTCCTGGATTGAGCCATGCTATGGCAACTTAGAACATCAGTAGCAACTATTTTTTTTATTTAGAAAAGCGCCATCTACCCACCGGATACCAGAACCAATATGACATTAAAAATTGAGTGTTGAAAAAGTAAAAAATGTGGATAAATAAAATATTTCATAATTAATTTTATATGTTCAAATTAAATAGGAATATGTAAAATAATGTATAATTTGTATTTATTACGACAAAAGATTAAGAGAGATTTAAAAAAAACATGGGATTGTGTACTTTCTATAATGGCAACACTTTCATTACAAATGGCTGCGCGGGATTGTGTAAATTCCTTGTGACGGTTTTATTTGTAATTTTCTAGTTTGTTTCGCATGTGTACTTGCTATCTACGTTGAGTTGAACTGTGTTCCTCCGTATAGTTGTGTCGCGATACAAACACTTTCATACGTCGGCGTTAAGTTTGAGCTTGCTCCTTCGCGTCGCCGTAGGTATTTGTAAACATCGAAAAACCAAAAAACTGTGAAGTTACTGTGAATCTAGAGCATAGGCGCTCTTTAAGAGTTTGGACCCATAATTGCGTATAGTGATCAGTGAACTTCAACGTCAATCATGTCACAGAAACGTTGTTGCGTGCCTGGTTGCCAAGTGACTATAAAAGATGGTATGTATTTTCTTTAATATTTGTGCAATTTATACTATATAGTAGTTTCCTTGGTACATAGGTCGCGGGTTCGATTCCCGCTCAAGTCAAACATTTTGTGTGTGTAAACATGGATGTTTGAATGGGTCTGGGTTAACTTTCTGTAAGTAGGTACTATGTATGTAATTATAGAATGAAAAGTATATAAGTATGTTAAGCCATTGTCTAGGACCCATAAAACAAGCTCTGCTTAGTTTGGGACTAGATGGTGTTGTGTGAATGTAATCGAATATTATTATTATTATAGATTGTGGCAAATCTAATAGAGAGATAAAAGTAATAAACTAAAATAAGTACAGACAATTAATTACATTATTACCAAAATATTATGTCAACATTTAGAAATATAAAAGTATGTTTATCAGTTATCTGGTCACCATAGTACAGGCTCTGCCCTGTCTGGGATCAGATGACTGTGTGTGAGTTGCCACAGGATATTATATTAGGTGTTATTACATATTTATGATACATATATTAAAAGTGTTTTATTCTTTATCCACAGGTGTTACTCTTCACCGATTTCCAAACGCAGAAACAAGTACTGAGAAATTCAATATTTGGGTTTCAAGTATTGGTGGTAACATAGCTGAATTGGATGCTGATGTTGTTTTTCGTAACAGAAGAGTCTGTGATAAGCATTTTGAAGACATCTACAAGTATCCAAAGAATAGATTAAGTTATATAGCAGTTCCACGACTGCATTTTATGTCAGGTAACTATATTTATCTAATATATGGGTTAAAGTTGAGGAGCAGGATGGGGACGGGTGATTGGGCCTCTGGTACTCTCGCTTTATGTAGATATTCTGTGAATGTTGCAATGCAAATGCTTAAATTTCTCATTAGTACTACCCTAATGAGAAATTTAAGCAGTGAAACCCTGGCCCTCCCCTCTGGATCCGTTACTGAAAACAACCTTCCAAGAAAAGAGCATAGTCGATTTTATAAGGCTATGTATTCATTTGTGACTCCTGCAGGTGTCCATGGGCGGCGTTTATTGCTTATCATCAGGCGATCCGTCTTCTCGTTTGCCTCCTATACCTACTACAAAATAAGGGTGTAGGACTCGGGGCAACTGCCTGTATAAGTCTGTCTTCTGCTAACTCTTTCGGGAAATAGGTTTTTGTATGTGTTAATGTAATATTGTTATCATATATTCCCCAGATCATCAACTGCTACATGGACCAGAAGCCACTAGGATGCCAGTTTCACCTATAAGCTTTGCTAGCTATCCTTCAACATCAAATGTACTTCCAACTTGCTCTACTATTTCTATGACAGGTCAGTATGTTAGAAATTTTGTAAAAGATCTACTGTTGTTTACTCTATGCAGTGCTGAATGTCATGCAAGATTTTGGGTTAAAGCCCCGGCCCAAGTAAAGTAGGTAATCCTTCGAAAACTTGTCAGTGTGATGATCGTGATGATAATGAGCGTCTTCATCAATCAGTAGTTTGTCTGAAAATAGATGAAAGGACTGCTTCTTATGATGCAGTCCTTTCATCTATTTTACTTAAACTATAGCAGCTCTAAGTATAATACATCTCTACTTACTCTGTAAAACAAGGGGTATTTTGTGGTAAATAAAATTATATGAATATTTAACTTGCAGGATATCAGTTACAAGATGTGCCTGGGCTGCCTGAAAGGAAGAAGGCGAAATCAAGGAAATGCAAAGGTGAATATGAAATATTCATATAAATTTTAAAATGTGCATATATTTTGACAAACTTCATTCTAATCAAGCTATATTTAACCATGCATAACACCTTTAATTTGTTTCCCCAGTAAGATAAAATAAATAAATAGTCATTAATTATTTTATATTTAATAAGTTTCACTCATAACACTCATGATGAACAATGAAAAGATTGTTGTACCACAGGTTCTGTACTGTGTATTGATTAAAATTATTTTTTATTTCAGCACCTCATCTATCATTAGCCCAACATAAGAAATACAAAACGCTGGTTAAGCAATTACAAAAATGTGAGCGTGATAAAAACAATTTCAGAAAAATATATTTTCTGGCTAGAAAAATGAAAAGGACAGAGGCATTTCAAATTATATCTAAGAACATGACAAAATCTGCAAAAATATTTTGTCACATGCAAGCTTTTCAAAGCGGAAGGAAAAAACAAGGAAGGCGGTTTTCTTTGGAAGAGAAAATTCTGGCTCTTTCTCTTTACAAACCATCTCCTAGAGCATATAGGCTATTAAGCAAAATATGTGTTTTACCAAGTAGAAGAACTCTACAAAATTTGCTGTATAAAGTGAATTTAAAACCTGGTATCAATAATATCATATTTGAGCACATCAAACAGAGGGTGGATAAAATGGCTGAAACCCATAAATTTTGTAGTCTCATATTTGACGAGATGGCTATTGGTCCTAGCATTGCATATGATAAAAAAAATGATAAAATCATAGGATTGGTGGATAATGGAGAAAGGAGCATAAAAGAATATTGTGATCATGTCTTAGTGTTCATGATAAGAGGTGTTATCAAGAAATATAAACAGCCTTTGGCATACTACTTTTGTAGTGGCAGTACAAAAGCTGCAGAATTGAAGGCCTATATAAAAGAAATCATAATTAAAGTTCAAGAGACAGGTCTGAAAATAGTTGCAACAGTTTGAATGTTGTGCAGATAGCATATGTCTTAATCTCGAACACAGAAATGTATTAGATAGATTGTATGATGATATTGTATTTATACTTACTGAGGCAGCTGAGAGTAGTTACATTGCAAAAGAAAGAAAAAAGTGTAGATATATTTCAGGTTGGAATAGGTATGTGCGCAGTGCTCACAATAAGGCACGGTTATGCTATCAAGAATGGTTGTTATCAAATAAACCTAGATCTGGTCAGGTATTTGTCGATATGTATGAATCAAGGCGTGTTTTTAAATCAAAATTAAAATGGTGCCAAAACAATGAACAACAAATTAAAATGAATATGATAGCACAACATCATTCTAACAAAAATTTCCCGAAGTTTTGGAAAACCATTAGTAATATGGATCATAGAACTCAATATCCTGTGAGCGTAGCAAGTGTGTATGAACCGCACTCCATAGCTAATGTATTTAAATCACATTTCAAAGTAGATTCTCCCCGTTTACCACAGATGACCAGTGAACAGTTAGTCGCAACCGAGTTAAACGTTAGATTTACATCGAAACAGGTAACCTCAGTTATAAAGAAAATGGCAAAGGGTAAGTCCCCGGGACACGACAGTCTCAGCATTGAACATCTGAGGTACGCGGGTGTTCATATGCCTGGAATACTATCAATGTTCTATAATTTATGTTTGAGTCACTCTTACCTTCCTAAAAAATTAATGTATACTATTGTAGTACCTATTATTAAGAATAAAACTGGTGACTCATCTGATGTATGCAATTACAGGCCAATCTCTTTAGCAACCATCATATCCAAAATATTGGACAGTCTGCTTGATATACAGATGAAGGAGCACTTAAAATTGAATGACGCGCAATTTGGCTTTCGCTCAGGACTGTCTACAGAGAGTGCTATCCTATGTCTCAAGCAGACTGTGCATTATTATACTAGTAGAAAAACACCAGTATATTCGTGTTTTTTAGATTTATCTAAAGCATTTGACTTGGTCCAATATGACATTCTCTGGAAAAAATTAAGAAATACTGGTGTTTCTGAGGAAATAATATCGTTGCTTAGACATTGGTATGCTAATCAGATAAACCGTGTCAAATGGGCTGGGTCATTTTCTGATGAATATAGCTTACAATGTGGTGTGAGACAAGGGGGCTTGACTTCACCTCGTCTCTTTAACCTTTATATGAACGCCCTTATTGAAGGGCTCAGGAGTACGAATATCGGATGTCACATAGATGGTGTTTGTATTAACAATATCAGCTATGCAGATGATATGGTGCTTCTGAGCCCCTCGATCGGTGCCTTAAGGAGATTGGTCAAATATTGTGAATGTTATGCGGTGGCCCATGGACTCAGATACAATCCTATAAAAAGTGAATTCATGGTTTTTAAGTCAAGTAATAAGCCACAACATAATATACCAGACGTTTTTCTTAATGCACTTCCTCTCAAAATCGTCAAAAAAGTTAAGTATCTGGGTCACTGGGTCACTGATGATCTCAAAGATAACTCTGACATAGAGCGCGAGCGCAGGTCGTTGGCTGTCAGATGTAATATGTTGGCTCGTAGGTTCACACGTTGTACTGACCAAGTTAAGATCTCGCTCTTTAAAGCATTTTGTCAGACCTTTTACACGTGCAGCCTATGGGCTAACTATACGCAAAGGACATATAGCGACCTGCGCGTACAATATAACAATGCATTTAGGGTGCTAATGGGGCTGCCACGATATTGTAGTGCATCAGGCATGTTCGCTGAAGCTTGTACTGACAGCTTCAGTACAATCATGCGAAAGCGATGTGCGTCCATGATGCAGCGCTTGCGTGACAGTACCAATGGCATCCTAAATACATTGTCCGACCATTGGGACTCGCCGATTTTTGAGAGGTGGATGCGATTGCACACTGTGAAGTGAACGCTCTCAAATATCGGGGAGACTAATTATAATTTAGTATATTAATTTTATTAAGTTTTTAGTTTTAATTTAACTGTCTAATTTTATTCAACACAAAACATTATGGAACATTGTTCTGAATTAAAAATTATTATTATTATTATTATTATTATTATTAAATGAAACGAAGGGAAATTATTTAAGAAACAATACCGCTTATAGAGAAGGATTTTTTGAAATAGGAAATTACAAAATTTTCCCTATCTATGACCCACCTCATCTCATGAAGGGAATCCGAAATAATTTGCTAACAAAAAATTTGACATATAATTTGAAAGGCAAAGAATGCACAGCAAAATGGCAGCATATAATAGCCTTATATAAGCGGTGCCCAAGCTACAGTGGAGTTAAGCTGGTTCCAAAATTAACAGCACATCATGTGCTGCCAGAATTAATACCCAAGATGAGGGTAAAACATTGCACCCAAGTGTTTAGTAAAACAGTTGGAGTAGCACTTGGATGTAAAGCAGGTATATACCTTTTAATAATAATAATTACTCACATTTTGGTATACGCTTTACACTGGCATAACCATTAGTAACTAGTAGACTTTTTGCATGTTCATGATTTTATATTTTACTAGATTTTCCCCGCGGTTTCACCCGCGTAATTGTCTGTATCTCGACAACAGTGCCATCTATCGGGTCCGTTTGTAGCCTATGTGTTATTCTGATGTAAGCTATAATACTGCCAAGTTTCATGAAGATCCGTTCAGTAGTTTTTGCGTGAAAGAGTAACAAACATCCATCCATCCTCACAAACTTTCACATTTATAATAGTAGTAGGATGTCTATGCTGAAATAACTTGCATAGCATTCTGTTCCCATATTGATGTTCATGGTAAACAAGCAATTTATAAACATATTCCTAAATGCATACATATTTACGTATTATAGATATGACGGCGGCTGTGACGGCAGCTGCGATAGATTAGCAGCACGCCCGTCATCGGTAGGGGCTTCTGTTACAGGGTTCATGGCGTAGGTCTCAGGCAATTAAACCACAAAGATACAGTTTGATAATCCTTGTATTCTATGTAGGTAATCAGCAATCACAAAGTACAACAGGTATAAATATCAGAGTTGAGTGAACCAACGGTCCCGTTTGGAAGGTCCGAACTGTATCGCTCTCTCTAGTGAACTGCGTTCCGACACACTGCTCTTCGATATTTATAGTAACAGTTGCCCCTTCAAACGATTCCGAACACGCGACTCGTTACGTCACGGCGTTCACTCCCCACCGTTACAATAATATCAATTGAGTCACTAATTATTGTTAAATTATCATAATCGACGACAGATATATTACATTAAGACACATCAAATAATTATTCTCATGACACAACCTCCACCATAGCAAGCCAGCTGACCATATGGTCAACCAGTATATTTTTTTAGTATGTGTATGAATTTAGAAATTTGAACTTCTTTGCCTAGAAAAGCAAGTCGATGTTTATGTGATATGTGATTCTTTACAGAAATGGGTGCTATTGAAAAAGAAAGCACAGAAACAGCAGACCTGCTTCTATTTTTTGATGACCTCTTCGACAGCATCAATGGCAGCTACAATCAAATAAGAGGAGGAAAAATATACAGAAGTGCCGTCACCGCATCTTCGCCCCATCATAAATTATGGAACTATAGCATTCCAATATTAAAATCCATGAAATTCATAAATGCCAATAATCAAGGAGTAGTGCCGTCTCTCGCCAGCTGGATAAAAACCATAGAAAATTTTAAACGTATTGTTAAATACTTACATTCTAAAGGTGTTAACTCTCTATTGCTGCGACACTTTAATCAAGATCCAATAGAAAACTTTTTTGGGGCAATTCGAGCTCATGGATGTGCTAATACCATGCCAACAGCGTCAGCGTTTGAAGGAGCGTATAAAACGTTACTCATTAATAATATTTCATCTCCACATTCAGTAGGTTCTAATTGCGAAAAGGATGATAGTGTTTGCTTCCAATCACTAAAATATTTCTTAGTGAACCATGGAGACAATAATCCTCCTACTGAATGTGAGGATGAAATAGAGAATGATCATTTATATATGGATATTCTAGATACAGAAGCTCTGCTTAATAGTAAGGCACCATCGGATCTTGAAAAGTGTGCAGCAATAGGTTATTGCAGTGGGTGGATAGCACACCTAGCTAAGAAAAATATATATAAAAGCTGTGCGGTATGTAAAAACGATTTAGAGTCTGAAGAACTGCATAGCTTTCATCAATACATTAAATCAAAAGAATATGGTAGCAAAAAATGGTTGTGCTATCCTACTAGGGCGTTATTCGATTTCTTTGCCCAAGTTGAGAATCTTAGTAATGAGATATTAAAAAAATATCCAAACAAAAGGAATTTAGCCAGTTACATAAGGCTAATAGTGTCAATAACTTTGGATACTACTTTTTTATCTTGCCAAGACCACAAAGAGAATTTAAGTAGATACTTGGTAAATAAAAGTACGATTTTTTTTATTAATAATTGGTGCAAAGAAGTCAGCAATATCCTCACTGGCAAATCACTTTTTTGGGATACGACGGACGAAATGAAAGAAAAAGCTCATAGGCACTATTCCAAAAATAAAGGCAGGAAAAGAAGGCAAAACTAAAGGATGCTTATTCCATTCCATGAAGAACACACAAATATAATTAACTTCTAAATCATTCGGTTTAAATTAATAATTACTGGAATACCAAAATATACCGCGATAAAAAGTTGTTTGGTTTCAATGTGTAACATTCGCGTAAATATAAGACAATATTATACACAAATATAATTCATTATATCATTAAAGATCATATTATAAAGTTAATTGTTTTATTCCTGTTACCTACTCTAATAATTTTTTGACAAATTCCCTAAGTACATTTTGCAAAAAAATGGAAGTCAATTTTCGACGCAAAATTTACTTCCATTTTTTTGCAAAATGTACTTAGAGAATTTGTACAATCTAATAACTATAGTAACGTGTTTATATAACCATACAGGTTGTATAGATATAACTATAGATATGTATATAACGTTACATGTCAGTGGTTTTTGGTAGCTACAAACTAGATGGCGCTTGTTAGTCTAAATTACTTTTGGATAGAGTTGCCTGTCTATACCCGTATATATATATTGTAGTCTTTGGATTGAGCTTAAATTTAATCATAAATCCAGCAACATTCACTAGTTGATACTATGCCAAAGAGTCAACCGTTGTTTGAACTGAACCACTAAAATAATCTGAATCAAGATGTTCAATTTTATTGACATCTTTGCAAAGTGATTTATGCTCTGGCATTTTGCACAAGTTTTCCACACTTCATACACATTCTTTTTTCGACAACTTCTTGGTTCCAGTGACGTTCTTCCTTTGATGGCCATGTGATTTTCTGTCCTTGTTTTGCTCTTTTGTTTTCTGCAGACACTGCATCAATTTCTAATGTATGAATTTCTTTCAAGTGAATGAATGACACGTGGTCACTTGCTCCTAGGACATCTATATATCAGATCCTAGGATATTTATAGATCACATAGGACAGGCTCCTCGAATTGTCCTAGGACAATTCGATCTCTTATAATACTTGACTTACACTCCTTACAAAATTGACAATCTTCTGCGAGAACCTTTATTTTTGTTAGACCATTATTACAGGGCTCTCTGTCTCTCAGAACTCTATTATAAAATATAAATCTTGAATGCAAAATGTTCTTTTTGGAATTGCAGTAGTTCTCAAAGGCTTTTTCTCGCTCGTTTCCCCTTCAGTTAGGTTAAATGAATTATATTATATATAATGTTAAGTGCTTCCTCGCCTATAACATTAACAAAAAATGCAATCTTGTTAAATATTAGCTTCTAAATATATCAAAAAAGCTTGTTTAAACTTTTTCCAATTCTTATTAATTAGGTTACACTATAACACTAATTTGTAGGTAACGTTGTATCCTGTTGCCATTAGTAATGCCATTTAATATGCTGTATATAATATGTACTGTAGCATCACACATTATTCGACCAAACTAAGCATTATGTATCGCCTTAATGGTTAGTATTCATTTAGCAATAATGGAACATTTGAAGCGCAACACGTGACGCTCAACATGTTTGGCAACGCACAACAGCGCGCGACGTTGCCAGTTTACGCGCAACATGACGCGCGTCATAATGCTTGACTCCGCTCAACATGCAGTTGCACCTCATTGTTGCCCAGTGTAGACGTATACTGCAACAAAAGTCAAAAGTGTGGTCTAACGAACGTGTTCTTCAACTTATTGAATTATACCAAACGTACGAATGTTTGTGGGATACTGCTCACAATGATTATAAAAGTAAAGTAAAAATGCGTGACGCGTTGGATTCCATTGCAAAAACATTAGATGTACCTGCAAAAGATATAGAAAGTAAATTACATACCCTCGGATCACAATTCACTAGGGAAAGAAAAAATAAAATCTACAAAAAAAACTGGAAGTTGTAGTGAAGATATTATTAAAAGTACATTGTTTGCATATGAGCCATTACTATTTTTGGTAAAAGGTGAAATAATGTCAGGAAAAAAAGACACAATTCTTACCCTAGTAACTATTTTTTATTATATTTTTAATAAGATGTAAATAAACATAAAATAAAAATAATAAGTGTTTTATTTCACTTAGTAACAAGAAATTGTTGTCAAATTGTTATTTTCTTAAATATATTTATTTAATTTTAACAAGATTAAAATATTTATATAAAAATAACTGCATTTTAATAAATAAAATTGAGTTAATACATTTAAATGTTTGGAAAATGGAAATCAAATCAAATTAGTTTTTAAAATATAGCATTTTTATTTACTCAGATTTTACCAATTTAAATGATAATTGATAATATATAGATAATTTTTAAAATTAGATTTGTCTATGTGACACTTTTAGATGTTTAAATTTAATTCAAATATGATTACACCATTGTTCTTTCTGATTGTAACGTTTACAATATTAGCATAATATGTAAAATCACACTACTTAGCTAAAACTACAAAAACTACTTTTAATCATCCTGTCACAATCAAAAACACTGTGGTATTAGGTAGAAACTAAACTTCTTTTTTCCACACAGATATCATGGCACAACAAACACCTGTTTCCTGAAATTGTGATGTCTCAAAAACAACATTGAGAGCAGGTAACTATCAATGAGGCTGACACTTTTGTGACCCTTGTATGAGAATAACACAATATTTAATAGGAGTATTCTAAAGAATATTTCTGTTTCAGGAGGTGCCAAAAACAAATGTTTATTTAAAGATGATTCTAAGGTCATGGCTCAACAAATTTAAAAACTAAAAAAAGCAAAGGATAGCCATACCATAAGATTGAGAAAAGCTTTGAAACTAACAGAAAATGCAACCTTTGTAAAAATTCTAAAAGTTTCACCACAATGGCTAGAACCTTTACATTACTACAATTTAGAGAAATTAAAAAATCCAAAATGGGACGAAGATTTACCCAGGAAGAAAAAATAATGGCATTAAGTCTATATAAACAGGGCCCAAAGGCTATAGATGATGGCTGAGCAAAGTATTTGTCCTCCCCTCATATATGACTCTCAGCCGTTTAATTGCAAGAGCTGCATTAAAACCAGGCATAAATCACAATATATTTGAAATGCTCAAAAAGGTTACACGAAAAATGAGAATCAATAACAAACTGTGTATTTTACTTTTCGATGAGATTGCCTTAACATTTCCATTACAACCAAAGAAAAGATAGAATTTCTGGATATGTTGACAATGGAAATGAAAATCAACGAGTAATAGCAGATCATGCTCTTGTGTTTATGATGCCTCTTGCATTAATAGAAATTATAAGCAGCCAATAAGCTACACATTTTGTTCAGGGAGTACAAAGAAGCATGAGTTGATACAGCAAATAAAAGAAAATATTAGAAAAAATTGGACTGAAAGTCTTGGAAACTGTGTGCGATCAGGGTGCTTCAAATATGAGTGCTCTAAATCATTTAATACAAGAAACTCGAGCAGACTATTTAAGAAGAGGAAAAGAATTTCGACATGACATTTTTACAGTGAATGGCCAAGAAATAATTCCATTATATGAAGCTCCTCACCTAATTAAAAGTATACGCAATAATTTATTGACAAAAAATTTGAAATATAAAATGAATGGCCAAATAAAAGTTGCCAAATGGGAACACCTAAAACTTTTTCATGAAGAAAACCCTACATATAAAGGTATAAGACTGGTTCAAAATCTTAATGAAGCTCATATAAATCCTGAAAAAAATAATAAACAAAAAGTCAAATATGCCACACAAGTGTTTAGTCAAACAGTAGCATCAAGTAAGTACTTGCTGGTAAGTATTATTTAGCAATTTTATTTCCATTACATGTAACAAAACTACTACATACATAAACTTCTCACATCCTGTGCTATAATGTTGTTACACTTATATTTAAAAAAATAAGTTAACCACTTCAATTTAACAATACATTTATTATTCTAAAAAATTACTATGTAAAAATTAAAAGTAATAAGTAGAGGGTAGGTTTAAATATTAGCTAAACGGATATTTACATTTATATAAGAAAATATGGGTAGGGTTCACACACTAAATAGTTCCAACGACTCGATAAAAAAAACACTACTGCCCTGGCTAGCCGAAGTTGTAGGCCTCCATTCAGTCAGCAGAGGGTAGGTAAAACAGTATATATCCTTCACAGCGCGTTCCCTCGAACAACAGCATGAGGAAAATCTTCGATAAAATTCCGCTGGGTTACTTCAACGGTTAGGCGATTTTTAGTAGGTAGAAAATACCCTGTAATGCACAAATCGGACTTTTTAAAAAATGACCGTTTTCCAAAGCCTGACTGCAACACTCATCGTCGACGTTTATATTTAATGAAATGCTAAGCGCAGGTTAAGTAGCGTATATAATGGTGAGGCAGTCCAGGCACAATTAAATCATTATATAATGCGAAGCAATAGGAATGAGCACATTACAAATTAACTAAAACTATAACTAGCAAATGTATTGCAATGTAAATGTAATATGAGCGTAAATAACACAATAGATCTGATGCATAAAAATATTCGATGAACCTATTAACAAAATGTTATACTTACAAAAATATATTTAAATCTATAATAGAATGAGAATAATAATATGTAAGAACTATTTTTCTTTTTATAATAAAATGTCGGGTAGACATAAGGCGAAAGTAACTAGACAATTATGCTTATAACAAAAATAATAAAATCTCACAACACTTACCCAGTCTGGGGTTATCATACTTCACGAAAATACAAAGGAATAGACTAATTAGTACATTAAGTATAATAATTGAAGTCCTCAGTAATTGGTAAAATAAAGACCAGGACGCAGCCGTCCGCGGTCAAACTGTCAGGTCGACTCCGAGACCATGTCTTTCTCCAAAAAAAAGATTCCACGCAAGCTGTCCGCCTTATATTATATGTCACCTGTATTCTATCCATAGATAAATTTCTTTAATCATTGATTCTATTTCTTTTTCTAATTTACTCTTTGTATTATATTTATATATATTTTAATATTTTAAAAATATACTTTATATGTATAGATTTTAATAATATATTTTAATTAAAATACACAATAGTATTGTTGTAAAGAATATCAAAATAGTAACTATGTACATATTATGTACTTTTTTTGTCTACATATCTATAAAGTAAAATGTTAATTATCTGTTATTCTTTTTTTGATCTGTCAATGTCAGTTAATTTTTCACATTAAAGTCAGTCGTTAAAATCTGCAGCAACGTGTTTTACTTATAAGTATGTTACATACCCCCCCTTTTAAGGTAGGATTTTTCTTATAAAAATCCACTAAAGAAGGGAATGATATAACATATCTTTATGCTATATCAATCTTGAGTAGCTGGACTAGTTTATATTCCCATTCATTTTCAAATCTTTTATGTGCCATATTCCTAAGTTTTTATTATTAAAATCCTCAAGTTCATATATAAGTGGAGACCGCTTACCTACTACACGGCATTTTAGAAATTTTGGGGCGAGTTTTTTAGTAAAACGATTATCTTTATCGCTTAAATAGTAGGTTCGTTTCCAAACAGTATCACCTATCTTAAACTCATTAACTTTACGACGCAAATTATAATAACTACAACTTCTTGAATGTGCTTTAAGCAAAGCTAATTGAACTTTATTAAAGTATTTATGAAGTGTACCGAGATTTTCTGCATACTCATCGCGAGGTGAAAATATTACATTACCACTATTGTCTATATCCACGTAATGTGATCCGCAAGTAACTACTTCACGACCAAATACCAGAAAAGACGGCGTAAATCTAGTAACTTCATTTACAGAACTATTTAATGCGAATTAGCTTGAACTAGCACATACCCAAAATTCTGGAAAGAAGCATTAGTATTACCTTTATTCAAAAGCGGCGATACAGGTGAAGCCAAGAGTTATAGACCTATTTCGATACTATCGGTTTTTGCGAAAGTTTTTGAACTGCTTATTTGTCCTATTATTTCTTGGCATTTTAGACAGCTTGTTACACCAGAACAGCATGGGTTTGTAAAATCCCGGTCAACTAGCACTAATCTTATTTCTTTTGTTGAAGACATTACTGAAGCTCTTGATGAACATAAGTCTGTTGATGCCATATACACAGACTTTAGTAAGGCCTTTGACAAAGTAAATCACGGTATATTACTAGAGAAACTCAGAATGATTGGTATATCGGGTCCATTGCTGAATTGGTTTGAATCATATCTCACCAATAGGTCTTCTACTGTCGTCGTTGACGGTTATGCCTCTGAACCGTTTATTGCCCAGAGTGGCGTACCACAAGGGTCTCATCTTGGACCTTTATTATTCAACATATTCATCAACGACATCAGTAGTTGCATCGCTAATTCTAAATTCTATTTATTCGCCGATGATTTGAAACTTTTTAGAACGATTAGCTCGGATTCTGACACAAAACTCTTGCAAGAAGATCTTAATAATCTGACCTCATGGTGTAATAACAATGGTATGGTTCTTAATTCTGACAAGTGCCATGTTATTTCCTTCTCTAGGAAAAAATCATCTTTTGCAAGAACTTATGCTATCGATGGGAATGTTTTATCCGAGGTTAAACAAATTCGCGACTTAGGTGTAACATTAGATAATAAGCTTCGTTACAACATTCACATAGAGAATGTAGTAAAAAAAGGTTTCAAGACACTAAGTTTTATACTCCGTAATTGCAAAGACTTCAAAGACTCGCGTACAAAAATTGTAATATACTCAGCCTTAGTTCGAAGTATCTTAGAATATTCTAGCGTGGTATGGAATCCTCACTTCGACATTTACGCACACAGAATAGAGAGGATACAAAAGAGATTTGTTTGGCATTTATCTTACGACCACAAGCTGGCTAAGACACTAAGTAGCTATAATGATAAGCTAAATTACTTTAATCTTCAATCTCTTTCGAATCGAAGACGACTCCTTGATCTCGTTTTTTTGCATAAACTGGTGAATGGCGTCGTTGACAGTCCATATCTATTAAGTAAATTAAACATACGCGCCCCAACAAGATTAACGAGACCATCATCTTTCGTACCGTTCATTGAAAAATCTACGCACTCACGTCAAGGACGCTACTCACCAATTAATAGAATGATGCTTAATTACAATGCACTTTATAAATTTATCTGTAAGAATAATGATAGTAAGCAAATCAACTCAAAACTTGAAATTGATATTTTTTCTGATACCATTTCGAAATTTAAATTTAATTTACGTAATTTTAATTCCAAAAACAATTGCAATTTATATGATTAATTTATTTAAATTGTTTACTTTGGTTCTATATAATTAATTGTTATTTTTTATTTTAGAGATAACTTTCTACCAATTGTTTTTCTGTAATAAGTATGAATATGTGTTAATCTTTGCCATGTGTGGAACACCTATAATTAAGAATACATTTAGGCCATAATTGTAGACTTGATTTCTTTGTGTAATTAATAATGTATATCTTGTTGGTGTTTATAATAAATAAATAAATAAATAAATTGTATTTTAGCTAAGTTACTATCCCATAACCGATGATCATGCTCTATATATGAGGATATAGCAGTTATGATAGTTTTGTTATATCTTTCAACCGAGTTCACCTGTGGGGTATATTTAGGAGTATAACAGATATTAGGGATGTTATAGTTAGTAAGAAGTTTTTTAAATACATTGCTTGTAAATTGTTTGCCATTGTCCATTAATACTGTACTTGGAATTCCATGAATAAGAAACACATTTTCCTCTAATAAACGGACTAGTACCTCAGAGGTAGCACGTTTGATAGGAAACATTAGACAGTATTTAGAGAAACAACATGTTACAACAAATATAAAAGAATTTTGTTTCTTAGTGGTAGGTAGGGGTCCTATGAGATCCATGCTAAGGACTTGGAATGGTCTTGAGCAATCCTTTGGTCTACCCATAGTTCCTAAAGTGGCGTGATTGGGATGTTTATGAGCATTGCAAACATCACAATTTGCAATAAATTTTGAGACATCATAATGCATTCGAGGCCAAAAATATCTAAGACATAGGCGTTTATATGTCTTATAAATACCGAAGTGACCTGCGGTAGGTTCGAAATGATTTTTTTCAATTATTTCTTGCCTATGTTCTAGCGGGATCACCTCCTTCCATTCAAATTCTTTTACAAGCGGATTAAGAGTTGGTATGTGACGATATAATTTATTATTTTTTATTTTATAATTTGGAAAGTTAAGAGATTTTTTACATTTATCATAGATATTCAGAAACCATGGATCCTGGGTATCATATAAGCTCAAATTTTCGCAATAGTCTGTTTTAATAACTGAAAAAGGTACTGAACGACCGTCTGGGATAAGATTATCAACTCCACGGCGGTGTTTAATATCGAAGTTATAGGCTGATAGCCTAACACCCCAACGAGCTAAGCGACCTGTAGGGTTATTCAAATTTAAGAACCATTTCAAGGATGAATGATCCGTATAAACAGTAAATTTTAATCCGTTCTCGAGATAGCACCTCCAATGTTCTATTGCTGTCAAAACAGCTAATGCCTCCCTTTCGGTTGCACTATAATTACGTTCTTGTTTATTAAGAGATTTGCTCATGTATGCAATAACTTTTTCGTCACCGTCCTGAGTTTGTGTTAATACTGCGCCAATACCAAAATCACTTGCACCTGTGTGAACTTCAAATGGCAAGCAGTAGTTAGGACAAGCCAGTATTGGCGTGGAAGTTAAACATTGTTTTAATTTTCTAAACGAATTTTCAGCTTCCGGAGTCCAAGCAAACGGAGATGCTTTTTTTCCTTGAGATGTTAATTTATTCAGAGGAGCAGCTATAGAGCTAAAATTTGGAATAAATCTCCGATACCAAGATGCAGTTCCTATAAATCTTCTAACTTCTTTACGATTGCTTGGAGTTTTATAATTAAGAATAGCTTCTATTTTAGAAGGGTCCGCATGGAGACCTTTAGAATCTACTATATAGCCTAAATATTTGAGTTCTTTTCTAAAAAAATTACTTTTTTCAAAGTTTATTGTGAGGTTAGCCGACCTAAGTTTATGTAATACTTGTTTTAAAAGCGATAAATGTTTTTCAAAAGGAGGAGAAATTATAATTATATCATCAATATAAACGAAAACCAAGTGTTCAAATTCAGGTCCATAGAATAAGATGTCTAGTAGTCTTTGTTGCGTAGCAGGAGCATTTGTTAATCCAAAGGGCATAGATTTAAATTGAAATGTGCCTCGAGACGGTATATAAAAGGCAGTTTTACAACGATCCTCTTGTTTGATTAGAATTTACCAAAAACTTTTAGATAAATCTAAGCTTGTTAAATATTTGGCATCTCGAAGATTGTCTAGAATGTCAGATATATAGGGAAGACTATAAGCATCCTTTTTGGTAATAGCATTTAATTTTCGGCAGTCAAGACAGAAACGTAAATCACCATTTTTTTTTGGTGTTAAGAGAACAGGGGAGGACCATGGACTCTAACATGGTTCTACTACATCTTCTTTAAGCATAACATCTAATTGCTCCACCAAGATGCGTTGCTTCTCGGGAGACATTCTGTAATATCTTTGACGTATGGGGGTCGCATCTCCGGTATCGATAGTGTGAGTAATTAAAGAAGTTCTACCTAACCCACGCTCCTCGTATGAAATTTCACGAAATTGTTCAATGATATTATTGGCCATTTCTCTTTGGTCTTCACTTAAATTATCATAGGAACATAAGTGTGTAGTCTTTTCGATAGGTGGACTGGCTAGCATATCGCAGGATTTGTCAACCAACCGAACTGCATCCAATTTTTTTTGGGAAAATATCAAACGCTTCCCAAAAGTCCATACCTAAAATAAGCGAGTTTTGTATTTCAGGTACAACAAAAGTTTTAATAGGTAAAGTTTGATTCTTAAATGAAATAGGTAATAACATTACGCCTATTGGTGAAAGTTTCTGACCACCAGCAGCAGTGAACTTAAAATTAGCGTCACAATCATACATTTTTAGGTCGTCATCGATCAGACGCTCATGAACACCATTACCGAGAATTGAAATCGAGGATCCTGTATCGAGGAGACCTAGCAGGTTGTGTTTTTTATTAATATCAATATTTACATACGGTCTAGAAAAATCATTATCTCGGATAGAGGAGATACCATAGCAAGAAAAATATTTAGAAATGACCTGGATCCATTTATTCCAATCATTTAAGTCAAAATTTTGTTTATGATATGTGACGCGCTCTCCTCGATCCGACGCAGCTAGTTTTTTTGGTCGGTGTTACAGTCGGGACATTCAGGAAAACGAACATCCTTTTTTCCACATTTAAAACATATGGGAAAACGTGCCTTTGAACACTGCTTAAGTGAATGAGTGTCCGACCTGCATCTGGGGCAGTACCTTTTGTAGTTCACGCTTAAGCTATTAGCGTTACTAGTAATGTTAGGGCTATTTGTATAATTTGTATTTTTTTGATAAGAATTATAGTTACTGGCATTTTTAGAATCAGCATAGTAAGTTTTTTAAAACTAGTGTTGAAAAATGTAGTGCTACGATAAGCAAACTCTGGGGCAACTGTATCATTAGAAATGTTTGGTGGTTCGTGAAACTGCTTTAGACGAGATTGAATATTTTCAAAAATACAACAAAGACTTTTTAATTGATCCACATTGCTGATTGCATTTGTCGATGCTAGTGTGCTCGCGTAACAAGGTCGAATATCATGTAGTAAAATTTCTAATTTATCCTCTTCGTCCAAGGGTTTCCCTAATCTGGAGAACATTCCGTGCATAATAGACAGATAGATGGCAATACTCTCATTCTCACCCTGAGTACGAGAACGAATTTCTGCTAAGAGACGGTAATCATAGTCTTTAGAGCTGAAGTCTTGTTTAAGACGAACCACCAAATCGTTCCAAGAAGTAATATCATTTTTAACGTAACGGTACCAATAAAGAGCATCGTATGTAAAAATCTCGTAAGCAAAGGATAGTATTTTATCATATGTTATGTTTCTAGAAATTACGAACTCTTCAACTTTTTGGATGAAAGCGCGGACACAGGTTTTACCAGAATATTTAAGATTTTCAATATCAGTTAGTAAATTATGATCGCAATTGACAGATAGAACTGAAGGTTCTTTATCTGACGTGCCTAGAGAAGTTTGAGGTTTCAAAGTTAATATTTCCTTGTGTAATGATTTAAAATTGGATTGGTTTATTTTAAACAAATCAGATAATTCCGGTGAAGGTGTTATTCTATTTAGACGATGATATATGTGATTTAATAGTGTTTCGGTTCTAATAAAAAGATTTTTATCAAATCTACCTCTCAATACTACTACATTATTTAAAGCTTTACTAAGTGACTCTTTCACACATTTAAGATCCTCAACCGGCTCTAAGTAGGATTCAAGGATGTCTTCCGATGGCGGTTCGTTACAAATTTTGACAATTTGCTTACGAAGTTCTTGAACTGAGTCTCCTGGAGTATGACCACGAACAGATACTTCATATTCTAATTCTTGTTTTTGCAATGACAAATATTTTATGGCGTATGACATATTTATAGCGCCTTATTTAAAAAGTTAATTTTAGACTGAGTTGTGTTGTAAGATTTTTACAATTTAATGACAAAATTTGTTCTTATTTTAATTTTAATCAGCATATGGGTCAGAAGCAAATTAAAAAACAAAATATACGAGAAGAGAAATATCAAATATCTTATTTAAAATCAAATAATAAACCCATTTACTGGTTAAATAGTAAAATTTATAATTAAAAAATATACAATAAACTTAAAGATATGGCCATGGATCAACCGTCACCAAAAAGTGCTGGAACTAATATAGTGTGCTGCCGTTTTTATGTTGGGCGCCAATGTTACACTTATATTTAAAAAAATAAGTTAACCACTTCAATTTAACAATACATTTATTAATCTAAAAAATTACTATGTAAAAATTAAAAGTAATAAGTAGAGGGTAGGTTTAAATATTAGCTAAACGGATATTTACATTTATATAAGAAAATATGGGTAGGGTTCACACACTAAATAGTTCCAACGACTCGATAAAAAAAACACTACTGCCCTGGCTAGCCGAAGTTGTAGGCCTCCATTCAGTCAGCAGAGGGTAGGTAAAACAGTATATATCCTTCACAGCGCGTTCCCTCGAACAATAGCATGAGGAAAATCTTCGATAAAATTCCGCTGGGTTACTTCAACGGTTAGGCGATTTTTAGTAGGTAGAAAATACCCTGTAATGCACAAATCGGACTTTTTAAAAAATGACCGTTTTCCAAAGCCTGACTGCAACACTCATCGTCGACGTTTATATTTAATGAAATGCTAAGCGCAGGTCAAGTAGCGTATATAATGGTGAGGCAGTCCAGGCACAATTAAATCATTATATAATGCGAAGCAATAGGAATGAGCACATTACAAATTAACTAAAACTATAACTAGCAAATGTATTGCAATGTAAATGTAATATGAGCGTAAATAACACAATAGATCTGATGCATAAAAATATTCGATGAACCTATTAACAAAATGTTATACTTACAAAAATATATTTAAATCTATAATAGAATGAGAATAATAATAATATGTAAGAACTATTTTTCTTTTTATAATAAAATGTCGGGTAGACATAAGGCGAAAGTAACTAGACAATTATGCTTATAACAAAAATAATAAAATCTCACAACACTTACCCAGTCTGGGGTTATCATACTTCACGAAAATACAAAGGAATAGACTAATTAGTACATTAAGTATAATAATTGAAGTACTCAGTAATTGGTAAAATAAAGACCAGGACGCAGCCGTCCGCGGTCAAACTGTCAGGTCGACTCCGAGACCATGTCTTTCTCCAAAAAAAAGATTCCACGCAAGCTGTCCGCCTTATATATGTCACCCATGGACGTAATATATTAACAGGACCGAGCACTCTGAAAATTTGTATTTACGAAAATGAACACTAATCCAACGTATTAAGTATTATATTCGGTTGTGCATTATACAGAGGCTAAAAACGAGCCGAGGGAGATAGTCACAACGGAGGCCTTGTGTCTCGTTCTTTCATATTGCCAGCATAAAAATGTTTCTGATCAAAATTATTGCTGATCTAAAACTCCATTGAAACAATTCCATTTTAATGTTATTTTAACAATTGTAAGTCAGCAAATCATAATTGAAATGATTTCTTTAAATATATTCTTAAATAAAAAAGAAAACATAAATTATTATTTTGCCTATTTCTTTTATTTCTTATGGTAGCCCTGGTAAACGTCACAGTGAAATGTTTAAATTGTTTGTTGTTAACGTTGTTTCGCAACTATCTTTCGATTTTAAAACAATTTTAAGGGTTATCATAGTGAAAATGGTGAAAAAGTGTTGCGTATATACTTGTTCAAGTCAATCATTTAGTGATTGCAATATATCTTTTCACAGGTAAGCTATAAAATAACAATTACTGTAAATCTAACAAATATGTCTTGCGTGTGTGTTATATAAATAAATATGGTGACCATGCGTTCTTAACATGTCATTTGTGTGGTCGAGTAAATCAGTTCCTAAATGTTGTACTATTGTTACAGTTTCCCAAAAAATAAAGAAATGCGAATAAAATGGCTCAGCAGTATAGATGTGAAGCAAAAAATTACGAAAAATTCAGTCGTATGCAGTCGTCATTTCGTACCTTCCTGCTTTTACACTGTTAATTCTCGTTCATTATTAAAGGCCAACGCTATACCAACGATATTTCCCGTGGTAAGAATATTTTACTAAAATAAACATTAATTGCTAGATATTTTTTTTTTTAATTTTTATACATGTTTTTGCTCAGAGGAATTTTCAAATATTAGTATTATTTGTTTGTTGCATAAGCTGGGTTTTAAATATTACATTAGATTAAATGTTTACATATTTTTTTGTTATGGCAGAGTATGCTTAATACAGTTTTATGTTTCTTTTACAGGCCAAAAATAAAAAAATTAACATTCTCAGTGATATATTGCTACAACAGCCACAATCAGCCACCTCTAAAGGAAGAAAGGAAATCGTACACCCTGCCACCTCTTTAGAAACTCCTGTTAATCCTGGGACAAGTTCAAGCAATATAGAAGAACCTCCAAGGAAGAAGCTCTGTCCAAATGAAAAGGAAGTCGGTGTTCAAACAGTATATGTCAAATGTATGAGCCCAGTAGAAAATGTTTTAAAGAGAAGGGTAAAAGTATTATCACAGAGGTTAAATAGGCGTAACGAAAAATTAAAAAACTTACAATCACTTTTATTAATACTCAAGAAAAAGTGTAAAAATTTTGAAGAGGTGCAACAAAATGTAAAAAATAATTTTAGCAACATCCACACTCTATTGAACACAGATAAAAGCAACAAAGGTCAAAGACATTCAGTTTGCGAAGAATGCTTGCCACTCATGATTGTAACATCGGCTTTATATCGGAAGTTTTTGAGTTTTTAAAATTATCAGTTAAAGAAAATGATCTTCAAAATGTAGCACTAATATATGATGCAATGTCAATAAAGTCTGAGGAGGTATACGAAAAGTACAAGGACAAAAAGTGGGGATATGTCGATTTGGCTGGCATAGTCACTGATGAATCAGAACGGTTAGCTACTGAGGTATTAGTTTTGCAAATAGTCTCATATAAACGAAAATTCAAATGCCCTATTGGATATTTCTTTATTTGTAAAATCTCAGCTGCCATACAGAAACAATTAATATTTACAGCTATATGTATGTTACATGATATAGGTATAACAGTTGGAAGTCTAACCTCTGATGGGACAAATGTTAATGTTGCAACATATGAAATGTTGGGCTGTAATTTCAGTGATACAGATAATATGATTACTAATTTTAAGCATCCCAAACAAGACAGCAGGATACACTGTATTTTTGATCCAGCTTACATAATAAAACTATGTAGGAATATTTTTGCAGAGACAAAGTTAAGTTCTCCCAACGGTGATATTGATTTTAACTTTATGAAAGAATTGCACATTTTACAAGAAAAAGAAGGTTTAAAACTCGCCAATAAAATAAATGCTAACCATCTTAATTTTTTGGGCAAAAAAATGAATGTTAAACTTGCAGCACAGACATTAAGTTCTTCAGTCGCTGATGCCATCGACTTTTTAAGAGCTAGTGGTAATGAAAATTTTCAGGGCAGTGAAGCAAGCACCGAATATATCAGAATGATTGATAGAATTTTTGATTTATTAAACGCAAAATCCCCTATTGGCACTGGTTTTAAGTCGCAATTGCGACTTAGTAATGAAATGTTTTGGGCAAAAGCTTTTGCTGACACAAGAGAATATTTGAAGACCCTCACTATTGATAGTCAAAATATTCTATTAAATCGCCGAAAGATGGCAGTTTTTGGCTTGATTGTTGACACTTACAGCTGGCCGAATTTAGCAAAAGATCTTTTGGAATATATTGATAATAATTTAGATTATTTTCTTCCATATAAATTCTCTCAAGACCATTTGGAAATGTTTTTTTCCTGTATTCGATTGCAGGGTAGTGGAAATAACAACCCTAATGCCTTGCAATTCAGGTATGCTATGCGCAAACTTCTATATCGAAATAGTGTCAAACCTAGCATAAACGCAAATTGCACAGACGATGATTTTGAACTTTCCCCAATTTTAGAGTTTCGTAGCCAAAAAAGGATTATTAAGAAAAATCAAGAGGATGATGATTCAGAATATGAAAATGAAATAGAAAGTTTATTTAGTTATATGCAATCAATCAATATGACTGATTACAAAAATAATATCCTTTATTACATCGCTGGTCATTTTGTTAACAAAATGTTAAATAAAATTACATGTATACACTGTCGCGACGCACTGATTATTACTAAAGATTATTTTGATCACTCATATTTTGTGGATATTACCAACTTTTCATCTTTTACTGCATTCGTTGACAGAGGAGCCTTAAAATACGTTTCTAGATTTGCTTTCGAGGTAATAAAGTTTAGCGAACAGTTATTCATGTCGGAAATGACTAAGAAGACATTTCGACACGCTAGCAAAAACGTTATTTTGATAATATTAAAGCAACTGTTTGTATCCAAATTGAAGCATTTGTTTTCTCCGGCCCACCCTGTACAATCTGCAAATGATGAAGAGCCTCATGAACTACAATTGGTGAAAGCATTGGCTAACTCATATTTGAATTTAAAAATGTTTCATCAAACAAAATTAAATTCGTTACGCAATTTTGGTAATAAAATTGGACTCAGACAGAAACTTACTAAAACCATTTTATTTAGTAATGTTTAAAAAGTAGTAATTTCATATTTTAATTTTAATTTCTTTGAATATTTAATTCACATTCTTTGATTGTCATTGTTTACTTATTTTGGTATAATTACTATTGTTACTTTTTTAAATTAACTGCTTAATTTTTTCGTGATATTGTTTACGAATTTGATAGTTTTGTTTATAATTTTGTGATTTTGTTCCTATTTTAATTGCATGTAAAATATGTATCTGCTCAAGAATGTTCTTGCCAACTGTAACAAATATAGCATGAAGGTCAATTAATAAATAAATACCTCATACTATTTGTATTATTTATTTTGTAATCCATTCCTTATTCTCTAGAATTTAACCATTGCAAATGTTTGTTTTTCAAGTGTCTGTGGTCAAAATCAAAAATAACTTTATTCAAATAGGCCTAAAGAGCACTTTCGAATCGTCATTTTACAAATTATAATTTTAAAGTGTTTATTATTTTTAAAAGGGAAGCAACCACCGATTCGGAATGTAGATTCTGCAGAGAAGAATCTGCAAGAAACTCCGTAGTTACTCTTTTGAAAATAATATTTAAACTGGGTTTTAGTACAAAATGAGTTATATCTTGCATGAAATACAGCGTCACTAAGTCCACACATCTTTATCAACTATGTAATCCTGCACCGAACAATACGCTTTATCTATTAATATCTTTTTAATAAAAACTTTAAATTTATGTTGGGACAAATCCAAAATTGTTTGTAGGATCTTATTATACATGCGAATACTATAACCCAGAAAGGAGACGTTTGCTTTGCGCAGTCGGAAACTTGGAGTTACAATTTTGTTATTTCTTCTAGTGTTTACACTGCGATTAATACTATTTATTTCAAAACAACGAATATTCTGGTGAATATACATAATATTGTTATAAATAAAAATATATTTAAATATAAATATATTTAAATATAAATATATGTCAATAAGGATGTCAGATTTTTAAAGTTTCCAAATCTTATTGTCACCCTGTTAGAAAGGGATACAAGGCCTCTGTACTAACTATCTCTCTCGGCTCGTTTTTCAGCTGCGAGTGTTCGGTCCTGTTAGTATATTACGTCCATGATGTCACCTGTATTCTATCCATAGATAAATTTCTTTAATCATTGATTCTATTTCTTTTTCTAATTTACTCTTTGTATTATATTTATATATATTTTAATATTTTAAAAATATACTTTATATCATGTATAGATTTTAATAATATATTTTAATTAAAATACACAATAGTATTGTTGTAAAGAATATCAAAATAGTAACTATGTACATATTATGTACTTTTTTTGTCTACATATCTATAAAGTAAAATGTTAATTATCTGTTATTCTTTTTTTGGTCTGTCAATGTCAGTTGTTAATTTTTCACCATGGAGATTAGAAACCAGGAGAACCAAGGCCCTAGAATGTAGTGTCTCAGAAATATTGTCAAACCAAGGAGGCGCTGCGATCGCTATGTTGTCTCAATGCCTAACTTCACGTTGTCACAATAGTGACAGTACTCATAAATAGCTAACTTGACAGATACTACTTATTGACGGCAGCGCGCTATAAACTCTACAAATTTTCAGAGACAGACGGGTAATGCTTTAGTATGAAGCGTTGGTTCTCCTGTATCTAACCTCCATGATTTTTCACATTAAAGTCAGTCGTTAAAATCTGCAGCAACGTGTTTTACTTATAAGTATGTTACAATGTATACAGGTGATTATAACTTTAAACTAAGTTGTGTTGTTACTTTAATAAATAATATAATTAGCAATTTTCAGAGGAAAGCATCCATAAACCTCCCAGATGCAAGCAATCTCTATGCCAAGTTTCATATTAATCAGTTAAATTATTTAAAAAAAATATTTTTTGTGTTTTATATACATATCTATATCTATACTAATATTGTAAAGAGGAAAGATTTCTATTTTTGTATTGTAGGAGTACATATAGACGTATTAAAAACTTATACCTATTAAACCTATTTATATATTTTAAATACAAAAAATGTGAAATTAATAATCATTTTTTATATACATATAATACATATATACATTACATAAAAATAATAAATTTATTTAAATTTTTCATAAAACATATAATAAATATTACTTAATTACAAGGCAAACCCGAAGGAAACGCGTAGTTTAGCTAGCATGCTCTCGACGCGTGATACCTACGCGCCGCTCGCCGTTGCAGCAGATCATCTATCCATTGCGTGCTCTCGCAGTCCTATGCAACAACTCGGCTAGTGACATTGTAAATTAAAAAGATAGTTCTTAATTTTCTCCGCTTTATATGTATATGTGTTTTTCTTAGACTTTCTGCATTTCCCTTTCGACTATTGTACGCTGTCTTATAAAACTTTATCACTCGTTCTGTACTGTTTTTGTGTGTAGTGAATATATGTGTACCGATTGACTTTTCGAGTTTTATTTAAGTATAACGAACTGATATTTATATCATAATATAATTATACATAACTATTAAATTGGTGACCCCGAAGAGCACAATGAGTGACAGCAGTAACGAATCGCCACGTACCGCCGGTTCACAAAACGGCGACAACGTTACCACGCGGAGAACAATAAAAAAGATGCGCCCATCCCCAGCATCCATGAGGCGTCATGAAGACGAATCTTCAGCATCATTAAGACCTAAAATCAACTTAAAGGTGCCGCCATTCTCTCCAGAAGACCCTGAAATTTGGTTTGCGCTCTTAGAAGGGCAATTTACAAACTTCGGCATCGACGATGACGTTACAAAATTCACTCAAGTGACTATAAATTTGGACCTGATGCATGCAAGGGAGGTGAAAGACATTATTATTAACCCCCCAGCTCAAAACCGTTATCAAAAAATTAAAACGGAGCTTATTCGTCGACTGACTGCTTCCCATGAAAAGAAGGTCAGGCAATTATTAACGCATGAGGTTCTCGGCGATCGGAAACCCTCACAGTTCCTACGGCACTTACAGGACCTGGCCGGACCTTCAGTTCCAGCTGAATTTGTAAAAACCATCTGGTGCCAACGTTTGCCCAGCAATGTACAAACAGTGTTGGCTTCCCAGCCATCACTGTCACCGGAGCAGCTTGCAGACCTAGCCGACAATATACAGGATATTGTCTCGCCGTGCAACGTGGCAGCAACGTCAGCGAGCCACGGCAGTAATATCAGCGACGAGATCGCTGAACTGAGGAGGATGGTGGAGCAGCTGGCAGTGAAAGTGGACGAGCACGCTCGTTCCTTAAAACGTGCGCAGGCGCAGGGTAAATCCAGGCGTCACGAGTCAACACGACACCGTCCTCGTCCGCGCTCGAGGTCAAGGTCATCCTCGGAACAACGAAAATACCCAGTATGCTGGTATCACCACACCTTCGGGAGCAAGGCAAGTAAGTGCATAAAACCGTGTGATTTTTCGGGAAACGGCCGGGACAGTCGGTAATGGCGACCGGCGACTGTCCAGGTACGGGTCGCTTATTTATAACGGACAAGCAATTTAAAATGGAATTTCTAATAGATACTGGGAGCGACCTTAGTGTTTTTCCCCGTTCTGCTTTAAATGAGCAACGGCAGAAATCTAATTTTGAGCTTTGTGCAGCAAACGGTTCTACAATTAATACATACGGTTTTATGCACTTAACTTTAAACCTAGGGTTGCGCCGCGACTTCACTTGGCAGTTTATTGTAGCGGACGTCACTAAGGCGATTATTGGTGTAGATTTTTTATCGTATTATAATTTAATTGTGGATATTCGTCGTGAACGCCTTATTGACGCCAGCACTACACTGTGTTCCGCGGGTTTGCCTGCGTTATCTTCTGAGGGCATATCGTCAATTAAAGCAATTATGAGTAGCTCGGTGTACCATAACATACTGTCGAAATACCCTGAATTATTGAATCCATCTGGTATGCATCGTACACCTAAACATAATACAGTACACCACATTCGCACTACACCTGGACCGCCAGTCTCAGCCACACCACGCAGGTTGGCGCCAGATAAATTAAAAATTGCTAAAGCTGAGTTTGAAGCTATGTTGCAGATTGGTACTTGTCGACCATCAGAATCCCCCTGGTCGTCACCCCTCCACCTGGCACCGAAGAAGGACAGCACCTGGCGTCCATGCGGAGACTACCGTATGCTCAATGCTCGCACCGTACCTGATAAATACCCGATAAGACTCATTCACGATTTTTCCCACAGCCTAGCAGGTTGCAGAATATTTACAACAATTGACCTGGTCAAGGGTTTCAACCAGATTCCAGTCCATGCCGATGACATCCCGAAAACTGCAATAACCACGCCCTTCGGCCTTTTTGAATTTCCGTACATGACGTTTGGTCTTCGAAATGCCGGGCAAACATTTCAACGATTTGTTGATGAAATGCTTCGTGGCCTAGATTTTGTCTATGCGTATATAGATGATTTCCTGGTTTTCTCTCCGGATGAACAAACTCACCAGCAACACCTGAATCAACTGTTTACTAGGTTGCAGGAATATGGCATGGTCGTCAACGTTAATAAATGTATTTTTGGAGTTTCCGAAGTAGCATTTCTCGGATACAGCATCTCAGCTCAGGGCACCAAGCCACTACCAGCTAAAGTGGAAGCTGTTAAAAGTTTTCCAACCCCGAAAACGGTGCGAGAGCTTCGACGATTCCTAGGGGTCATAAATTTCTACCGCCGTTTTATTCCAGGGGCAGCCGTTCATCAGGCTACACTTAATGCTCTCCTCACAGGCTCTGTCAAAGGCTCCCACCCAGTCAACCTAACAGCTGAAGAATTGGAGGCCTTCAAAGCTTGTAAGGATAGTCTATGTAAGGCAACATTGTTGGCGCACCCCGTTTGCGACGCAAAGTTAGCCTTAGTTACTGATGCCTCCGATATTGCAATAGGCTCCGTATTGCAGCAGTTAAAAGGGACTTCTTGGGAACCACTTGCGTTTTTCTCTCGTAAGTTGAGTCCATCCCAACAAAAGTATTCCCCTTACGATAGAGAACTCCTGGCTATGTACGAAAGTGTGAAACACTTCCGCCACATGCTTGAAGCTAGAGTGTTCACTATTTACACCGATCATAAACCTCTCACTTTTGCCTTAAACTCTCACAAAAGCAACTGTTCTCCTAGGCAATTTCGTCACCTTGATTTCATTTCGCAATTCACCACTGACATCAAACATATTTCAGGTAAGGACAATATCGTAGCCGATACTTTATCCCGTATCGACGCAATAGGGCAACCGGTAGACCTGAACGTGTTATCTGAAGCTCAAAGTGGTGACTGCGAAATGAAGATCTATTTGAACGATAGCACATCGCTACGCCTTAAGAAGCTAAAATTGCCTGGGTGTCGAGAGGGGCTATATTGTGATGTAAGAGACGGTAACTTACGACCGTTTGTTCCGATAAAGTTAAGGCAACAAGTCATCGAAAGCTTGCACTCGTTGAGTCATCCCGGTGCAAATGCAACTGCGAAAATAGTTTCAGATCGATATGTGTGGCCAGGCGTAAAGCGTGACTGTCGTGAATTCGTTCGTAATTGTCAAGCTTGTCAAAGATCGAAAGTTACAAGACACGTTTTCTCTCCTGTAAGCTCCTTCAAACTTCCAAAAGCAAGATTTGCCTTTGTACATATTGATCTTGTCGGACCACTACCAGTTTCACAAGATTACCGATATTGCCTCACAGCTGTAGACCGCTTTACGCGGTGGCCAGAGGTGATACCACTGGTAGATATTAATGCTGAGACTGTCGCTAAGGCACTAATACACGGTTGGATCTCACGCTTCGGTTGTCCTATGGACATTGTAACTGACCGTGGGAGACAATTTGAGTCAGCCTTATTTAAAAGTTTGTCTCAACTGATTGGCTTTCAGCACCGCAGAACCACTGCATATCATCCACAATGCAATGGATTAGTTGAGAGGTTCCACAGACAGCTGAAAGCAGCAATTGTGTGCCACAAAGGTACATCTTGGGTGGATGCATTACCACTTGTTTTGTTGGGCATCCGCAGTGCCATTAAAGAGGACCTCAAAACTTCCTCAGCTGAGCTTCTGTATGGGGAACCTCTCCGACTTCCAGGTGAAATTTTTGAGCCCACAGAAGTTAATAACTTCGATCTTTCAGATTACGTGTCAAGGCTACGTAAGTTCGTCAAGAACCTCCAGCCATTACCCACTAATCAACATGGCGGGAGACGCTCAACATTTATTCATAAAGATCTCGCCAAATCATCTCATGTATTTCTTCGTGACGACAGTACCACAGGCTCCCTTAAACCAGCATATTCCGGGCCCTACGAAGTGTTGGAGCGTAAGAAAAAAGTATTCAAAATTCTGTATAAAGGAAACGAGGTCACAGTATCCATAGACCGACTGAAACCAGCCTACATACTGCATGACCCTAACACCAATTATGCACCATACACACAACATACTTCAAGTACATTTAAACAATCACACAAACCAAACATAACTCGTAAAAATACACCCAAAACTCTTCACACACACAAACACACACTCCAACGAACATACCAGATGAGAATCTGCACAGTGAAGATCATACCGTCAGAAGGACTAGATCAGGTCGCAATGTTCGATTCCCAGACTACTATCGCCCGTAGGACGGTCTCTGGGGGGGAGTAATGTAGGAGTACATATAGACGTATTAAAAACTTATACCTATTAAACCTATTTATATATTTTAAATACAAAAAATGTGAAATTAATAATAATTTTTTATATACATATAATACATATATACATTACATAAAAATAATAAATTTATTTAAATTTTTCATAAAACATATAATAAATATTACTTAATTACAAGGCAAACCCGAAGGAAACGCGTAGTTTAGCTAGCATGCTCTCGACGCGTGATACCTACGCGCCGCTCGCCGTTGCAGCGGATCATCTATCCATTGCGTGCTCTCGCAGTCCTATGCAACAACTCGGCTAGTGACATTGTAAATTAAAAAGATAGTTCTTAATTTTCTCCGCTTTATATGTATATGTGTTTTTCTTAGACTTTCTACATTTCCCTTTCGACTATTGTACGCTGTCTTATAAAACTTTATCACTCGTTCTGTACTGTTTTTGTGTGTAGTGAATATATGTGTACCGATTGACTTTTCGAGTTTTATTTAAGTATAACGAACTGATATTTATATCATAATATAATTATACATAACTATTAAAGTATGTAACGAACAAACTCAAAAAGTACTGGACCGATTTTAATTAAGTTTGGTACACCATACACATGTAGTCTGAGAAAGGACATAGGCTACTTTTTAGGGCGAAAAAAGGGCTGTAAAGGGTTGAAATAGGGTATGAAAGTTTCTATGGAAATTACGTCATTTTTAAAGCTAGAAGCTTGAAACTTATGTTTTAGGCTGTTCCAAGATATTTATTTATTTATAATATATTACCTGCAAGTAGCATATGTTCACAATAACTTATTGTAAACTCTTGTCCTTTAATTGTATACTAAAGTATAATAAAAGTTATTATAAACAGATTAAAAACAAGATGTAGATTTTTGATGCATTTATGTTTTTCAGAAAAGGGTGTTCTACCAGAAGAGTGTACCGAGACAGCAGACATACTTTTATTTTTTGATCAATTATTTGATTCTATTAATGGGAGCTACGACAACTGTCAAAAAAGAAGTGGCAAGGAATTACTCCACCAGGTAACCGCGAACTCAAATCTTGAGAAGGTATGGAATGATGCAAAAAAAAGTTTTAGCTTCAATGAAATTTGTAATGAATTTTGACTAAAATCCATATGGCTAAGGCACTTTAACCAAGATCCCCTCGAAAATTTTTTCGGATGTATACGAAGTCACGGCGCTCAAAATACAAAGCCATCATGTGCAGCATTTGAAGGAGCATTTGCCTTACTTTTAATAAACAATATAAATAGTAGTTATTCTCCTGGTTCAAATCGTGAAGAAGATACATGTGAAGTTTTTAAAAACCTATCTTCTTTAATATTAGAAACAAACATAGATACAAATAATTTAACTGAAATAAATTATGACCATATAGATAGTAATATTATTGTACACTTTGATTTAAAAGAAGAAAACAATGTCAATTCAGCACTTAATTATGTGACGGGCTATGTTTTGCGCAAAGCAAGTAAAATCTTTAAAAATTGCAATTGCTGTAAAAATTACTTGTATACATTAAATGATACAGAAAGTATAATAATGAGGGAGTATAATAAAAGAGCTAGATGGTTAACATACCCTTCCAGTCAATTAGTAGAATGTTTCTCCTCTATACAAGACATTATAATAAATATATTAAGAACTGCAAGCAATATAAAAAACTTAAAACAATAAATACAAATTTTATAAAATGTGCAAATCATAAATCAGATCTAACTGACTACATCTTTGATTTGAGTTCGAGGTTTTTTATTTGTAACTGGTGTCGGGATGCAAATAAATTATTGAAGGGCAGATTTGATTGTGATAAAGAGGATGCAATCCAAAAATCATGTATTGATTATTTTAAGAAAAGGAAAAAATAAAAAACTAATACTATTACTGTTTTTATTTGTATTCCCTCATAATTTTTTTTCTGTACAATTACCTTTATTCCATCAAGAGTAAACTACTAAAGTTTTCAACTGATAATATGATGGAAATATCAAATAGTAAATGAATTGAAATAATAGGTTAAAATAAGATAATGCATAATGCGGTCGAACTAAGAATAGGACTCGATTTATGTCATATTTTTGTATTTTAGCAAAACCTATATTTTGGTTCATTATACATATATTTTTTTCTACAGTCTTAGAATTAAACATATTTTGAATCCATTAAAGTATAAAAAATATATTTCCCGCTAACTCTATCATAATATGGCCGAAATTTAGTACTATTATTAATTTGGCCGCAATAAATATTGTTACCTATAATTATTGTTATGGGTTGTACGTACTAATAAGTAGATAAATATTATATGTATATATAGCAATGTATTAGTTCCTGCAATTAGAACCAGATGGCGGCACTACGTCATGTAAGCTGACATCTCTATTACAGTATAATATAATATAATGTACTCTGTTACTCAGTCGACTTTTGATTTTCGTACTGTGTCCACGTCACGTTCATTCTCGAAATACCATTGCGCCCAAAATTTTTAAGTTTTTTAATTAAAAAATGTTTTTATAAAGAAAAGAAAGGAAAATTATTTATGACGTATATTGTTTCATGAAGAGAGAGGCTAATAATAATGAAGTTGATAATTTAAAAAATGTATTAAACGGACCGCAGAGGCAACAAAATGTTGTGAATCTACAGTAAGACGAATTGTAAAATGTTCAAAAGCTTCAGAATTTCTTACTGTCTTCCGAACTTCCAAAACTAAAATAATCAAAGCAAAACCAATTACAGGCATTGACAGTTTTGACCAAGGTTTAATAAAACGAATGATCCATAATTTCCACATTACTGACAGAGAATCGCCTACAAGGCAAGTTGCAAAAAAAGTTACAGCAAGAACTACATTTCAAAGGATCTGCAGCGAGTCTCAGACGAATACTAAAACAATTAGGTTTTAGTGGAAAAAACTAGACACCAATAGAAAAATTTTAATCGAGCAATCACAAATCCGATTTCAAAAAATTGAATTTTTGAGAAAAATAAAAAAATATAGAGAGAAAGGAAGATCTATAATATACACAGATTAATCATACATCGACAGTTCCCATGTGTCTCACCATTCTTGGACAGACCGTCCCACCAAAGGCATTAAAAAACCTCTTAAAAGGTAGCCGCTCGATCATAGGGCACGCGGGTGGTGAAGCAGATTTTGTACCGAATGCTTTGTTGACTTTTAAAACCGGTACAAAAAGCGACTGCCACGATAACATGAATTCGTAGAATTACAAGCGGTGGCTCAGTACCAAACTGATGCCGAATTTACCGACTAATTCAGTCGTGGTAGTTGACAATGCATTGTACTACAATAAGCAAATCGATGCTGCACCAACGTCTAATACAAAAAAAAAGCAGACATGCAAACCTGGCTCCTTCAAAAAGTACTTGAATTTAAAGAATCAATGCTCAAGCCGGAGTTGTACAACATAATCAAAACACGAACAAAGAGAAATATAAGAAATTTAATATCGATGTCATATTAACACTAGAGTACACGCGCGGCCTACTATAGTAGACCAGGGTAACTCTTTTTGCAATAACTTTTTAGTTTACTTCGCTAGAAGCTTGCGATTCCAGGTAAGCCTCGTCTTGTATATTTATCACCACCTCAGTACCTCACCCGAACCCAGAGTGCTCACACCCTTAAGCAATTTGGCGCCAAAACCGTGGGCCTACTAAAGTAGTCCACGGTGTTTCAAATTCAGGTATGTAACTTTTGGTGTATTATCGATTTATAACGCTATTTTAATTTTATCTACTTATTAATAATGTATTTATATGTATATATAATAAATTATTATTAATTATATATTATTGTAAAATGAATTTTTTTTTCTTATGTTAGTATATTTTTATAGATTTATATATCCGATTACATCATGTATGATTCACAAGGGCAAAGGTGGTTGCATGAGCTAGATACTGAAGTAATTGAGAGTGAAGATGATGAAGTTCAGCCACAACCAGACTTGCAGGCCCTAATCCGCGAATCAGAACTTCGTGAGGATGAATATGAAAGATTGAGTGAATCTGACGAAACATCAGTTTCAGATGACGTTCCACTCTCGCAACTAGCAACTGAAAGGTGCAGTACAGTCTATAAATCGACGAGCGGAACTATTTAGCACAAAGTTTTTTACCAGCAACGCGAACTCGACACCAAAAATTGTCAGACGTAATATTTTGCACGAATTGACCTTTAATTTGGTAAAACCGCTTTTGATTCGGCGAGCATCCATTGAAACACTTCCACGACAACTTAAATTAAGTATAGAAACGATTTTTACCAACACAGTTCAAGAACCTCAAGTGTCTCAACACGATTTGACTTCAAAGATAGGACGAGTTGGTCGATCGCACTCTGCTCAAGATCCCAAAATCGATCGACAAAAAAGTGGTGCAAGACTTGCAATAAATGAATTTGTCCCGAGCACCAAGCAGTAACCACGCTTTTTTTTCCAGTTTTGCAGTTTTTGTTTTTTGTTTGCCTAACATGTCATTTTAGCATATTTGAAAGTTCATATTTTCAATAATTCTAATAAATTTCATATTATTTAGCGTAGAAATGTACCTGTGAATATAAAATACAAGCCAAATTTAATACTAAAAACAGTACAACATTAAAAACAGTTATGGAAAAATAACTGTTTTAATATTGTGCTTACCCTACTGCGCGATAAACAGGATTTCCCAGAATTTCGTGGTTAAAGCTGGCAGTGTATCCTGAATGCTACGATAGCAAAGAAATTTATAATAAAATTTAGTTTTCAGTACAAAAAAATACTTTGATCTTAAGTAGTGCCATTTTTGTTCATTTTTCTTATATATTTACTAAATTGCTCTTTTTAATATTATACTTGATAATTTATATAAAAAGTAAGGTTGTAAAACTAAATAAAATAAATACCTTTTCCATTTTATAAGTGGTAGTGCCTTGCTTGTTACCTTCGGGTAGCAGCCGAATGGGCCGGCACGCCCCGTATAGTACCACTCTCTCACAGAAGACCGGCGTGAAGTGGCAGCTATGCTGTCGCGTTTCGTCCGGTAAATGAGAGTCCGGGAAGCCCACTCCCCATCCCTCCTCCCGTCCTTCTCCCTCCTCCCTCCCTTTCCTGAAAGGCCGGCAACGCATCAGATGTCCATGGGCGGAGGTGATCACTTACCATCAGGTGCGCCTCCTGCCCGTTTGCCCCCTTTGTCCCATAAAAAAAAAAAATTCCATTTGTCTAGATATTCTGGTCTAGATGTTGGAAAGTTCGGACAGTGATGTCAACCGTGTTTTATATCTGCGGCAATCCACAGAAAACGGTGTCACTTGCTACGAAAAAATTTTACTTGAGCGCAAGAAAAATTATACTCAAAGAAAGTTAGACGAGTATTTCTCAAAAAATTAAAAATGTATTTCGTTTTTTGTAAGCCAAAAGTAAATTATAATGTATTTTGATTGTTATTTCATTGACGTCGTTATACGCGAATTTCGCTTAGCGCGAATTTGATCGGAACGCATCCTTCGCGTAAAGTGAGGTATTACGGATATATTAATCGACGCTCGAGTTGGCAAGTATCGAGAGTATCATTCGTACAATACAGCACAACCATCGGGTTCTTCAACGATTGGCGAGGTGCGAGATACATCCTTGCACCAAACCAACGTCGATAATCCTGGACAAGATTCGTCACAAAACTCTATGAAAGATCTTGATTCCACATTAAAAAAAATATTTCACAATTAAAAAAAATAATTAGTAGGTTAACTAACATTTAAGTAAATGGGACCAAGCCAACCAATTAAGTATAGTTATAGTGTAATCTATAAACAATATTGCTGTAAATAACGTAATAGTTTTTTAAAACTGAAGAATTAATTTAATTATTTAATTAAGACTAAAAGAAATTTAGCCTCCCGTGGAATCGCTTCGAAGAAGTTGTTTCAGGCAAAAAAGCAAAATGTGTCTATTGGAAGCGTGAGTCGATATATGAAGTCAATCAATCATATGATTCAGATAAACAGCAGCAGAAAGCTTTTATATGTTTCGAATAGAAACGTCGATAGTACGTTGAAAGTAGGTTCCCACATCAAGTCAAAATTTACAGAGCGTTGGAAATGAAAGGTGACTTTACAAAAAAGGCAAATGCTTCGATAGCAGAGTACATGCTGTCAAAAAAAAATCGAGAAATAGATTGCAATAACTTGATGAACAACTAGTTCGAATGATTGCCAGAGGCTACCACGCTCTTCGAATAGTTGACGAAGTTGAATTCAGGAAATTCGTCGAGATGATAAATCCCGGGTATACCTTACCGACTCGAAAAACTCTCTCAAAGAGCCTGCTTTCGGCTTAAGGTCTATAATAAGGTTCTTGAAACAGTAAAAATACAAATAGCAAAAGCAGCAGCTATTTGTATAACTACGGATGCGTGGACATCTATTATGAGTTATAGGTACATTGCAGTCACCACGCACTTTATCGACACAGAAATACATAAGCTATGCACGGTCATGATAGGATGTATTCAATTTTAAAAGAAACACACGTGTTTAAAGATGTCCTGGAAGTTTCTAGAATGGAATATACACCGCCACGTGAATGTGGTAGTTAGCGATAATGCTCCAAATGTTCTAAATGCTATTAGGGTAGGCGACTGGCGCTCATTGCCGTGTTATGCGCATACTAATAACTTAGTAGTGCAATCAAGCATAAAAGAAATATCTGACACCATGAACAGAGTTAAATCTATAGTGGAATATTTTCATCGAAGCCAACCTCTCAAAAGAAATTGACAGAGATAGAAGAGCAGATGCATTGATTCAATGAATATATTACGAGATATCAAAGTTTTAACATAACTCCGCAACAAAATAGTGATCACCGCGTGCAAGACGGCGGTAGCGAGGGGAAAGGGACGCCAAAAAAGCCTTTACAACGCGACGATGATTTTGCTTAGATTATTAAGTTCAAATACGGGTTGAATCAAATAGTGGTGATATGGGTATCATGATATATAATACTTATCCATGTAAAGAATGCTTTCATAATCAAGAATGATTATGTACTCGTAAGCTCCTCTTTAAATTATTCGGATCGGACTTTTCGTTTAGTAGTAACGATGAGTATAAAAATTCTTTAAGTCCTTCGTCTTAAGTCTTTTAAAATTACTAATTTACGTATTTACGGTAAATAATTGATTTAAAAATTAAAACGAATTATTAATTATATATTTTAAATTTTAATATAAAAATTAACTTTATTAAGTAGAGATAAGCTACCAAAGAACATTTCTGAACATATATTAAGGATGAAATTTTATCATATTTTATTTTTAGCTGGCTGGGTTGCACAGTGCGCAGAACAAAAATTATTGATTATTGCATAAAATTAATAATGAGACTACATATTCACAATGTATAACATGTGTAACATTATTCATAAAATTTAAAAGAAAATGATTATGAAAATGAGTATAAAATCAAATATTACTAATTTGAAAATGAGTGGACCTCAAATATTAGCCTACAATAAATATAAAGTACATCGTCTAAAAAAACACAAGTGATTGAATTAAACTTAAACTTTTGTTTTATTTTTAAAAGCGTAAAAAGGAAATAGTGTGCAAACACATATTAATTCCTTCTAATGCATTTTCGGCGAGTGGTGATAAAATTTTAAAAATAAATAATGCCTTAATTTATATGGTATGTAAGGACAATCAGCCATTTACAATTGTTGAAAATTAAGGCTTTCGCAATTTGATTAAAGTTATTGCGCCGCATTTTAAACTTCCCAACAAAACGTCGTTGAATCGATGGGTTGATAATAAATACACAGCATTATCAAGTCTTCAAGGAAAAGTTGGCAAATATTGAAAACCTTACTCTCACTACAGACATGTGGTCTGAAACAATGACGATGAGAAGTTTTTTAGGTACAACAGCTCACTTCGGTGATGGTAATGAATTATTTTCAATTAATCTTGGAGCGTTTAACTAGTAAATGACCGAACTCAAATTCAGAACACATCGCAGAAATACTGCTTAAGACTTGTACCGAATGGGGTATTGAAAAAGATAAAGTTTTGGCTGTCGTGACACAATGCAGCCAAAATGATAAAGGCCGTTGATTTGGATTTTGGTAAAAAATATATACCATGCTATGCGCACACTCTTAATTTTTTGGCACAAAATTCTACGCAGCAGTATACAGACCTGCGAAATTTTATAACTAAAGTCAAAGATATTGTGACATGGTTCAAACAAAGCAATACAACCCAGAAAGGATAGAAAGATTTTTGGAGCTTCGCACCATCGTTAATAATCATTCGTCGTAAAATTTTTGAAGTTATTTCAGTGTAATTTAATAAAAATGGCGTCTATCGAGGTGTTTGCCGAGGAAGTAGATGAAATTTAAATTACACTTGTGTCAGTACCCATTACTTTATAATTTAAGTTTGGCAGACTACAAAAATAACAGACCGAAAGACAGAGTATGGTCTGAAATTGCAGAAAAGTTGCAAAAAGAAGTAAGTATAATTATTAAATTTTTATTTAATTTTTAACAATAAGGGTTTTGCCAAAATACTTGACCGATTTGAGAATCAAAATACAGTTTTAGTTCGTTTCTGACATAAATACCTACGAATGCAGAGCCTCTTGTAGGTGCCAAATTTATCATGTTTTCGGTGGGGTTTTTAGTTTCATCGCGTGAATAGAACGGCCTACTGTTATCTTCCAAATTACCATCGCGTAACAAATTGTGCAGACAACATACTACTTATATCAAATCTGCAAGTATCCGACGATATAGCTATTGGTGTATAAAATACTCTGAATATCTGGCTCAGCAATCCAAATGCGTTCTCTGCCACGCGACGAGCGCGACATAATCTATAGTTGAAAACCTCTATTTAGCGATCAAGTTGAGACCTTCCCAAATATGGTTCCATCAAAAGCGCACTTAGAAGAAACGCCTCATCTCCTATCAAAAAATGAGGCTAAGTGACTATTGTTCTCGACAAAAACTTTGATTCAGGAATATGGAAATTGTTACTTGCAATCTTTTTTTCCAATTATTGAGTTCTTAAATATACTGCTGTCGCCTTCTTTGCCATATGACCCAGCGGCAACAGCTACAAATTTGTAGTTAGCGCCAACCAAGGCCAGCATGACAATAAAAACAGTCTGAGAACTTTTCGTATGATTATTGAAATATGACAATCTGATATCCGGTAAGCCAATGATAGCGATTACGCGCTTGTAGTGAGTATATTTTGATTTGATTTGATATAAATTTCCACAGGTAATGATGTATGGTAGCAGAACACTTTTTCGGGTAGCATTTAGTGTTGGGTAGGACTTGACTAGAAAAGAAGTCTCTTTTTTGCACTGAACAATGTCCTACTTCAAATAATATGAAACTATGTTAATACATAGTAAATATTGTTTGTAATTAGGTAAATAAAAAAACGAAAGAAATATATTTTAAAGTATAAATACGAGTATATAATAAAAAAGCTAATAAAAAAAATACAAATTATAATGCAAGAATAATATTTGCGCGACTTTGTTGCCACTTAGTATGTTCCATCTTTCCGTTTTAAAAATAATTTATAAAGCCTATGATAGGCGTCTTTTTTTGCAAACCACCACTTGGCAGGATTTTGAAACCTTGGCAGTAATGGTTCCTCAAGGTATTTATCGACTTCGATAGTACCCCCTGCAGTCGCCTTGGTGTTATTCAGTATCACATCGACTTGCGCATCGAAATCGTCCCTTACGCTATTTTTATGCTTATGAGGCGGCGACGAAGATAGTGGCTCTACTGTGCATGTGCTTTGAATTTGAATTCGCCCGGCCATGGCTTTAAAATTAGTAAAGGCTCTCACGTAAGCATATTCATTCTCAAAGCCATATTTTTTATATCTAGGATCTAATTCCCGCAAACCTTGTACTAATTTCGTTTAAAAGCACTCGATTCATTCGTAAAACACAGTCCGGATGTGGCGATGATGAAAATTTTAGGCATTTCTTTTTGAGGGCATTTGATATAAGTATAACCTGAAATTAATTTAAAAAAAACTGGTACATAAAAAAAGCATGTTAAAATTAAAATATATAAAATTCAGTAAATAGAAAAAACATCTGCGATATCACTGTACCTCTGATATTATAACGTTCTTTTCTGGACTCATCTCCTCAGTTACATCTTTGAATAAAGAAAGTATTTCTATTGCCGAATCCAAAACCTCAATTCGAAGTAATATTTGTAGTGTCTAGATAATCTATTGCAATTGTGGACATAACACTGTTTTTAATTTTTACACCTATTCGGACATATTACATGTAGAGTTCCAGCGTGTGGAAACGTCTTCTTCAATAGAGGTTCATCTAGCTTATTTTCCATATTTTTTTATCTGTCAGATGAAAGTGGACTTCTACGAAATACTTCAACAATGTGTTTTATTTTTCTGGTAATATCTTTTATTTCTCTTAATGCAGATTGGACTATAAGGTTAAGAGAATGAGCAAAACAAAGTATTTGCTTCCAATTATTTAGCCCCTTACCGCATGTATTTTTTATTTTTTCCAGAAAAAATAAATTTGATAGCCCTTGACACGTACTATTAAGTTAGTTAAGACAGTTTTCCAAAATCCGATTACTTTTCGAAATATGATAAAAAAGTTATATTTCCCATAAATGGCATAGTATGCAATAAAAGCGACTAAAACTAATTTGACATAATTGGCATAATATGCATTGCAGTAAAGGCAACTCAAACATAATGCCATATGTGGCATCGCATGCTCCAAAAGTAACTTTAGATCAAACTTATGTAGAAAAGAAAGTTTTAGAAAATAGAACTCATAATTTAATGGAATTATAAAATAAATTTAATGAGATCGGTTGCATTTAGGAACTTCACATTTTACACTTAGTATCTATACCGATTTACAGGCTAACAATTCACCAGTGGCGTAGCGTGGATTCAGTATCATCATTCATCTTACGTAAGATGAAACGATTTAAAGCAATTCCTATCTATAATTTAGACAAAGGTGTATGTTACATTTCTCACATTTGATGAAGGATTTGCCCGAGCAACCATACATCTTACAGAGTTGTCGTTCCTGTGTGTATGCGGGCAAATGATCTAAACCGTCATTGGCAATTTCTGGGAGAGGTAAATCTATTCGTCGTTTTCTTCTTGTTTTAGGTTCTTCGGCAGCAGGTCTTCCGCGATTTCGTGATTTCGTTCGGCGTGTAATATGCTTGGTTAGCCCTTGTTAGTGCTTCGGCCAATACTAATTTAAAATCCAGCAATGGCATGTAGTTTTCATGCGTTTTACGCCACAAAATCCAACTATTTACGCATGTTAGATCGATCATATGAAAAAATATTTTATGATACCATTTCTTGCTCCTCATATTGATACGATAATAACCAAGCGTGGAATCTAGAAGGTCAACACCTCCCATATATTGATTGTATATTAGCACAGCTTTTGGGCAAGGCACAGTCTGAAATATTTTTTTCCTTCTATTGAACCTCTGAACCTCTCCCTCTGGATATTTTCCAACATAGGTTGATGCCAAGTTCACAACTTTGTTATCCAGCCATGTAACCACGGATATATCTACGTCTTCTACCTCTACCACTTTCTCGACGCTATATCCTTTTTTTGACATTTGTCCAGCATTAGGTAGATTATGGTTAGGGAGGCGTTTCCGATTTACAGTACCTAACGAAAATATACCTTTTTTATGTAATGCAGCCATAAGCTGCAAACTTGTATACCAATTATCAAAGAACAATTTATAATTCATATTTTCTGGAATACTGCTTGATAAGCGCATGGCTACATTACTGCTCACTCCCAAGTCAGGTTGGCCTTCTAGAACTACATTCGACTGTGCCCCCGCATAGAGCTCAAAATCATATGTAAGCCCTGACGCACCACTCAAAACAAAAGCCTTATACACTCATTTGTGTGGTTTTTTAGGGTTGTAGTTTTTTAAAGAAGACCTCGCTTTTGTTGGTATTACTTGTTCTTCAATTGCCAAGTACTCTTCTCTAGGTAAAAGCAACAATGTCTCGCGAATTTTGTTTATAAGGGGTCTGATTCTCTGTAGCTTGTCATAGTTGGGGTCATTAATCGGTACAGTGTCCTCATTATTAGTAAAATGAAGAAACCTCTTCAATTCTTCAAAGCGATTGCAAGTTATAACGTTACTTATTGGTGTGAAGTTAGAAAAGCTATTCCAGTAATGTCGAGTAATGGGGAAATGCATGATAGACATATAAATTAGTACACCTATAAACTTTTGAAATTCTTTGCCTGTCATTTCTAATGCCGACCCACGCGTTAGCTCTGAATAACGATTCATTTCTTGAGTTATATATTCAATAGTTTCTGGAGTGAATAAATATAAAAAAAACTGAAGAGGCGTATCTAAATCTTTAATTTCTTGAAGAATATTTTGGTCTCCTAAAAAGGCGCAATCAGCTTCAATATAATCTAGAGCTTTGTCTTGCCAATGTAAACGAGCAGGTTTATTTTTGGGAATGGCCCGCGAACGTGATGGACCAGCAGCTAACGGATCAGCAGACGCCTGCTCACCTTTATCTGATGAAGAATCCTCATCAGAATCCAAGGGATAAATAATTATGTTTCTTCGTCTCCTAGAATTCCCACTGGGTTCATAGTCTTGATAATCCGGATCGTCTCCTACTAGTTCATCGTCATCATCTTCGCTTTCATTTGGTATATCTAGGCCGTAGAATCGTATTGGATCCATTTTTCTGAAAAAAATAACAAATAATGCTTCACTGCATAAACTCCCACATCTGGTTGAATGGAAAAATAACTAGTAATGCATACAATGCCAAATATGGAAAACTCATTAAACCGTTACTGCATAATATTGCATAATTGTCATACTATGGTTTGGCATGATTGTTGCTAAACTATTGCTTTTTACTTACATGTTTTCAGTGTTTTGAGACCTTCGATAAGTATTCTTAGCACCACTATATGTAGATCGAACAAAAAATCGATACACAATCACAAAACAAATTTTAAAAACTTAGCACACAGTAACGACATATTTCAACGACCACCGACTGATTTTGACAGATTATAGTTTCGTTACACGGTACACTAGATGGCAGCTCATGTATTTTTATTGAAGCTTGGACGTTGCCTGATCTATCTTGCTATGCCGTAAACGATAAACTAACATCATATTTTATTTCTGAATGTTCAAGACACATAGAGGGATGTACCTAGCGGTGGATAAATTTATATTGTTCATATATCATTCACGTATCATTCACTTAAATGATTAGTCAGTCCACGTCAATCACTGGTAGCTACTACACGTCTCCCTTAATTGTTCCTGAATTATAAGTTACCTATGTACATACAGTTTACTTTAAATAAACCAAACTTTTCTTATGTTGTTTTTAACTTAACGAAGCAGCACGCAACATAAAGTGGTCCTTCGAGCAAGTGAATAGGCTTTGTGGGCATAAGACGGAGTAAGCAAACCAAATACGTGGCTCAAGATAATAGAAGCGGTCGACATTTTGCAACACGCGAGTGAACGCAGCATCAGCAAAAACCGCCTATAGCATAGAAGACTGTGGTCTCCCCCTAAGAAAAGGGAGTCGTTTGTCTGTATAATACCACAGCACACAACAAAAAATACACCTTTATCACACACTCGTTACGCAGCTAACTCTGTTCTGTCACGTATGCCCTTGCTATATAATAATAAGTACTCCCACATAGACCCCTTTCATTTATCTGCACAGGCTTATAAAAAACATATTATTGAATCTCAATCATTTTAATGGTTCACAAACAAACGTACACACCCATACCAACACACGCCTACAAACACACACACGCACGCACATACACTACAAAAACACTTCTCTCTGATACACTTTGAAGTCGTCTCACACTTATGTATTTTTATTATTGCTCATTGTAATTTTGTCATCTTTGCTATTTGCATTTTTGCTTACTGTACCTACTTACTTCTTTCACCATTTTAAAAAAAGGGAATATTGTTTTATGTTTACTTACCTATAGTATTATATATTTTTTTGTATTTTGAAGGATAAATTACTCTAGTGTACTTATAATCGTATAAAAAAGTAGAAAACTTTAATTGGCTATAATCTTGGTAAATATTGTTTGTAATTTTTTAAATTTAAGTGATGCTGTTGTTTTCTCTCAATAAATAAATAAATAAATAAATAAATAAATATAATATAAATAATTATTGCTAAAAGTGAACGAAAAAAACCTAAGTCATCAAAAGGAACATCCCCGAGTACAAACGAAGCGTCGCGTCGTGCGAGTGAGAAGCACTTCCATAATCCATTTGAGTTCTTGAGGTGCGAGCGACACGCCGAACCCGAGCGCTTGCCGAGCGCGTGCCGAGCCAACCCGAAGCGAAGACGTCTTCCGTGAGAACGCCGAGCACTTTGCAAGAGCGGAGCTCGAAAGATGCTAGCGTTGCGTCGGTCCGGTCGGCGCCATTTGCAATTTGCATTACATCACGGAAAGTTGCGCTTACGCCAGTGAACATTTTAATTAGTTTAAAATATTTTGACTTACTTATTACATATCTATTTACAGTTTACATATCTATTTGTATCATTTTTAATATTATAAGCCTTGTGCAAAATATATTATAAGATAATTAAGCTTTGTGCTAAATAATATAAAATAAAGAAAATGGCCGAATTAGGGCTTGTGGCGGCCCGCGGTCAATTAAAGGGCACGATCACGAAATTAGCTCATTTTATCAAAGGTGTTATAAAAACTTCAGCGGATTATCATAAATGTACGTTGCAAGAATTTATAGTAAAAAAGGATCGTCTTGATAGTGCTTTTAGTGAATATTCAAATATTAATATTGATATTGCAGTTCTAGATGCCGACAACAAAGAGGATTTCTCTGAGATGGAGGATAGGTATTTTGAAGCATACGCCCTCTTTGAGGAATGCATACACCAGCGAGGTAAAATTAATGTCAGAGGCTCTGAAAGCGTGCATCGGTTGCCACAAATTAATATTTGTAAATTCGACGGCCACGTAGGCAATTATGCAGATTTTATTGACATGTTCAAAAGTATCGTGGATCAAAATCCATCGCTATCACAAGTTTATAAGCTGTATTATTTAAAATCCTATGTAGAAAATGAAGCTTCAGACTTGATAAATCATCTAACATTAACTTACGCGAACTATCCTATAGCACTTGAGTTACTTGACGATCGTTATAATAATACAAATAAAATTATTAATCATCATCGTAGTAAGCACCTGCAGTAAAGCCGACGTTCGTCACCACCAAAAGCGGACGTGTCACAACTGTCCGTGTGAAGAGGAAAGCAGATAAGATGGCGACATTTTCAGAGGAACAATTCGAACGACTTTTATCTACATTATCCTCATCGGGCAAAGGTTCTCGTTCAGGTTCATTTACGACATGCAATTATACCTACGATGGACGTAAAAGTACCGAGACGGTTGAAGCATTTCTCGCGGCAGTTAATATTTTCAAACGTGCGGAGAATATTTCTGACAAGAATGCCTTAGAGGAATTGCCTTTGACCCTCAAAGATGAAGCAGGAATCTGGTGGCAAGGGGTGATGAATGATGTGTCCACTTGGGCGGAATTGAGAGGCTTACTTGATATACTCGTATACGGAGATAACTCAAGTTAAGCAAGGTCCAAACGATTCTACTGATTTTTTTATTAGGCACAAGCGCCTACTATTTTCTCAGCTCCCTCCTCCCATTCATAACGGAGTGCAACAGTTAGATACGATTTACGGATTGCTTCGTTTACAACTTCGAGCAATTGCTAAAAGCTGCACGTGCCGCTGAACAGGTACTTTACAAGAAAGATAATGAGAAGATAAGTGTAGCGAATACCTCAAACGAGATAACTCCCAAGCGTGAAGCCAGTACCAATAAGAAAAGGTGTAAGTTCTGTAGAAATTGGGGACATTCTATTGAGAATTGTAGGAAGAAGAAAAATCTTAAAAGTAGACCAACTAAAGACATTGAAATTCATGACACGAACAAAGCAAACATGACTACTCAAGCCACTTCACCATCTACTTCCAAGTTTAGCTGCTATGGATGCGATGCGCCAGGTGTCATCAGAAGCAATTGAACTTTCATCAGACCAAGACACGTACTGAACATAGTGTAGGATTTTGCGCCGTGAATATAACTACAGATGCTAGAGATAGGCCCGTAATATTCATTGAGATCGATGGTATTACTGGGGCAGCATTTATTGACATTTGCGCTAAGAGCAGCATAGTATGGTATGATTTATACTGCAAACTAAAAATCAAAGGATACCATTTTCAAAAATTAGTAATTGGTCTTAAATTGGCTAATGGGGGGTATATAAAAATCAAGATATGCTCATACCTAAAGTACCGGTCAACATAAACATACCGTGCTTAATACATTTATGGTACCGCCTGAATCTCGAGATAATAAAACATAACTTGGCGTTGTTTGAAAATGCACATATTAATTCTGAATCTACCTCAATGCACTTGGCATGTTATGGAGAATCCCGAAGAAACTTTTGAATATGAAGAGAGCTTCATAAAATTCAAGAGTAGCGTAGACTTGGCTTCCATCAGAAATGAAATCACGCTGTCACCCTCATACCCAGAAGCCAGTTCTAAAGAAAGTTACGGGACGCTACGGATCCTTGATACCGATAAACTTCACTCCTCCAAGGAAGAAGCAACGTAATAAGCTTTTGATGGTTATTCGCCTATCATGGATGCCCGTTACAAAGACGCCATAGATAATCTTGAAGGATACGATATCTCCGATGTAGATCCTACATTGTTTCCGGCCTTAGATATGGCGTCCGTAGACGTGCACCAATGAGAGAACTTTCTGCAGTCTAAAAAAGAAGTCCTACCCAACGGGCAACTCGCAGGGAATAGAACTGGGAATCATGAACTTACCTCAGTTGCACCCTATAGATTATCCTCTGCAATAACTGAAATCCTAAAGAAAGAGATCAAGGATATGCTAGATAAGAAAATTATAACCATGCTCATCGCCCTGCTCTGCTCCTGTAGTGATGATTTCAAAGAAGGATGGCGGTACTCGAGTTTGCATTGATTATCGCCAACTAATCGCTAACTCAATCGCCACCCCTGACAAATTCCCGATACCCAGAGTAGATAACTTACCGCATAATGCCAAATCTACACCTTTCATGAGCACGATTGATCTCCGTTCAGGATACTGGCAAATAAAAGTCAAAGAAGAAGACCAGAACAAGACAGCTTTTGTCGTTCCTTTTGAATGTTCAAGTTTAAAAGAATGCCTTTTGGCTTGCGTATTGCGCCTGCTATATTCCAGAGGATGATGGACAAGTTTTGTATATCACTTACACACATTAAACTCTTGGTTTATCTCGACGACCTTTCAAACTATGAGCAGGTCTTTAACAAGCTTAAAGAGAATAATCTGACAGCAAACAATGATAAGTGTAACGTTAGTGTTTCTATTTGGGACACTATGACCTGATGGATTGGTAGTGGATCCAGAGAAGGTTAGTGCTATAACGCACATGCCTGTTCCCCGCAATTTGAAACACCTCACTTTATTTCAGAAATGGAGTGATAGACAAAGGGTTGCATTTGATACTCTACGTAAGCTCATGTCGGACTAGGCTATCTAGTCCTCGCTCAAGCCGACGAAACAAAGTCATATGTAATCAAATCTGACGCGAGTAATTACGCTATCGGAGCAGTTTTGATCCGGATAAGGGTGAGACAGAACACCCTGTAGAGTACGCAAGTAGACTTTAAACCGCGCCCGAATGGAATTATTCAACGACCGACCGACGACGACAACGACGTAAATAAGTTCAGAGGTTACATAGAGGGAACAAAAATAACAATCATGACCTAACCAAAAATAACAATGATCACCAGGCGCTCAGATGGCTTATGTCATTAAAGTCACCAACAGGCCGCCTAGCTCGATGGGCTCTACAGTTACAATCCTACGATATAACGATTAAATATATTAGTGGGAAAACGAATAGTTACCATATTATGGCTTGTCGATAGATAACGATTCATGCATGGTCTCGGACGGTGCTAGTATAATGTGTGCACAAGGGAGAAGAATTTCATCTTAAGTGATTCTGATATAGAGTACGAAAATGAAAATGGTTTCGTTTCCAAAGTTCGGAAAGTAGTAAAATTTTTCAAATGCTCGCCTTCTAGCATGGAAATACTCAATTCGTACCTGGAGTCCAAATATAAGAATACAACACTGATTCTCGATTGCAAGACTCGTTGGAGCAGTCAAGTACCTTAAAATATTTACATAATTCATAGAAATATTTTGAAGACAGGGATACATATGCATTTGCAAAAGCATCTAATACAGAAATAATAGCCGATATAGTAAAAATCAATGAACTGTAATTCTGCGAAAAAACTGCTGCTGCTTTTGAAACTGAAGATGACCTGCCTTTGAGAGAAATACAAAGACAACGCCTTGAAGTCTTCAAGGTTGAAGAAGAAATGGAGCATGCTGCTAAGACATTGTGTTCAATCAGAGTGGACGCGGGCGCGCGTGCTAGCGTGGGCGCGTGTAATTCAAAATGTATGACGATATTGCTTTCACAGTGCGCCCGCGAGCCGCGCGTCCGCTTGAGGCAGGCGCGGGAGCGGGTGGCGCGGGAGTTTCTAATGGTTCAATCCGCCCGTATCGTTCACAGTAATTTAGCGTCTGTTAGATGACTGCGCGTGTGGTTCTAAACCATTTTGATTTACCCGCCGAAGCGTCGTCATGGACATCAACACAGAAGAGTTTATATCTGCAGTACAAAATCGCACTGCTATTTGGCAAAGCAAACATCCACAACTTTTAGATAGATCGACAGCGTGTTTATAATTTTTATTAACCATTCCACCTACTAGTGTTGAAGCTGAACGTATATTTTCGGCTAATAGTTCTTTTTGTAATCATTTGAGAGGTTCGTTCAATGACGATACGTTAGACGCCCTCAGTTTCCTTCGGTCATATTTTCGAAACATAAAAAAAAAATTTTTTTTCAAGTTATACTTAAGTTAAGATGTTTTTTTAACCACAGAATGGTTCCTAATTAAAAATTTTTAGTACTAAAGAGGCTTCTTTTTAATAAAATACATTGAATAGAGCACACTTCGAGGCGGTAGAGCAGTGCTTCCACACATGCTGGGACATTATTTGAAAGCTTCCTAAGTACTTGTTACGCTCCTGCCGACGATTACGAACTGCTACTTCCACCTGTTGGGATAGTCTGTTGGAGTCACCTTTAGAAGCGCAACTGTGTTATTACCTATTGTAACATGTTTCAGTACCTAATTAAACTAGTATTCGTGTACTTCAAGAGTTATTATTCTCATCGAGGGTCTTCACCACTAAGTACAACCCCTTCTTACAATATTCTTTTTTTATTTTTTAACTATCATTGATATCAAAGACATTATTCCTTAATCCCTAGCACCTCCTATTTTAATTTTTTTATATTGTTAACATGAAAAATTCAAAAATACAAAATGATACACTTTTACTTCTTTGCAACAGAACTCAGTAATTTTACAACTCTTTCACAATTGAACTTAAACTTATCTTTATACAGTGGTTTTTCTAGTGGTAGTGCCAAGCTTGTTACCTTCGGGTAGCAGCCGAATGGGCCAGCACGCCCCGTATAGTACCCCTCTCTCACAGAAGACCGGCATGAAGTGGCAGCTATGCTATCGCGTTTCGTCCGGTAAGTGAGATACCGGGAGGCCCACTCCCCATCTCTCCTCCCGTCCTTCTCCCTCCTCCCTCCTTCCCTTTCCTGAAATGCCGTCAACGCATCTGCAAGCCCTGCAGAGTTACAAATGTCCATGGGCGGAGGTGATCACTTCCCATTAGGAGAGCCTCCTGTCTGTTTGCCCCCTTTGTCGAATAAAAAAAAACATATCAGCAATCTGTAAATTGGTAGGACAATGTTTTATATCTAAATTACCTTTCTTATAATTTTCATGAATGAAATAGAACCTCACATCTATGTGTTTTAACCTTTTACTGAATGAACCTGTTTTAATTAACTGAATAGCACTCAGATTATCAATATTTAAACTTATTTTAACCCTATTTCCAATTAACTCACTTATAAAAGTCTTTAAATATAAAAAGTAACACAATCTGCAGCTACTATATATTTAGCTTCAGTTGAAGACAAACTTACTATCGGCTGTCTCTTGGAGCATCAAGATATGGGTCCACTAGATAGCATTATTATAAATCATGTTGTGCTGCGTCTGGTCTCAGTATATCATGCATAGTCTGAGTCACAGTATGCATGTAATCTTGTATTGTCCGGTATTGTACATCATTCCTTTATCTCTTGTTCCATTCAAGTATTTTAAAATCTTTTTTAATGCTTCTATGTCTTGTCTCGATGGATTTTCTACCTTTTTACTCGCTTCATTCACAGCTTCGCTGATGTCTGGTCTTGATCTGGTTGATAAGTACAGTAATTCTCCTACTAGTTCTCTGTATGGAAAATTGGATATAATCATCTCAGTTTCAATTACCTTCCCCACACTGCACGGTGTATCTGCTGGCTTTGACTTTCGACTTCGCTTTTACTGCAGATATAAAACATATTGTACTTTCTTAGTAATTTTTCTCTATAGGTCTGTTGATGTAATAAAATTCCTTTTTCTGATCTTTTCATTTCAAACCCAATATAATTTTATGGTTGTTTATAAATCCTTATCATCAATTCCTTTTCTAAGTGATATAGGATCTGTAATAATTTCTCTTTTTCTTTCGATATGGCCAAACCATTATCAACATATATTGCTATTATTATAGTCTTGTCCTCATTAGGAAAAACACACTGATCTGACTTTGTAGCTCTTTGTCCAAGTTTTCCCATAGTTTCTGTAATTTTTTTATTCCATGTCATTGGTGCCTGTTTTAGCCCATATAATGCTTTCTTTAAATAACAAACTTTATTGTGCTGTTTTTCATATCCATCATTACATCCAGGAACATCCCAGATGTTCGCAAAGATGTTTTCCATTAATTCACCATATAAAAATGCTGTTTTTACATCAAAAGTAATCATCTCATATTCCTTTGAAGCAGCAATTGCTATCGTTGATTTTAATGCTGATTGACTTACTAGAAGAACTGAAGAAGACTGAAGATATATCGGGTACCGTCAAGCAGTAAACACGTATTCTCACATCGCTAAGTCTTAAAATCCATTAACAGTGATTTCCTTCGTTAAATAGTGCTAAATGTTATCAAACTGTGTACAGTTTTTATAACACTACATATGTGTAAAATTATGCATCGATTAAAGTCTTAATTGCGAAGATATTAGTGAAAAACTTTTTAAAAACAGTGCGTTTAACGGCCGTTGTATACATCTTTAAGTGTGCTAAGTGCGCGAGTGCTAATGAGCTTCATATAGAAAAAATATCGGGTCATTAACCTCTAACTCGGCGAAGCTCGGCCGCTAAAATACAGTATCTCAAATTCGCTACGTGCATTAACATCGCTGGCAGCGCTGCCGACGAACTACTGGCTTATATATCGAGTAGTTGAGGGTTCAAATCTGTGTAAAACATTTTTATTTTTATTTTATTTTTTTATTTTTATTTGATCTTTGAAGTAAACATGGCTAACTTCGAATGTGCTGGTTGCCCTAACACCTTGGATGATAATTTGAACTTGCAGTGCCACAATTGTAAAGACAAATATCACGTTATATGTACACGAATTACAACACAGGACTTTTCTAAGATGAGTTCTAAAATGAAAAGTCTTTGGATTTGTGATGTTTGCAGATGTAAGCAACCAAAAAAAGGCGATCACGCAAATACTCCAGTACGCACCTCACAGGTAGAAAACATGGACTTCGTCACTCAGCGTGTCAAAAGCCGTTCCACCTGCTCATGCTTATCAGCTGACAATATACGCGAAATATTAAGAGAGGAGTTAAGCAACATTTTAACTAACGATTTGCACCCTGAAATACGTAAAATACAGAATACAGTTGCTTCGCTGGAATCATCCTTAACATTTCTCAATACTGAACTGGATAAAATTCGAACTGACCATGTTACTCATTCCACACAACTAAAAGAGATAATCAAAGAAAACGAACTATTACGGACAGCTAACCAGACCATCACAAATCGTCTAATGCAACTCGAACAGCAGACTCGTGCTTCTAATATCGAAATCCAATGTGTTCCCGAAAATAAGCAAGAAAACTTAATTAACACGGTACAACAATTAGGAAAAATAATAGACTGCCCAGTGAGCGAGGACAACATTCACTTTTGCGCACGCTTAGCGAAGTTGAATTCGAAAAGTCCCCGACCAAGATCCATTTTGGTGAAATTTAACAGTCCTAGGTTGCGTGACGAGTTTTTAGCGGCTACGATAAAATTCAACAAAAAGAATTCTACTGACAAACTCAGTAGCAGCCACTTGGGTCGCAAGCACAAAAAGAAGCCCCATCTATGTAGTAGAAAACCTTACGCCAGAAGGAAAGGCTCTTCATGCAGCTACTCGCCGTAAAGCTAAGGAATTGGGTTTTAGATATGTTTGGGTTCGTGATGGTAAGATTTTTGTCAGGAAAAGTGAAGGATCAAACTATGTACACATACGTAACCATGATACTGTTAATAATTTATCATAAAAAACGCTAAATTTGATTATATTTTTTTTACTAAAGGGCATGTTAAATGAAAATATTTCTGTTTACTATCAAAATGTCAGAGGTCTAAGAACCAAAACGATTGATTTATTTAATAATATAATATGTAGTTCGTATGATATTTTAATTATGACTGAGACTTGGCTAAATGGGAGCGTTTTCGATTCGGAAGTCTTTGACGACAGGTACATTGTTTATAGGCGCGATCGGGAAAGTAGCGGATTTCACACTTCTAAAAATGGGGGCGGTGTACTGATAGCCGTATCCAAGCAATTTAATTCAACACGACTTTATAACTTTGAGTCTGATTGCGAGGATCTCTGGGTCAGTGTCATGCTAAACGGTTCACAAGGAAAGTCTGAATACCTTTTTATATGTGCAGTTTATATACCACCTCCTGTTCAAAAGCACATATTGAAGCATTTTATAGATAACTCAAACCGTGTATTGGAGTCGATTGATGGTCACATACTAGTAGCCGGTGATTTCAATTTAAGCAGCATTACGTGGTCTTCAGACCATAACGATATTCTCTTTGCAGAATCTTCCAACAGTTATCTTCAAAATTTATTAACTGACTTTCTATCTAGCAATGATTTAAACCAATTTAACCATATTTTAAATAATAAAAATAAAATTCTTGACCTGATTCTATGCAATCGCAAAATTAATGACATTCTTGTATGTTCTGACGCATTAACATGTGTGGATCCGCTTCATCCACCATTGTACTTCTTATTGGATCTTATGTACACAGAATCCAATCTGCTTCCTAACAACAATATAGCTAAATTGTGCTTTTACAAGGCTGATTACGAAAATATTAGAAAAGGTCTTAAGGAAATAAATTGGAAGGAAATCCTAAGCGAATGCCCTACCGTGGATGACATGACTAAAATATTCTATGATCAGATTCGTACATTGATAAAAAAATATGTACCTAAAAAGCAACCTCGCAGCCGCAATTATCCAGTTTGGTTTACACCTTGTCTTATTAAATGTATAAAAGAAAAATATAAATATAGATTAAAAATACGCAAATATAACAACCCTCGCGATACACTTACGTTTGATCTGTTGAAAAGAAGGTGTAACAATCTATTATCTAGCTCATACGCGAATTATTTAGAAAGACTTGAACTTTCCTTAAGATCGAACCCTAAATTATTATGGACGTATTTAAAACAAAAGAAAGGTAGAAGTTCATATCCGTCTCGGATTAAACACAATAATATCATAGCTTCCAACGGAACAGATATCTGTAACATATTTGCTTACCATTTCTCATCGGTTTATAATAATAGCACTAATTCAGCAACAATGACTTGCACACATAAGCTTGTAACCGCCAATAATAATTTATCTCTCATGACCATATCCGTCACACAAAATCAGGTTTATAATGTTTTAAAGAGACTTCACCCTGCTAAAGGCGCCGGGGCTGATGGTATTCCATCAATTTTTGTTCGCAACTGTGCAAGCGAATTGGCTCTACCTATTACAATAATTATCAATAAATCACTTAGCACTAGCACATACCCAAAATTCTGGAAAGAAGCATTAGTTTTACCTTTATTCAAAAGCGGCGATTCAGGTGAAGCCAAGAGTTATAGACCTATTTCGATACTATCGGTTTTTGCGAAAGTTTTTGAACTGCTTATTTGTCCTATTATTTCTTGTCTTGGCATTTTAGACAGCTTGTTACACCAGAACAGCATGGGTTTGTAAAATCCCGGTCAACTAGCACTAATCTTATTTCTTTTGTTGAAGACATTACTGAAGCTCTTGATGAACATAAGTCTGTTGATGCCATATACACAGACTTTAGTAAGGCCTTTGACAAAGTAAATCACGGTATATTACTAGAGAAACTCAGAATGATTGGTATATCGGGTCCATTGCTGAATTGGTTTGAATCATATCTCACCAATAGGTCTTCTACTGTCGTCGTTGACGGTTATGCCTCTGAACCGTTTATTGCCCAGAGTGGCGTACCACAAGGGTCTCATCTTGGACCTTTATTATTCAACATATTCATCAACGACATCAGTAGTTGCATCGCTAATTCTAAATTCTATTTATTCGCCGATGATTTGAAACTTTTTAGAACGATTAGCTCGGATTCTGACACAAAACTCTTGCAAGAAGATCTTAATAATCTGACCTCATGGTGTAATAACAATGGTATGGTTCTTAATTCTGACAAGTGCCATGTTATTTCCTTCTCTAGGAAAAAATCATCTTTTGCAAGAACTTATGCTATCGATGGGAATGTTTTATCCGAGGTTAAACAAATTCGCGACTTAGGTGTAACATTAGATAATAAGCTTCGTTACAACATTCACATAGAGAATGTAGTAAAAAAAGGTTTCAAGACACTTGGTTTTATACTCCGTAATTGCAAAGACTTCAAAGACTCGCGTACAAAAATTGTAATATACTCAGCCTTAGTTCGAAGTATCTTAGAGTATTCTAGCGTGGTATGGAATCCTCACTTCGACATTTACGCACACAGAATAGAGAGGATACAAAAGAGATTTGTTTGGCATTTATCTTACGACCACAAGCTGGCTAAGACACTAAGTAGCTATAATGATAAGCTAAATTACTTTAATCTTCAATCTCTTTCGAATCGAAGACGACTCCTTGATCTCGTTTTTTTGCATAAACTGGTGAATGGCGTCGTTGACAGTCCATATCTATTAAGTAAATTAAACATACGCGCCCCAACAAGATTAACGAGACCATCATCTTTCGTACCGTTCATTGAAAAATCTACACACTCACGTCAAGGACGCTACTCACCAATTAATAGAATGATGCTTAATTACAATGCACTTTATAAATTTATCTGTAAGAATAATGATAGTAAGCAAATCAACTCAAAACTTGAAATTGATATTTTTTCTGATACTATTTCGAAATTTAAATTTAATTTACGTAATTTTTATTCCAAAAACAATTGCAATTTATATGATTAATTTATTTAAATTATTTACTTTGGTTCTATATAATTAATTGTTATTTTTAATTTTAGAGATAACTTTCTACCAATTGTTTTTCTGTAATAAGTATGAATATGTGTTAATCTTTGCCATGTGTGGAACACCTATAATTAAGAATACATTTAGGCCATAATTGTAGACTTGATTTCTTTGTGCAATTAATAATGTATATCTTGTTGGTGTTTATAATAAATAAATAAATAAATAAATAAACTACTGGACTATATGTCTCTTGATAGGCAATGCCTTGTTGTTCAAAACCTCTTGCTACAAGTCTTGTCTTGTATATATCATTTTCTTTTATACAAAATACCCATTTGTTTGACAGTATCTTGTGTCCCTTTGCCTTTTTTAAATCAAGTATTTCCCATCTATTGTTACTTTTCAATGATTCCTTCTCCGAATTGATAGCCTTCTCCCAATTCTTCTTCTCAGCGGACTTCATGGCTTCATCATAAGTAAGTAATACATAATCTTGCAGGTAAGCTGTTTTTGCTTTTGTCTTCTTGTATTCAAAATATGGACTAAAGATGCAATGTTTAGTAGATTCTAAAACTTACATATCTTTACACTGGTAAAGGAATATACTCTGACTTCAGAAGAGCGCAAAGCATCAATTCCAACACAAGCGGTTCTACGTTTGTGTAAGCCAATATTTGGGATCTAATAGGAATCTAATAGGAATGTGACAACGGACAACAGATATTCCTCCATAGAACTCCAACAAACTCTAAAGAATAAAGGCCTTACTACAACAGGAATACTGAAGAAAAACAAGCGAGAAATACCATTGGCTTTTCAACCTCAAAAAGGTAGAGAAGTTGGTTCATCTCTCTTCGGATTTACCAAAGATTGTACAATGGTGAGCTTCATCCCAAAAAAAGAAAAAAGCTGTAAAATTGTACTCTTCAATGCATCACGACAATTCTATTGACCCTCAAACACACAAACCTGAGGTTATCATATATTGCAACAACACCAAAGGCGGAGTGGATACCGTTGATGAAAAGTGTTCTATTTACTCATGCAGTCGGCGGATAGTCCGTTGGTCAATGACAATTATGTTCCGGATTCTCGACTTGTGTGGAATAAACTCTTACGTTATCCACCAGTCCCAGGATCAATGCACCAAAATGACTGTGCTGAATTTTCTAAAAAGTGTAGCAGCTTCTCTAAACGAATCAAATATGAAATCACGAATGTACAATACGCGATTACCCAAATCTATTCGTCTCCAAATATCGTGGATCATACGAGAAGATCTTCCAGTTGATGTCGACCACGTAGTTGAAGAAAAATTATCTCGTGAAAACAGGAAATACTGTTCTCTCTCCAGCTACGATGAAAAGAAAGACAGACTACATTTGTCATGCATGCGGCAAATCAATATGTCTGTCATGTTCGAAGAAAGTGTGCAGGCAATGTGTGTTACGTAGTGATGAGTAATGCCTTGCACGTTTTTTTGTTTTTGAATATTTAGAAGATTTTATTTAGTTATTACGAAGAAGACTGTTATTTTTATTGATTAAAATTAAAAAATATATTTATATGCTTAGAAAAAAAACTATGAAAACCCAAAATCGCCTTGTTAATTTTTTGTGTTATTTAAGGGCGGGCTACTTCCTAAACTTAAGATAAAATGAATCTCAGTTGAAGTTCCTACTATATTTTATCATCTAAGTTAAATTTTACATGACAAATACTCGTACATTATAAAATTTCGCTTTTTAAGTCTTTTTTTTCGAGTCCCTCGGACTCTAGCCTACACCAAGTGTATTTTTCACCCTACAAAAAGGTGTGCCTTTGCCTACCTCTACAGGAAAAAAAGTAATACGGTGTTATTGTGTGTGGATTTAAATAATGTAATGAGTTTTTATGTTTCATTTTAAAGATGGTGTCGATATAGAAACGGAACGAGTTCAACAATTAGCTGAACCACAATGGTCTACATGGCCAGATACATTTATTGCTGAAGATCAAAATATTTTAATGGAACCTATAGATGATTTCATAACTCACACTCCCAAACACAATCCCGAAGTTCAGGATGCATTTTTACCTTCTTTGTTAGCATTCATTCAATCATCTGATAAGGAAAACACAATAATAGGCGAACCTTTTTATACTTCATACAGCTTATATTCTCCAGATGATGATGATGACTACATTCCTAATACAAGTGAATATTCTTCAAGCAATTCTATGAAATAGCGCTAAAGGGCTAAGTTCAAACGTTCCATTACAATAAACGAAAGCTCAGTAATAGATTCAGAAACAGATACTAATTTAAGGACTTTAAAAATCATAAAACGGTTAAAGAGACCAGAAACGTGGAAGTGTAATATAAAGCGTCAAAAAACTGTTTGTGGCAAATCACATATGACACAAAAAGGAAAGATTATATCTGCTAAGACTATGTGACCACCATAAAACCTTTGCAACCACGTCGAACAGCAATGTTGGATGAGCAATTATTAAAAATGATTGCAAAGGAATACCACCCGCTAAGGATTGTAGAAGAGAAAGAGTTTAGAAAATTTGTATATATGTTATGCCCTGGTTATAGTTTACCAAGTCGCAAAACATTATCGAAAAGTATTTTAACAAAAATATACTAGAAAACTATATCAAAAGTAGACATTAAATTCGCTTCAGCAGTTGCAATTTGTTTAACCATAGACGGTTGGACCTCCATAGTCAATGAGAGCTATTTAGCACTTACTGCACATTTTATATCCACCACTGACAAAGAAGTTAAATTAGAGTCAGTGTTGATAACCTGCATTGAGTGCAAATCTATGCAATTTTATTAAAACTGCTACTCTTCAATGGAAGATTAATAACAAAATTAGTGCGATTACAAGCGACAACGCAGCCAATATAACAGCTGCAATAAGGGAAGAAGATTGGCGCCTAATATACAGCTTTGCCCATACCCTAAATTTATTAGTGAAGGATGCGTTAAAACATATTTCGGAAACAGTTGGGAAGACCAAGGCAATCGAGGAGTATTTTAAGCGAAGTTCATATGCCCAACAAGAGCTAATCAAACTTCAAACCCAGATGAACCTGTCACAGCTCAAATTGAAACAAGACGTCCCTACGAGATGGAACTCCACATACGAAATGTTATCACATTTTATATAGTGTAAGGTTGCAATTATTGCAACCATTGCCGTAATACGTAGCGATTTGTCACTAAATGACAATGATTGGAAAATAATTGAAGCAATAGTGCCTATATTTTCGTTGTTTGCTGAATTTACAAACGAAATTAGTTCTTAAAAAGCGATAATATTGTCGAACGTCATACTACTTTGCCGTATTATATTTACCACCATTTCAAACCATATGCGCGGGACGCAATTGCCGGAAATAACGACTGTATTGACAACTCTAAATACTGAATTATTAAGACGTTTTGGTACTAGTGAAACAAATACTCTGTACTGTGAGGCCACAATTATAGTTGACCCACGATTTAAAAATAAAGGCTTCAATGACCAATGAAACTTTGAAATAGCTTTAGGTTATTTGAAAAACAAAGTTGCTAGTCAAATTACTCCTGAGGCAGAACTGAGAATGACGCCACATCCACCCACACCCTCAACATCAGCAAAATCTATTTGGGTTGATTTTGACAACGAGGTTGCAAAACTCACTCCACAAAATGCAACTGCGGCGGGAATAGCAGAAATAGATAAATACATGAATGAAATACTATTAGAAGGAAAAGGAGACCCTTTGACATGGTGGCATGAACGCAGATTAGTATATTCACTGCTTTACCAATATTTGTTGAAGCGTCTAAATTTAATAGCAACTTCCGTTCCTTGTGAAAGAATTTTTTCAAAAGCTGGGTATACACTAAATGAGCGACGTACAAGGCTAAAATCAAAGAAACTATCCCAGCTACTCTTTATAAATAGCAACACTGAGTAAGGCATATAAATCAAAAAACAATTATTTTTATAAACATAATAAATAATAAAACAATCATTATAAATAGAAATAATTGTAAATAGAAATTGATTTTTAAATACGCCAACCTAGTGTTTAAAATATTTATAATTATTATTTATATTCTTAAAATAATCCATCTAGATTGACAGTCCTAAGCCTGTCAAGTATGAAGGAAAATTAATTTACTATATATATATATATATATATATATATATATATATATATATATATATATATATATATATATATATATATATATATATATATATATATATATATATATATATATATATATATATATATATATATATATATATATATATATATATATATATATATATATATAATTTGAGACTATTGTATATAATTTCTAACTCAATCTTTGTTATAAAGGTGGTAAAATGGTAACAAACAAACTGAATTATTGAAATATTTTTTTAAGTAGTTAGTAGTTTTGCAGTGATTTTAGGTTTACATTATAATTAATCGTTAACGTAAAAATTATTGTTCTAAATAACATATATGTATATTATTATTTTCAGACCATGGGGCTTTGACACATGAACCTTCAATATATAAACCAGCGAAATCATAGCAAGCAAATAAAATGTTTAATACTGAGGTTTTATCCATGTAGAAAAACTATAATGAAGACCCAGGTAACCAGGACAATACATTAATCCCTAAAGTGATAATTTAAGGATTAATCTGATGCCCTTGTTACAATGTTTGTAACAAAAGGCTCAGATTAATCCAGAACAAGAAACCACATTAATGCAAAAAACAGCAAATAAAATGAGAGCAAAATTAGTCTTTAAAATTAAGCCACACTGACGTAGGTGCTCATGAATGAATTCCCCTAGCATTGGCTCAGCCAATAGCGTCACTAGAAACTGAGTCGAACTCATCATGCGAGTGAAAGTTACTTTTGTTATGTACTTTATATTTTGCCCTATTTTGTTATAAATATACTTAGTGACTCGCCTGTCCTCTGCTTGGGTCTTTGGAAGGGAAAGGCACCGGGCTTGATGTAGTGCGAGTGTTGGTTTAGTGGTTAAATAAAAATCCTCGAATAAGTAAATTACGTTGTATTTCCTTCCATTAACAATATTAACATATTTTATATTTTTTATTCTCTTTTTACAAATCAACTGCCATATATACCAATCTCTGACACATGACAGATAACAAACTCCTTCCATACTTAAACTATATTTTTTATACAGTACGTGTACACGCCACACCACCCCCCACGGAGAGAGACAAGTTAGTCTCTAAATACCTTAAATCTAACACTTCTACCAGACCGTGTGGTATATGGCGGAACATTAGAACTGTTTGGAGGAAGAGGGGGAACAGAAGGCGGCGTAGGCGCAGCTTTTCGAACCGGCTAAGTAGTAGGAACTGTAGTCAGCTGAGTAATAAGTGATGGAGGTTCTGCAGTTAAGGTTGGCGCAGTCGGTAAGACTACATCACGAACATTCTCTGACCGTTCAATGAACGCAGGCTTTACGCGATCAACACTAACAGCAGTTTTCCTGCCTCGAATGTTAAGGGTCAAGGTTTTGCCATCAGAGGCCCTCTCAATGATTTGATACGGACCAGAATATGGCGGTTGCAAGGTACGGCGGACAGCATCTTCCCGCAGATAGACATGGGACAATGTTGCGAGATCCTTAAAAATGAAGGTGTTTAGATCGCCATGTCGAGAAGGAGGGACAGGTCGAATATTAGACATATGTCGCTTCAACGATACGACAAAATCGGCAGGGCTAGTATTTGGCCCCGATGAAAGCGAGGGAACCAAAAGTTCGCCAGGGAGACGCAAAGTTTCACCATAAAGCATCTCAGCAACCGAAGATTTGAGATCTTCCTTAAAACAGGAACGCATACCCAAAAGTACAAGAGGCAGAGCACTAAGCCACTCGCCACCATGGCACATGATGGATGCTTTTAGCTGGCGATGAACGCGCTCAATCATGCCATTAGCTTGAGGGTGGTAAGATGTGGTTCTGATGCGCTTCGTGGCAAAACTCTGCATCAACCGTCTGAACAGGTCGGACTCGAATTGAGTACCCTGATCGGTGGTAATAATGGATGGTACGCCGAAGCGAGAGATCCACTCTCTTACTAAAGTTTCGGCAACCTCCTCAGCCGTAATAGTTTGCATGGGCCAAACTTCAGGCCACCTGGACATCCTATCGATTGCAGTTAAGCAATATCGATATCCTTTGCAGGGAGGCAGGGGACCAATGATGTCAATATGGACATGCATGAAACGACCTGAGGGGGTTGAGAAATTGCCAAGAGGAACAGTATTATGCCTCGTGACCTTTGCGCGCTGACACGCGTCACAGGTACGGATCCACTCTCTGCAATCCTTGTTCATGGACGGCCAAACGTAGCGTTCAGCTACAAGACGCGTCGTGGCTTGAATGCCAGGATGGCTCAAACTATGCAGCTTATTAAAAATAATGCGTCGCAGATCGAATGGGACCAAGGGACGAGGCTTGCCAGTCGAGAAGTCGCAGAACAAGGAAACTCCAGTACCAGGTACGCTTACTTTGGAAAGCTTCAGGCTGGAATTGCCACGCAGTAATTGCGTCAATTCCTTGTCTTCCTCTTGAGACTTGGCAAGAGCTTCATATTCCTGCTCAAGTGAGATTGCGTCAACTCGGGACATCGTGTCTGCGACTACGTTGTCCTCCCCTTTGATGTATTTAATATCAGTTGTAAATTGACTAATAAAAGACAGCTGATTAAGCTGTGCGGGAGGCAGCTTTTCACGACGCTGTACGAAAGCGTAGAGCAATGGTTTATGGTCGGTAAAGATGGTCGAATGTTGGACCTCAAGAATATACCGAAAATGCTGTACACTTTCGTACACAGCCAAAAGCTCGCGATAGTATGCAGGCCACTCAGACTGCTTGGGTGTTAGCTTTTTACTAAAAAATGCAATAGGGAACCATTTGCCATCGATGCACTACTGAAGGCATGAACCAATATGTACGCTCGATGCGTCAGTAAACAAACCGAGGGGGACATCGGCGATAGCGTGGTGTAGCAATGTTGCATCGGACAAACTTCTCTTGCATTCCTCGAATTTTTGTACGAGCTCAGGCGTCCACGGGTATGGTTTTGAGCCTTTGCTTTTAGTAGAAACCAGAGCGTCAATGAGTGGAGCCTGGAACTGGGCAGCATGGGGAATGAACCGGCGGTAGTAATTTAACATGCCAAGGAGTCTCCTCATGCCTTGGACAGTTTCCGGGGGTGGAAAATCCTGGAGTGCTCGGATACGGTCCTGAGGAGGGCGCGTACCTTCAGCACTTATATGGTAACCTAAAAATGTAACCTCACTAGCACCCAGGACGCACTTAGACGGGTTGATAACAACACCATACTCCTGGAGGCGCTTGAAAAGGGTTCGAAGGTGTTCTTGGTGCAGAGACTCGTTCTGTAAGAAAACCAAAATGTCATCAATATACGGAAAACAGAAATCGAGACCCCGTGTGATCTCATCGATAAAGCGTTGGAAGGTTTGACCAGCATTACGCAAACCGAAGGTCATGAAAGGAAATTCGAAGAGGTCAAACGGGGTAACGATAGCTGTCTTCGGAATATCGTCCTTAAACACGGGAATTTGATGATAGGCTTTGACAAGGTCTAGAGTAGAGAAGACCTTTGCACCGGACAAGTTGTTCGCGAAATCATTAATATGACGAACTGGGTATTTGTCCGGCACAGTCCTGGCGTTCAGTGCGCGATAATCGCCGCAGGGACGCCAGGTGTTGTCTTTTTTAGGGGTCATGTGAAGCGGAGAAGACCATGCACTTTTAGATGGTCTTGCAGTGCCACAGCGTACCATGTCCTCGAACTCCTTCTTAGCAGAAGATAATTTCTGAGGTGCTAAACGGCGAGGGCGGCACGACACTGGAGGACCGTCTGTGGTTTTAATATAGTGCACAGTGCTGTGCTTGACAACCCTGGGTAGGCCAGGTGGTCGAGTGATATCAGGGAACTCAGTTAAAATTGATGCGTAAATAGAGCTTCCAGCGACCACAGCCTTCACACTCGGTTGCTCAACCATAGCCGAGGTAGCCATGGAGCATAATCCGGTTTTATTGTCTATAAGCTTTTTTCTATGGCAGTCGGGCAAGAGATGATAATGTGCCAAAAAATCGGCTCCTATTATCGCCTTCTGGACGTCGGCAACGACGAACTGCCAGATAAAATCACGACGCAGCCCCAAATTTAGACGTAGGTTAACCATACCGTATGTTTTGATTTTGCTACCGTTAGCAGCACTGAGCTCATAGTCTGAGTTTTCTCGACGACGCGGGAGCCAGCTGATCGGATAGCAACACAAATCGGAACCTGTGTCAATAAGAAATTGACGTTTGGTCACCTGGTCGGTGACAAAGAGGCGGCGGCTGACATTGTAGCAATCGGTTGCCGCCGCTACTGATTGCTTCTCGGGTTTTCCGAAGCCCAATTGCAAGGCGGAATGCACTTAGAAGCGCGGGTCCCGAAGCGTTTATGATACCAGCAATGCTTGCCAGCGGCTGGTGAGGGTGCTTGTGATGATCGCCTTCTAGAGCTGGCACGACTACGAGAACGACTGCGACCTCTGGTGGAAAGAGCGTGAACTTGCTTTGTAAGTTCAGATACCTTAGAAGCCAAATCGGCGATTAGATCCAGTGGAGGCGCAGCTGTAGAGTGAACAGCACGTGACCGGCCAGTAAGGTCAATGACCTTGTCCGCCAGGTCGGCCAACTTCTCTAAACTCAAGTCGTCCGCTTGCGAAACTAATAGTACCTGAATATCCTGAGGAAGGCGACTGATCCACAGCTGCCGTAAAATATTTTGATCCAATGGTGAAGAACCAGCTAACGATTTTAAATGGCGGAGAAACTGGGACGGTTTTCTGTCGCCGAGCTCCTCATTGCCAAGCAGCTGACGGACCTTCTGCTCCTGGGGTATAGAGAACCTATTAATGAGTGCGTTTTTTAATGTAATGTATTGTTTGCCTTTTTCTATGGGTTGAGTAATTATGTCTTCGATTTCGCCTGCAAGTCGATAATCAATCTGACCAACAACATAATTATATTTAGTGATGTCGGCCAAAATACCGGCAATTTGGAATTGAGCCTCAATTTGGGCAAACCATACCGCAGGTTTATCGGGCCAAAATGGAGGAAGTTTGATGGAAGCAGCGTTAACTTCAGCTTCTCTTTGAGGAAACTGGTTAAGCTTTTCCTTAAGAACAGCTTTCTCGGCCATTACACGCTCTAACTGCTCCTTAACCTCGGCAAAAGCTTCCGTCATAATAAAGAAAATATATATCACACGACCGGTACCACACAGTAAAAACACAGTGTAAAATAAATTAAATTAGAATGCACAATAAAAATCACACAATATACAATGGACACACATAAAATGTAAAAATTTAATAATAATAAAACAAGCGCAAAAATAAAATGTATGGAATAATAATGTACAATTGCCAGAATAAGGCTCTTTTGTATGAAATTACCAGAATACTCCCTCCGTGGGAAATTGTAGTAAAATTTACAACAAAAATATTTAAATATTCTGAAACTATACTCTAAATTTAACTCATGATTATTATTTAACTTATTAACAAACAAACTTGCCCAGTCATAATAACTAACAGGCAACTATTGTTATTAGATTACAAAAATGAGTTATGCAATTGAACAAAATATAAGGTATTCTTCTTAAAAATTACAAAACAATGTCCAATAAATCTACATGTAATTGATGGAGAAAGCACTGGGGTATTAATTAGTATGATCACAAACAGTTTTTTATAAGTGAGTCAACACTAGGCAGATAACACTCTGGGGTTTGGGCACTGTCTAAGCAACTTTTGCATAAAATGTTCTAAATACGGGATGAATTTGGTATGTATCGACGATGCGCTTCCAGGGAAGTCGTAGGGAGTTAATGAACAGCGAGTACCTCGTTATGCGTAGCTCCACGCCTCAGTAGCACGTCAAACGCCTTACCGGCAGGATTACGGTAAGTATGAACCCAACACCACTAGAGTCAATAAGCGGGTGAAGAACGTCACAACATATCCTGCAACATCCAGGCGACACGATGGCACATCAATACTCATGCAGACAATATTGTGGAAACCAACACCAGGGCCCGATGTAAGCACGTGGCGATCACGTCGGGGTCACCAATTTTAAAATTTTTATAATTTTTTTTTAATATTTTTAATTTTTAAGGGAAAGGCACCGGGCTTGATGTAGTGCGAGTGTTGGTTTAGTGGTTAAATAAAAATCCTCGAATAAGTAAATTACGTTGTATTTCCTTCCATTAACAATATTAACATATTTTATATTTTTTATTCTCTTTTTACAAATCAACTGCCATATATACCAATCTCTGACACATGACAGATAACAAACTCCTTCCATACTTAAACTATATTTTTTATACAGTACGTGTACACGCAACAGGTCTGTCCCTATAAGATTTGATATGTTAATTAATATGTTACCCAGGTTAACCAGCTGCCATCATACCAAATTTCATCAAAATCTCTCCAGTGACTTTAGAGTGATTCGGTCATAGTTAGTGATTCTAAAATTTCGACCTCTGTATTATAAGTGGTAGTGTCATGCTTGTTACCTTCGGGTAGCAGCCGAATGGGCCGGCACGCCCCGTATAGTACCACTCTCTCACAGGAGACCGGCGTGAAGTGGCAGCTATGCTGTCGCGTTTCGTCCGGTAAGTGAGAGTCCGGGAGGCCCACTCCCCATCCCTACTCCCGTCCTTCTCCCTCCTCCCTCCTTCCCTTTCCTGAAAGGCTGGCAACGCGTCTGCAAGCCCTGTGGTATTGCAGATGTCCATGGGCGGAGGTGATCACTTACCATCAGGTGAGCCTCCTGCCCGTTTGCCCCCTTTGTCCCATAAAAAAATAGTATTGTTAAATCGATTTTTCAATAAAATATCTAATTTAAAATTTTGTTCAATGTATAGACCAGTACCTACTGATTGTTACTATAAATTTTTAATTAGATTATGAATATTATTTTAGTTTGTTATTTTGTTTTGTGCTTCTCATTTGTTTTTGTTATAAGTGGAAACATGATGTATTATCTTGTTATTAATTTAATATTGTGCTATTTGTTAATAATAATAAACTATACAGGGGCCTATACCGTAACGGCCTTATTAATAAAAATATTCTAATCCGAGCATAATCGGAAGTTACACTCGGACTTGCTAATCCCAGAGTAACAGCGTATTAATGTAGTCATAGCTATAGTATTAATAAACATGAAGTAACTTCGGACTAACAATACATTCCTTACAACAAGATTAACGCGTTTGTTATGGCAACCCACTTATTAAAAAAAGTAAAAAGAATGAGTCAGTGAATGAACTTCTGACATAATAGTGACAGAGACATCGACTATTTTAAAGTAACGACTTTCGCGCGTTTGTTTTCGGTTTTTCTGTTTATATGTTTATTTTTATTATTGCAATTAAATCGGAATTAAAATTGAGTCAAAAACATATTCGCTCTCTTAATTGAGATGAAGAAGAAAAGGTAAGTCATGTCGAATATGTCTTTTTAATTGAAATGTGTAAAGTGCCGTGATGTTTATTTATAATAATTTCCTTTAACGTTACAGCAATTATTTCGCTCTGTGCTCAGAGAATATTCGAAAGTTATTGAGAATAAATCCCTAGACACAAATACAAACAAATTAAAAACTAAAGCCTGAGAGGAAGTTCACAAAAAGTAAGATATTTGGTTTTCTGTATATTTTATAATCTAGGTACCTATGTTTGCCCGCGATTTCGTTCGTAATAGTCTTCTGAGTGGTTTGTACAGGAAATGATTTATATTTGAATTAAATTGATCCATATCTGAAAATTAGCTCACTGCATTGAGAAAATATGTATTTTTTAACATCATTTTATCTTCTGTACTAGGTTTAATGAGTTAAATAGTAGAAAACGAGAATTAAGCCAGTTGAAAATTCAATGGAAGACTATGAAGATAACTGCACGAAAAACTTATAACTCTTTCAAAAATGAAATTAATAAAACAGGTGGTGGAGGTAGACCAACAAGTCTTAATGATGTAGTCATAGAAATAAAGGACCCTAATGAATCCTGCAGAGCTGTTGAGAGATCAGAATATATATGACTCGGATGGAATTGTAAGTATATTTCTTACTCTTTGATTTTCTTACCAAATATGTACTGTTATTCTGCTCTAATGTTTTTAAAAAGAAATCCATTAACTATTGCTATGCAGTTTAATTAAATAAACATTTATTAATCTGTTTTCCTTTATAGATCCCAAGCTCTTCAGAAAACGAAGTTGTATTGGCAGCTCCTAATGAAACACATGCCATCATCATATTACAGGTCAGTTGGTTAAAACTGTTGTCACTAATAATAACTGATCATTTTCATGATAGTTGTTTACTTATTATTAACCCTTTTTATTACAGGGTTCAATAGCAGATTTTGATAGTAAAGTTTTAGGTAGTAATAATGATAATTTAATGAATGTAGAACTTAAGAAGATAGATGTAAGTAAAGAACTAGCAAATATTTAGACTAGTTTAGAGCAAAAATTTCCTTTAGAGGTGAGCCTACAACAAAAATATACTCATGCTATGTCTATGAAATCTAAGATGTACTTCCTTTTATAACATTTTATACAATATTACAGATTTCTCAAGATAATAGAACTGTGGACACACCATCAACAAAATATATGGACAGAATTGAAGCAAAGGTGATACTAGGTGTTACGTACATGGTATGTTTTAATAGCAGCATATAGTTAGTATACTTCAAATTATTACTTTAATTTATGTTACAGATCTCTCAAGAAAATATAATTATGGCCACTCCAATAGTAAGCAAAAATATGGGCACCAATCTAGCAAAGAAGGTATATAAATACTTAATACATATGATTTATTTGTCAGTGCTAAAATTTTATGTTAGCTTACTTAATTCAATTTGTTTGCAGGTTCCCAAACGCAAAATATTTGAAAGGGAGAATAGCTTAAAATCGAGGGAGTTAATTATTTATACCTTCTGTCAGATGAACTTTCTTCATACTTCATTCAAACTAATGAAAAAATACCAATATTAAAGAATTTATTTAACTGTTATTACACTAACAGGACCATGATGAGTATGTTACAAGCATGCTAAGCCATAGTAAAATGTTAAAAGATGAAGAAAACATGAGACGTATGGAAATGGCTGAAGAAGAGCATAAAATTAAAATGGAGATACAGGTAAGAAAAACTACAGTGTGCCATTTTAGAGCGTGAAATGTTAGAATTTAAATTGTCTGAGATGAAAAATGAAATGATTTCATAGCCCATTTTTTTATTTATTTACTTACATAATGATGATATTGTCCAGTAAAGACAGTGTACCTGTCCGATTCCACACCACCAGTTTTAACCACTACCTAACAATAGTCATGTAATCACCAGTCAATGCTTTTAAGTTTTAAAGTATTCAAACTAAAAATCCCGTAATGTGTAGTGTCATTGTGAGTGTCCTCTAGCAACTAGTTCAATGACCTCGGCTACCAAATGTACAATAGTGCAATATTAGTTACGCTAATTCACCACTCATAAGTAAAACCAATTGGCGTTGCGATATAGAACACTAGTCTTAATCGACTGACTCGGGTTCAAATCTCGGCTGCCGAAAGCGTTATGCTGTTTTATTTATTTCCTTTATTTCTTCGTAAAATATATAAAATTTGAAGTTCGCGTGTTGCAAATTGAACACAGGTGGCGTTGGCGACATCATTACTTGCATTAAATGTAAACAAAATTATCACGTTCTATGACTCTATACAACAGATAATGTCAAGGAGTTAAAACATGAGGTAAAGAAACATTGGATGTGCCCTGAGTGCTCCATATCGTTACCGAGGCAAATAAATAACGATAATACCCCGGTACGCAGTAGTGGTGTCAATATTAAGTCAAACGATAATATTAACTTTAAAAAAGGCGGTAGCTCTTCATCAACGATACATCAAGAAACCTGTGATGAAGCCGAAAAAAATAAAAATTTGCTTGAGTTAATCAGGTCGATTGTCAACTCAGAAATTTCTAGCTTGAAGGATGAATTTAAGTCTGCATTCGTTCCGCTTAAAGAGGAATTAATGTCGATTAGCCAGGATTTCAATAGTATTAAGGAATCTATGGACTTCTTCAATTCTAAATTTGACAGCTTTAATTCACGGATTGAAAAATGTGAAAAAGAATTACATTATTATAAGGAAAAGGTATGCGAGCGGTAGGAGAGCGATACTTTATCTCGATGAAATAAAGTCTACAATGCAATCTATCATCACCGAAAACAACTATCGTGAACAATGGGTTAGTCGTTCGAATGTTGAGATCTATGGCATTCCTGAACATAAAAATGAAAATCTGTATTCTATCTTCCAAAACATCTCAAACAAAACTACAATAAAAATTGATCCTGGCACCGACCTCGATTTGATTACGAGAGTTGCCACCAAAAACAAAAATAGGGATGATAAAAAATGTAAGCCTATCATAGTTAAATTTTTATGTCGCTGGAAAAAAGATGAATTCCTCGCATAAGCACGAAAACTGAAACTTAAGTGTAATGATTTAAGATTTGCATTCAAATTCAATCCAAATTCAAAATTTGGAACGAAATAGATTAGCTGAAAATTCTATGTTAAATCAACATTTGTATCAAACGATTTATTGTGATTCTAATGTGCGGCTAAAGAGAATAGTGAGAAATATTTTTTTTAGTTAAACTGAAATAAACAATAATTCTATAAGTTGAAATAGCCTGGAGGCGATCACATTGGGAATGCCCAAGGCGTAATGTCTTCTAAAAAATCGTTAATCGAATAATAACCTTTAGTATACAAACGTTCTTTCACATTTTTTTTAAATATGGCAATAGAAGCTTGTTAAACGTTTTCTGGGATCCTGTTGTATAAGCGTATACATTGTCCATAAAAAGAATTACTGACTCGGCGTAAGCGAGTCACAGGCATGTTGCAATTCCTGGGAAATTCGTGTATATTTTTATAAACATACTAGGGGCTCACCCTCGCCTGTGCCCCTGTACCCTTCATATGACATAATACTATGAAAATACCTAATGAATACTATGCGAGCTGTATCTATTTCAGTAATAAGTCTAATTTTTAACCGCGAACGCTGCAGAGCTAAGCCTATTCGCTAGCCCCTCAATATGGAGATCCCACTGCAATTTCGAATCAATGCTAATACCTAGGAAATTATTAGACTCTACCGGTTTTAACATTTCCCTGCTTAATACTACACAATTATCAATAAGTTTAACATTAGGTGTTGTAAATTTTATTAATTTTGTATTTTTTTAATTTAATAATAAATTATTCGAATCAAACCAATAGACAACCTTTGAGAGAGCTTCGTTTATATCGTCGTACATAAGTAAATTACATTTTACCTTAAAAATAAGAGAAGTGTCATCAGCGAACAATACTATCTCATATTTGTCCTGCGCAAAAAATGGCAAAACATTTATGTAAATTAGGAAGAGAAATGTGCCAATAATAGAACCTTATGAAACCCCCATATCTAACGGAGCTCCAGAAGATCTCTTACCGTTTACATCAACCCTCTGTATTCTATTACTCAGATAGGAATTCAGGAGGTTGAGTGCCTTATTTCTAATCCCATAATGATGCAAGAAGGTTTAAAATCAGAAGGAATTAAATTTACATTAACGAGACGCCTAAATCAAGACGTAATTGAAAATTTCTTCTGGAAAGTCAGACAGGCGAGAGGTAACTGTCAGAAACCAACATGTCAACAACTTAGTGATGCCTTCAAAAAGATATTTATAACCAATATCCTAAAGGAACCTCTAAATACTAATTGCGATCAAGATTTCGATAGCTTACTTATGAAACCAGAGGACTGTCGTATTTTCAACACCCCCTCACAAGTTTCGCTAGATCCGCAACCAGACGAAGTTATTGCCTCTGAATTAACAGTAGGTACAAGTGACTATCGGTTTGATTTACCGGAAAAAAAATAGTATATGTATCAGGCTATTTGTACAGAAAATGCCTAAACTAATAAAACTATACGTTAAGAGATCTAAACAACCTATAAATATGGGAAAAGATTCTCTATTAAGCTATTACAAGGATTTTAATGAAGGTAACGTGCAATTGGATTTTTTAATTATATCTCCAGATAACTTTATCGCATTTGTTAAATTGCTCGAGCAAAAGTTTCGCGAATACTTCGATCTTGAAATAAATATTGTCAACATTGGCAACGAAATACTTAAACGTATTCGAGATTGTAAATTTGATATACCATGTGAGTGTTTCCCGTTATATTATTTGAAAAAACTATATTTTAGATTCAGAATTTACCACACCATTAAAAGAAGCAATAAATTATTAAAAAACAAAAATCATAAAAAGAAAATGATTAGAGTAAGTAATTTGTAAAGTATTCTTTTATACTATTTAACAAAATGTTGTTTAATTTGTCGTAACCTATTGTGACAACCCTACCAAAATAGGTAACAATTTTGGGCGTTCTTAAGAAGCTTAGTCTCTGTTCCGTTTATCTACTCATGTGCTTCTTTGCTAAATGAATTAATAGAAGCAATAGGAGAGTTTCCCTATTCAATTATAATTGATGAGAGTACAGATCTTTCAACGCAGAAGGTTTTAGGTACCATGGTGCGTTTTAACTCATTAAAAAAAAAAGAAATTTATCACAACATTTTACAGATTAATACAATTGACAGAATCCATCAAAAACCAACTTACTAAAAATGCTTTAAAAATAGAAAATATTGTTGGAATAGGTGCTGATAGAGCGAATGTAATAGTTGGAGGAAAAGGAAACACAATTCTGTAACTTCTATGTTAAAAGGGGATATACCTGATCTCGTTTTCGTAAAATGTGTAAGTCAGAATTACTTCATTTGTGCACTGAAAATGCAACTCAAATTTTACCTCGTCAATTAGAATTTTTAGTAAGAGAGGCGCATAATTGGTTTAGCTACAGTCCTAAACGGTTATATAAGTATAGAGATTTGTTTGAGGTCATGAACAACAGTAGAACACCAAAGAAAATACAAGGATTTAGCGGGACACGGCTGTCACGTTATGAGGCTAGCAGTACAATATTAGAACAATGGGGAGATAAAACTACTTTTCTCTATTGCTAAATCAGAAGATAAATGTTTCAGAACGGAACAACTCTATGACATTATGAAGCGAATACAGTACAAAGCATTTTTATTTTTTTAAAAAAAACGAATTGAAAAACGTAATTCAACTAAATGTACTTTTTCAAAGCGATGACGTAGAAACAATGAAGTTGTTCGAAGATTTATTTTTACTTTACGAAAACTTACTGCAAAAACTTGTTGTACCGTCTCCATTAGAAAAAAATACAGAGTCTGAACTTGTCGATTTTGATTTCAAAAAATATTTAATACACACATAATCTATATATTTCTGCTATGATTTTCAAAAAATATCTCATTAACTTGAAGAAACGTTTAAGTTTGCGATCCGAATTTTAGAAAAACCGTTTCTATAACCGAACTACAGATTGATTATGCTATCCAAAAATATAATCTATCCGTCAGAGGGTCCAATCCGGATTCGAACAGTTTTCGGATCGTCCTCTGTTCGAAAATGGCAGTTGACGGGTTTCAATAACCAATCTTTTGACTTTGACATATCTCTTTTGCTCTATCTATGATCAAAATTTGCAACCTCTAACATTTGGTGGATTTCATTAATTACTAAAAATTTTAACCATTTTAAAACATATCCGGCATTCAATTATTAAAAAAAATTATGATGATTGTGAAAGTGACTTGGAAGTACTTGAACAGCTTTCAAATTGGGATGATGAAGACGAACTTCTTCCGGTGCCTCGTAAAACTTTTACGCGCATCAACCACTTCCACTCCCTTAATGAAACTGAATTTACTATTAACTAGATTCCGAATCAACAAAGCCGCGGTAGAGTTACTTTTATCTGAAATATTGGCATTTATAAAAGTAACCTCAAAACGGTAAGTAAACAATATCTACTCATTATTGGTACTCTATTATTATCTATCATTATATATTATGTATGTGTGAGGATTTACATATTATTATATAAACTTTGTTTTTCTTCCCAGAAATAATGGGGTTTCACCGCTTCACCAGCTATTGCTCACCCTTCGGTTCTATGTATTGGGCACAATGCTTATCGCTGTAGCAGACTTTGCAGGGGTGTCAAAGTCAACAGCATGCAGAATAGTGAAAAATATATCTACAGCTATTGCGAAGCTATATAATAAGTACATTTATATGCATCAAAACAGTGTGGTTAAGTTTTATCAAATAACCCAATTCCCACGTGTTCTTGGTGCAATAGACGGTACTCACATTCGTATACAGTCTCCAAGTTAGTAAATATACTTACAGTTTAAAGAATGTATCTACTTTTTACATATATTGGTTATATAGAAACAATTTGTTTTTTTTTTCAATGCAAGCAATCGGTGAAGAATTCCGAAACAGAAAAGGTTACTTTTCCTTAAATGTTCAGGTTGTATGTGATGCTGATTTGAGACTGATGAATGTAGTAGCTCGTTGGCCTGGTTCTACACATGATGCTACTATCTTTAACAATTCTGTTTTGAGAGGCAAGTTACAATTAGATATTGGGTTCCAATAACATTCATAGCCTTCCAATGATTACAAATATGTATAAGTACATGGATTTTTATCTCACCTAAATATTAATTTTATACAGCTCAGTGTGACATCGGGACCTTTGGCAACCGCTGGTTACTTGGTGGTAGTGCCTATCCCAATAGACCATATGTACTAACACCGGTTTTAAATCCAAGTAATAGCTCAGAACATAAATACAATGATGCACATATTATTTTTTAAAAATGTTTCTCTCCAAGCTAAGTCTATTCACATTAGAAATAAAATTTTGAATTCTGATAATAAAATTAAAGCGACTTGGGACGTAATTAAACTCGTACGGCTGGAAGATCGAAGCCCGCCAGCGAACCTGTCCAACTTTTAATTGATAATGTTACAGTAAGTTCCGATTAAGATGTCGCAAATACATTTGAGAGTTATTTTTCGAAAATCCTAGAAGTGGTCACATCTTCTCTAAGATCTTCCCCTATAGAGGCAGTCAAATTCTTGAGAAATCATACAAGGCACTGTAATCACCAATTTAAATTTTTAAATGTAGATGCACATGAAATAATTAAAATATTTAAAACTTTTAATGTAAAGAAAACTGGTGATTTGTGGGGCATGTCTGTTAAATTACTTACTACAATAATAACAAACATTGCACCTTATTTAGCTCTTATAATATTCAATAAATGTATAGACACTGGTATATTCCCTGATCTCATGAAAATTAGTAAATTAATACCTCTTTTTAAAAATGGCGTTAAAAATGATCCTGGCAACTATAGACCTATTTCTATATTGCCATGTAGGAGTAAAATATTTGAGAAACTTATGTTAAGTCAACTATTGAATTATTTTAACATAAATAATATTTTCCATAGTGAACAGTATGGGTTCACTAGAGGTAGGTCTACAGCTGATGCGGGGATAGCACTTCTTAGACATATTTATGACGCTTGGGAAAAATCACAGAATGCAATTGGTGTTTTCTGTGACTTATCTAAAGCATGTGTTGTATTCGGATAGAAATATTTGATGAAGTTATGTAAAATACAAGTAGCGAGTACTATATTATCTACATTTTCTGGGTTAGCTTGGATCCGTCTATTGTATATTCTAAACTTTTGTGTTAAACCGAAAGTATTTTCAACAATTCTTCTTACTCTTGATAAACGATAATGAAAAATGCGCTTGTCGTCATTCAAATTTTGCCCTGGATAAGGTCGCATTAAATATGTTTTGAGAGGAAATGCTTCATCTCCCACAATTACGTGTGGTGTTTCTATTGATGTTCCTGGCAGCGGAGAACTTCCAGGTATACCTAAAGTTCCTTGCTGTAGTCTTTTTCCTAGGAATTTGCAAAAATGCCACCATCACTGTTTTCGCCATAAGACCCAACATCAACGGCAATAAAGTTATAGTTCGCGTCCACAAGGGTCATCAAAACAATTGAAAATGTTTTCTTGTAATTAAAATATAGAGATCCACTGTTGGAGGGAGCCTGAATTGTTATGTGCTTACCATCCAGTGCTCCGACACAGTTAGGGAAATTCCACAACAATTTAAAGTCATTGGCAATAATTTTCCATTTATCTTCTGTAGGCAAAGGTAGCATTTCACTCATCAGTTTCCTTTATTATCTTGCATGTTTCCATAACTAAGGAATATGCTGTGCTGTGGCCCAAGCGAATTGTCTTCAGAGAATCCCCTGTTGTTAGATACCTGGAACAAATAAATCTATGTATAATATTATTTTCATTGCAGGTTCAACATGCAAATCACGGAGGAATAACATAAGAGACAACTATCGAAAATCGTTGAAGAAAACGGAAACTAAAAGTGGACAAAAGAAAACCAATGTTAAATTATACAAGTACTATGAACAATTACATTTTTTGAAAAAATATTTCAATGAACGACCGACAGTACAAAGTGTAAAACCAGAAAAAGTAAATTCTGACTCCGAAACCAACGAGCCTCGAAATACCGTTTTTTTTTTTTTTTTTTTTTTATGGGACAAAGGGGGCAAACGGGCAGGAGGCTCACCTGATGGTAAGTGATCACCTCCGCCCATGGACATCTGCAACACCACAGGGCTTGCAGATGCGTTGCCGGCCTTTCAGGAAAGGGAGGGATGGAGGAGGGAGAAGGACGGGAGTAGGGATGGGGAATGGGCCTCCCGGACTCTCACTTACCGCACGAAACGCGACAGCATAGCTGCCACTTCACGCCGGTCTTCTGTGAGAGAGTGGTACTATACGGGGCGTGCCGGCCCATTCGGCTGCTACCCGAAGGTAACAAGCATGGCACTACCACTTTAAACCGTATCCATTTCACCTGATATACCCATTGTCGCTAGTAACGAAGCATCCATTCCATCACCAAGCTACGTATCCACTCCATCACCACAAGAGGGGGCACACTTCCAGCTAACCCATTGCCTCCCCTGGGCGTCAATTGAGCCAAAGCCAAAATGGCGTTACCCTACCGTGGGCGTCTATTGAGCCATGAATTCCCGCTCTTTTGTTTTGAATTATTAAAATTATTTTTAGCCTGTAGTTATGATTGACACTTTTACTAATATGTTCTTCATTAGCTATAGAATAGTTCTAGCGTTCTCGCTCGCACAGTTCCATAGTTAAAAATTTAAATAGACTTCCTTTCACTTCGCGTCTCGATCTCCGTGAGTGAAGTTCATGCGTTCCGTGTTAAAAAAAGTTTTATCCACGTTTTTTGAGTTTGAAAAGGGTAAGTTGTGCATAATATATTTACTAGATTCTATTTATGATCGATATAAGTAACAACAACAGTGATTTTCGTAGTTTTATTGATAAAAATCTTATATCAAAACTCGTTAGTGAAAAAACCGTTGCATACGCGTCTTCTAATAAGAATAAAAAGATTATTTATTTCTTATTGGAATCATATTGTAAACTCTAATTCTTATAGGAAATTTCATGTAGAATCTATATTCATTTGTAGTTTTTGATAAAAGTGTATAGTTTTCGTGATTTATTCGTAAAATTAGACAACGGCTCAAATTACACTCACACATTTGCAATTTTCTTGTATGTGTGCGTGGATTCTAAAATGGCGGTTTTGTACTTTTAGTCACAGGTTGATATTTTTTATTTATTATACCCGCATTTTTTTTATTATATACCCGCAATTTTTTTTGAATGTTATAATTATAATTCTTTCGTATTATTAGGAATATATTTAGTAACTAATTTTTTTTTTTATATGATAATTTTTATTATATCTGATTTTTATTTTTTTATTTTATTTTTTATATTTTGAAAGTAGGATTCTAACGAAACGGCTGGCCCGAATTTGATGAAACTTTTTGTATTTATATTATAATTTATTAAATATTTAACTTTTATATTTTCATTTCTTTTTCTTCTTCTAGGGGGGCAAAGTTGTTCGCGTCCGTAGGAGCTACCTAACCACAACCCTACACGTGTCCCCTGGGTGGTGCTAAAGAACAACAAACGCCGAGTCGTAGGCGGCGGTCAACTAGCCTACTAGCAGGCTTAGCAGCCAGCTCCCGTAGAGGTAGGAAATGACTTCTACAAACCGTAAACTTGCGGTCATGTCTCGTGAGAACGGTGGCCTTGGCTTAATCGCCTGGGCCAAGAGGAAGATAACCTCCATAAAAAATAACCCCAATCCTAAGGTGGGAAACGTGCCGATAGGATGAATGGCTGAGGGAATTCAGTCTCTAGCGCCAACCTCGATGGACCTGGCCACATCGTTGTATAGTGCCTTCTCACAGGAATGGGCGTCACCCTGTGAGCGACCAATATTTCGACCCTACTCGTGGGAACAAAAATGAAGTCAAATCCCCAAAAAAACCTCCAACCACAACACAAATTACTATCTCAACAAGTACTGATCCCAGACTTATTTAACAGGCAACGATCGTCATCCCTTTCTGATCTAGAAAGGTCTTCACAAGACAACTATTCGGCCAATGTAGAGCGGCCAAATGAAAGTAGTAACTCATCAGAAGCAATCTCGCTGGAAGACTCTTCTCAATACCCTGCTCCTCCTCCATGGCAAAGGGTTCCATCACCCAATAGCAGAAGCACGAAGAAAAGAAAATATTGCAGCTCCCCACCAGAGGCCCAGGGCACCACCATAAATAACCGATTCAGCACCTTGCCTTTAGATGCAACGGACGAACCATGCACAACCGTTCAACCCAAACCCAGCAAACCTCCACCCATCGTCCTCAATGGCATAGAGGATGTTACTGAGCTATCGAAACTACTTCAAACCGCCAGCAGCAAAGAAAATTTTAAGTTCAAACTTATTAATAAAAACTTGCTCCATATCCTCGTCAACACTGCTGAAGAGTATAAAAAAATCATAGCGGTAATAAGAGCAAACGGTCTCATAGGACACACATTTACCCCAAAGGACACCAAATGCTATCGTATCGTCATAAAAGATCTACATCACAGCACACCACATGAAGCGATATCTGAAGCTATTAAGGCAACCAACAATAAAATTAAAGGCGAAATCATCAATGCACGCTACGGAGCTGACAAGAAACCCACATCGACCTTCTTTGTAAACATCGAGCCCAGTGTTAACAACCCTGCGGTCAAAAATATCACCTATATATATAACCAAAAGGTCAAGATAGAGGATCCCCGTAAGTCAAAAACTATTGTACAATGCCAACGTTGCCAGCGCTACGGCCACTCGAAGAATAACTGCATGAGACCCTATAGGTGCGTCAAATGCGGAGAAGGGCATAAAACCTCGGAGTGCAAAAAGAAAGATAGAACCACACCGGCCAAATGCGCTCTCTGCTCGTGTGACCACCCGGCTAACTACAAAGGCTGTGAAATATACAAAGAAATCCTTGCCCGAAGAAACAAAAAATTAAACCCAAAAGAAAGTAATCCCGCCCCAACTATTACAGTCTTGCCGACTAACCCAATCTGCTCACCCTCGACAAAAACTGAAAGAACCGAAAGACCCATTCACCAACGCACCTACGCTGAAGTTACCGATTGGAAAAATTCCCAATCAAGCCAACAATCCTATAACAAACTGGAAGATATTCTACTTAAACAAAGTGAGAAAATGGATCTCCTCATACAACAAATAGGCTCCTTAGTGAGTCTTATCACTACTCTCGTCTCTAAGCTCACAAAATGACTTCGCTACACATTGCCACTTGGAACATCAATGGGCTTGCCCCTAATAAAAACGAACTGGAGATGTTCATTAAATCCAACAAGCTTGACGCTTGTCTCATATCTGAATCGCACGTCACACCAAGAAGCAGAATATGTATTCAGGGATTTTCCGTGTACATCACCTGCCATCCTGATGGTGGAGCCCACGCTGGCACCGCAATAATTATCAAGAATAGCGTAAAGCATTGCCTCCTGGAGTCCACTACGGCTCCCTATCTCCAAGCTACTACTGTAAGGGTGGAGGATCGTACTGGACCCCTTAACCTGTCTGCAATATACTGTCCACCGCGCCACACAATTAAAGAGAAAATGTTTACTGACTTTTTTAATACACTGGGCAATCGATTCATCGCTGGTGGAGATTGGAATGCCAAGCATTCATATTGGGGATCAAGACTGACAGTCACTAGGGGCCGGGAACTAAAAAAGAGTATTGAAGCCAACCACCTACTAGCTATGTCAACTGGAGAGCCTACGTATTGGCCCACGGACAGTAACAAAATGCCTGACCTTCTGGACTTTTTCATCACAAAGGGCATAAGCGCACAAAACACTCTTATAAAGTCAAGTCTCGACGGAAGCTCCGACCACACACCTGTCCTACTTACAGTTAGCCCCGTGGCTATACCCAGTGACACCCACACCGACTATCTGCACAACCACAAAACTGACTGGCAATGTTTTCGAGAAATCCTCGAATCAAACATAAACCTTCATGTCTCACTCAAAACTGAGGAAGAAGTTGATAACGCATGCTTCTACATCACAAATCTTATTCAAGTAGCAGCTTGGTCAAGTACTCCTAAGCTACAGGGTTTGTCGCGAGGAACGCCAGTCCCACTCGCTGTTAAGGAAAAAATTGCTGCCAAACGTCGTCTTCGCAGAATCTGGCAGGCAACCCACAGACGCGAGGATAAAACCAGACTAAATCGAGCAATTAAAGAACTGAAAGATCTACTCGAATATGCTTCAAACGAATCCCTTACACAGAGATTGACGAAAATGTCTCCAAATGGAAATGGGATCCACAACCTCTGGAAGGCAACAAAGTACCTCCCTCAGCCTCAACAGTGCTCTCCACCTATTAGATCCGGTAACACATGGGCGAGAACTGACCAAGAAAAGTCACAGGCTTTTGCTACATATCTCGCCGAGGTATTTAGTCCTAACAACTCGGACAGTCCTGAGGATCCGGAAATAGATCAAGTCTTGAAGCAAGACCTGCAACTATGCCTGCCATTGAGACCTACTACACCAAGAGAGATTGCAAGAGAAATAGCCAAAATGGACTCTAATAAAGCACCTGGATTTGATCTCATCACCTCCAGATTACTAAAAGAACTTCCTAAGAAATGCATTGTCTTTTTGACCATTCTTGTAAATGCTACATTGAGAACTTCGTATGTCCCTGCACTCTGGAAAACATCCCAAATTGTTATGATCCTTAAGCCTGGTAAGCCGCCTAACGAAGTCTCATCTTATCGCCCTATTAGCCTTACACCTGTACTGTCAAAATTGTGGGAAAAGATCATCCTTGCACGATTATCCCCTTGCCTAGACGTGAACCATGTTATACCTGACCACCAATTTGGCTTCCGGAAGCACCACTCGACCATAGAGCAGGTGCACAGAGTGTATTGTACAATAAGACATTGTCTGGAGAGGAAGGAATACTGTTCGGCTGCTTTCCTCGACGTCCAACAAGCCTTTGACCGGGTCTGGCATAAAGGACTGCTCTACAAAATTAAGAAGTACCTTCCACACTCCTACTACCAGCTAATGGAGTCATACCTTAGTGACAGAAAGTTTCAAGTCAAGCTACGTGATGCAAGATCTTCTCTCATTAGCTGCAGAGCCGGAGTACCTCAGGGCTCCGTACTTGGTCCAGTCCTGTACAACATATTTACTAGTGACGTACCCCAATCACCAGAAACATCAGTTGCAACTTTTGCCGATGATGCGGCCTTTCTTAGTTGTAACAGTGATCCCAGGGAAGCCACCAGACAGTTGCAAACCCAGCTCGATGCCACTTACGCTTGGCTGACCAAGTGGCGCATAAAAGCTAGCGCCCCGAAGTCTCACCACATCACATTTACTCTGAGACGTGAAACTTGTCCTCCAGTCAATCTAGGCCCCGACACATTGCCGCAATCAACTAGCGTTAAGTACCTTGGTTTTCACCTCGATCGTAGAATGACATGGAAAGACCATATAAAAACGAAGCGGAACGAAATTAACCTTAGGTTCAAAAATCTACTTTGGCTACTCGGTAGACAATCTGCCTTGTCTCTGTCCAACAAACTAAGGGTATATTGCTCCATAATAAAGCCGATCTGGACATATGGAATCCAACTGTGGTCGACAACTAGCAAATCCAACATTATGTGCCTTCAGAGAGCTCAAAATTGTATTCTAAGGGTACTCTCATCGGCGCCTTGGTATGCTCGCAATTCGGAAATCCACGAATACCTGGAAATCCCAACTATACTGGATGAAATAAAACGATACTCAGTGAACTATAAGGACCGCTTGTCAACTCATCCAAACCCGCTATCCAGTATACTCTTACAGCCAAACCCAATTGGAAGACTCAAGAGAGCCGATGTGCTATTCTACTGAGGGGAGATAGAGCAGTGGCTCTACCTCGCCAAACTCCAACCTCTCACAACTCACCTGATTATAGTCTTGGCGACTGATCGCAGGTCTTCACTAGAAAAAAAAAAAAAAAAAAAAAAAAAAAAAAAAAAAAAAAATTTCTTTTTCTTATATTTTGAATGTATGATTCAAACGAAACGGCTGGCCCGATTTTGATAAAACTTTTCGCATTTATATGATAATTTATAAAATATCTGACTTTTATATTTTCATTTCTTTTTTTTATATTTTGGATTCAAACTAAACGGCTGGCCCGATTTTGATAAAACTTTTCGCATTTATATGATAATTTATAATATATCTGATTTTTATATTATCATTTCTTTTTTTATCTTTTTAAAGTAGGATTCAAACGAAACGGCTGGTTCGATTTTGATGAAACTTTTCGCATTGAATAAATAGATTTAGTTACATATATATTTTGTTTTTTACTTTAGAAATATGGCTGACAATAATAAAATTAGTAGCGATGAGAATGTCCGTCTGCTACCGTGTCGACCCGTGACGGTGACGCCGGGAGGCTCGGCACGTGTATCGGAGGACGCGATTCTTTATGAAGTTAGCGGCGGTGGAAGCGTTCGTGTAAGTACTTCGCAAAAAGACTAAGCTGTGTGTTTTATATTTCTGGAATACTATTGTATGTGTTCTAATGTGCTTCTATGTTCTTTTTAGCCTTGGATGCCTCCCTCTACACCAGAGCTGGCTTCGCCCAGTACTTCGAGTACTTCGGGGCGAAAAAGGGCCCGCGTAGGTAAGAAGAGTCGGCGAGCTCTCAACCTATCGGACGCCCAAATTTTTAATGTCCTCGTTGACTCTGGGAGTGACGAAGACGGTCATAGCAGCGAGGGGGCAGAAGAAGATGAAGTAAGCATTGCGTTGTGTCGGTTTGCGGCTACGCAGGAACGCGAATTGCTTATAGAGGAGGAGGAGGAGGTGGCTGTGGAGCAGGAGGTGGAAGGGGTGGTGGAGGGGGAGGAGGAGATTAGGGAGGAGATGGACCAGGAGGTGGGGCAGGAGGCAGTTGACTTAGCAGCTCCACTACGTACGAATTTCGTCTGGTCGGATGATCCAAAATCCTTCTCCGGCCAGAAAGAATCGTACGTTCGCAATCCCGGCCCAACCTTTTCTACGACGACCGACCCGGTAGTCATTTTCGAAACCATATGGGATCGCGATTTCATGGACCTCTTGGTGCATGAGACAAATAATTATGCATGGCGGCATATCAGCTACCATTCCGACCCTGACTTCGGTAAAGGAATTCCAGAATATCTGGATTCCTGGACCGAAGTTACGGTCGATGAATTGTACAGATATTTCGCCCTGCTAATTATTATGTCTCACAGCCCACGAGACCAGGTCCATGAATATTGGACTACCGGGTGCCTGGGCATGCCGGAATTCCGGCAGTTCATGCCCAGGAACCGCTTTTACCTGATCAGCAAGTTTCTACACTTCGTAGATAATGATAACTTGCTGGTCGGGGGCGGTCATGACAGAAAAATAGAAAAGGTTAGGCCAATAGTGGAGCATTGTAATCAGAAGTTCGCCGAACTGTATACTCCTGGCCAACACCTCAGCTTAGACGAGTCCTTACTTTTGTGGAAGGGCCGTCTAAGCTGGAAACAATGCATCCGTACAAAGGCTGCACGGTTCGGCATCAAAACTTTTGAGCTGTGCGAGGCGGAGAGCGGTTATCTGGTCCGGTACCGTTTGTATACCGGCAAAAATTCAGACCTGCATCCAGATTCCTTACATGGGTTTCAAGACCATACAGCTAAGGTGGTCTTGGATCTTATGGAAGGGTATCTGGATGTGGGGCATGTCCTCGTTATGGACAATTGGTACAACCAATTGCCCTTAGCGAGGTACCTGAAAAGCCGGCGTACAGATGTGTTGGGCACTATTAACCGCCGAAGGATAGGGATACCGCCAGCAATTAAAGATTTGATGCCGAACAAAATGAAGCGTGGTAGTGTGGTAACTAGACATAGCGGTGACATTTCTTTGGTGGCGTGGAAGGATGTCCAACTTGTCACCGTTATGTCTACTTACCACGAGCACAAGATGGTACCGGGGACGCGCGCGGGAAAGGAGGTCGATAAGCCAATAGCGGTAAGTGATTATAACCGGTACATGGGGGGCGTCGACTTAAAAGACCAGAAACTATCACCGTTTCTGGTCGAAAGGAAACGCCAACACAAGTGGTACATGAAAGTGTTCAAGAGGCTGTTGAATATCAGCCTCTTGAACGCTTTCGTGATATACACAAAGAACCCTGTGTACCGGTTACTATCACATCGTGAGTTTCGCTACAAAATCGGGTTAGACCTCCTAAATAAATTCCCGCGCGTTTCCTCGGTGTCATTGAGACCATTGCGCCCAACAATGCCTGCACTCCGTCTGGCTCCCGGGCACCACTTTCCGGTAGCCACGGAAGCTTGTACGGGTGTTAGGAAAGGGAAGAAGCAGTTACGTTGTGCGCGATGCGCTGCCCTAAACAAACAGAGCCGAGTCACAACTATCTGCAGCTTATGTAAGGCTCCATTATGTATAGGGCAGTGCTGGCTCGACTACCACACCTTGTCAAATTTGTAATTTCTTTTTTACGAGGAAATTACAAATTTGACAAGGCTCACCGTGTTAAATTTGTTATTTCTTTTTTACGAGGAAATTGCAAATTTAACGCGGCTCATCGTGTTCTATTTGTAATTTCTTTTTTTTACGAAGAAATTACAAATATAACACGGGAGCGCGACCCGTGTAAATGTGTATTTTCTTTTTTACGAGGAAAATACAAATTTACAGGGGAGCGTGAGAGCTTCTTTGTGTAGGCCTTATCAAATTTCATCAAAATCGGTTCAGCAGTTGGTTTGTTTGAAAGCGCTAATCTCAAAAACTACTAGATGGATTTGAAATAAAATATATCGAAAAAGGCGCTTTCCTTGACAGCTTCCCTGGGTCTCGAACTATCTCCATATCAAATTTCATCAAAATCGGTTCAAGAATTGGTTTGTTTGAAAACGCTAATCTCAAGAACTACTAAATTGATTTGAAAAACAAATCGAAAAAGGCGTTTTTCAATATATATAATGATGTTCTCTTCCTCCTCCTTCAATCATTTTAATTATAAAAATAGCATATTGTTACGCGCAACGATTAATGCTCGGCACATGGTGACGTTACGTACCACTAGCGCCATCTAGTATCGAGTGGCGGAACTAGTAGTCAAGATCATTCTAGAAACTTCGATGATAGAACTTTCCAGAACAATCTCGATCGATCGATTTATGATCGATCGGGGCCGGAATGTACTCGAACATTCTGGAAGTTTCTACAGTCGAAGGTTCTAGAATCGTACCGAATCCGAGGCCCCTATATAAGGCCGGGTATGAGCCGCGACTAGTCAGTACGGAATCAGCGATACAAGCGATAACATCGAAGCGATCTACGAGTGCGATTTAAAGTGATCATAGTGCGATTGTATTCTATAATTTAGTGTGTTTTTTTTGTAATTTGTGTTGGATAATTAAAGTGTCTATTTTTTTAGTAGTTTAATCGGCTGTTTTAATTGTCACGAACCCTAAGTCGTAACAATTGGTGTCAGAAGTGTGGGATTAAATCATGCCGATTTTACCCAAGGACGACACGGAAGGTATCCGTACCCGGAGCCAGCAACGCCAGCAGGAGACGGACCAGAGGCGATTTGGAGGAGCATCGCCGCAGACTTCTGAGGGACAGCTGCCGACCACAGAGGCCGGCCCGTCAGCTGCCCCTGCAGCAGCTCCTGCATCTACAGCACCTGACCTGGGTGCTCTGATGATGATGTTGCAGGAGCAGGCTCGCCGACAGGAAGAACAGGCTCGTCGGCTGGAGAAACAGCTCCAGCGCGATAAGGAGGAGCAGGTCCACCGACAGGAAGAACAGGCTCGTCGGCTGGAGAAACAGCTCCAGCGCGATAAGGAGGAGCAGGCCCGCCGGCAGGAGGAGCAGGCCCGCCGACAGGAGGAGCAGATGCTCCTCATAAAGGACCTTCACGCTACCTTCAGGAAAGACATAAAGGAGGTGAACAACCGCCTGTCAGAGGCTGAAACCCGAATCGAACAAGTGAATAATCGGGTTGACAATGTGATGGCTGACGTGAAGAAAACGTTGGACAACCTGAAACTTGAAGATGGAATCGCAGTTCCAGCTGCAGCGGCTTCGCCCCGCGGTTTCAAAGTGCCGCCATTCGACGGGACGTCTTCTTGGTCGGCCTATAAAATCCAGTTCGAGGCCGTCATGAAGGCGAATGGCTGGAGTAAAAACCAGGCCATGACTGCTCTCACCCTAGGCTTGCGCGACCAGGCCTTAACTGTTCTAGAAGCTCTTGGTAAGGAAGTGACTTACGAGCAGCTGCTGGAGGCGTTGGAGGCTCGGTATGGTGACGCTCACCTGGAACACGTGTTTCGTGCGCAGCTAAAGGATCGCGTGCAGCTCAGTTGCGAAAATCTGCAGCAGTGGGCCCTAGAAGTGGAGAGGCTGGTTCGGAAAGCCTACCAGTCTATGCCCGTTATGATTGAAGGGAACCTGGTGCAGGCATTCATCGACGGCATCCGTGACCTTGAAGTGAGAGCTGCAGTGAGGCTCGGGCACCACGGGACGCTCAAGGACGCCTTGGCCCATGCACTGGAGGTGGAAGCTGTGCGACAGGATCATCGTTCCCATCGCGTCAGGGAGGCTACAGCGGTTATAGTTCGCGACCGTAGTAATGGATTCAGCCCTAGTTGCTACGGCTGTGGTGAAAGGGGCCACCTTCGATCCAGTTGCCCTAAGCGGACTGCAGAAAGGAAAAATGACCTTGAAGTGAGAGCTGCAGTGAGGCTCGGGCACCACGGGACGCACAAGGACGCCTTGGCCCATGCACTGGAGGTGGAAGCTGTGCGACAGGATCATCGTCCCCATCACGTCAGGGAGGTTACAGCGGCTATAGTTCGCGACCGTAGTAAAAGATTCAACCCTAGGTGCTACGGCTGTGGGGAAAGGGGCCACCTTCGATCCAGTTGCCCTAAGCGGACTGCAGAATGGAAAAATGGCCATTCTCGAGAGGGTAGTGAATCTAACAGCATCGCCCAGCAGCAGCAGGAATACGACTTTGTGGTCGAACATCGCAGCGGGAAATCCCATGGCAACGCAGATGCATTGTCAAGAAGACCTTGTCCCGAAGATTGCAAGCATTGTGCTAGGCAAGAGGCTAGAGAAGTGGTACCTGTGAGGATGCTAAGGGCAGACCTGGTCACCGGTTATGCGAATGACTCGCGGAACAAGATGGATGACATTTATGAGCACGTCAGACAATCGGGTCAGAAAATGTCTGAAAAGATGAAAACCCGGTATGACCGCAAAATGAACAACAAAGGGTTCGACGAGGGCTCACTAGTATGGTTGCACAATCCAGTTCGCAGCAAAGGAAAATCTCCTAAGCTTCAAGCTAATTGGGATGGACCATATCGGATTGTAACAAGGATCAATGACGTAACCTACCGGATACGGAAAGGTGCAAGAGGTACTCCGAAGATCGTCCATGTGGATCGTCTGGCGCGTTATTATGAGGCCGATAATGCTCGGGACGAGCATGTCTTAGGAGGGGGCAGTGTTACGCGCAACGATTAATGCTCGGCACATGGTGACGTTACGTACCACTAGCGCCATCTAGTATCGAGTGGCGGAACTAGTAGTCAAGATCATTCTAGAAACTTCGATGATAGAACTTTCCAGAACAATCTCGATCGATCGATTTATGATCGATCGGGGCCGGAATGTACTCGAACATTCTGGAAGTTTCTACAGTCGAAGGTTCTAGAATCGTACCGAATCCGAGGCCCCTATATAAGGCCGGGTATGAGCCGCGACTAGTCAGTACGGAATCAGCGATACAAGCGATAACATCGAAGCGATCTACGAGTGCGATTTAAAGTGATCATAGTGCGATTGTATTCTATAATTTAGTGTGTTTTTTTTGTAATTTGTGTTGGATAATTAAAGTGTCTATTTTTTTAGTAGTTTAATCGGCTGTTTTAATTGTCACGAACCCTAAGTCGTAACAATATAATTTTGTTACTGAAACTGTCAGTTTTGTTTCCGCTGAGTTTCTTTCGTCAGTTCTTCTCAGGTCAGCGGTTTCTTCCTTTCGAACTGGTAGTAGACTCATGACGTTCAGTAAAAAATTGTAATAATTTCATGCTGAATAAAATATTTTGAATATTTTATTTTGAAACAAAATGTATATTTTGAGTTTTTTTATTATTATATACTATAAGTATATCAAGTAAGGATTCTGACATTCCTACTCATAACGCAAATAAACAACGTTACTTTAGTTATAGAATAGCATATAATTGTGTTACTGAAACTATCAGTTTTGTGATAAACATAAAATGTATATTTTGAGATTTTTTATTATTATATACTATAAGTATATCAAGTAAGGATTCTGACTTTCCTACTCATAACGCAAATAAACAACGTTACTTTAGTTATAGAATAGCATATAATTGTGTTACTGAAACTATCAGTTTTGTGATAAACATAAAAATATGTATATTTTGAGATTTTTTATTATTATATACTACAAGTATATCAAGTAAGGATTCTGATTGTCCTAGTCATAATGCAAATAAACAACGTTACTTTTCTTATAAAATAGCATATAATTTTGTTACTAGAACTATTATTTTTGTGATGAAAATGAATAAAAATAAAAAACCTATATTCTGAAAAATTTTCATTTTATTTTACCCATAAACACTTTTCACGCATACAAATAACAATGATAATACTAGTTAGGTATAACAAAACATATCATATGTATCTCAAGTTTACATAATATACAGATTACATTACATTTTTATTATTATGTAGATTTTCATTTTGTGATTTTGCAATCTACAAAAAAATTCAAAACACCTCAACCTATTACATTCCGAACAACTTCATATAAAAATAATAACACGCTTATTGAAAACGTGATGTAAACATCGGCTCCGTATTACAATTTAAAATTAATCCAAAATAATTTGTATTTAAACTCTAGGAGTGACTAAAGTCGCTTAATAACATTCAATGTACTCGTGAAATTGTTGTGTCGGTTTAAAATAAAGTGTAACAATAATAAGAAGTAATTTGAAGCGATAACTTACAAATATAAGTGATACGTCATAAACTTATAAAAAAAACCTATTTGCTCAGTCCAGCTTATAAAATAGGGGAAAAGGTTTTCAAGATATTTTTCATATGTGTGCGCATGGGAGTTTTATTTTTGGTAACAACAGCGTGGCTGTTCAGCCTTTTAAAATTTTAGTATCGGCGTGTGTTATTTTCAAGACGCGGTTGCTAAGGCCGCCATCGGTTGCCCTAGCGACGCATGTCTCTTCAACTGCAGCGGCCAATTACAAGACAAATATATTGACACATCTACGTAACGACCCTTTCGTCTTGTTTCCAAAACAAGCAGCCGTCATATTTTGACTTCGCCTTTTTTATTTTTTTAGTGTACATTTTAAGTTAATTTATTGTGTGTTTTTTTTTTATTTGTTAAGTTATTCTTTTTTGTGTATGAATTTAACTTTTATGAATGCATTTAACTTTTTCGAATGCAGTCCGCGACCCAATCTTGTGATGGCACGTCGAACGCAACCCATATATGTACTCAGTGCAACAAGTCTTTCAAATCTTTGAAAGGCCTCAACATACACACTACAAAAACACACAGGAAATGTTTTAGCCAAAACAGTTCATCTGTAGACACCCATCCCACTATTCCGAGTACGCCTACTCATGTAGCCAACGATTCAACTCCTTTCCACACATATCTTAACCATTTGAAAAATAGTATACCCATAGTTAAAAGAATCCCTCGAGGAGCTCGAATAACCGTTGCTACACATTTATCACAATTAATCCAGAAATGTTACATAAGCAATTGTACTCAAGACTGGCAGAACCTATTTTTATTTTCATACAGCACTTTACATATAATTAAAACTGATGAACCTAATTTATCCTTGACGCAAAAGATTAAGAATAACTGTGCTGTAAGCTCCTCGCCTTCTCCCGCACCTCTATTCAAACATGATGCCCCTCGTAATCTCAACAAACTCATCATAAACAAAATCTGTGACGGAGATCTCAAAGGTGCCGCTCGCCTTTTGTTCTCCAACGACGTGCTATCACCAGATACCCCTGACACCCTTCAGGCCTTACTAACAAAACATCCTCCAGCTCCAGTAAACCCATATTTTCTAGACCCACCAACAGCAGGGCAAGCATGCCTTCAAATTCAAAACAAAGATGTTACGAATGCCATTTCATCTTTTAAACCAGGTTCGGTTGCAGGTTTGGATGGAATCTCACCCCAACATTTGAAAGATTTAACATCGTATTCTGTGGGCGATGCAGGCAAGCAACTTGTAAATTCAATCACTAAATTAATCAACTTTATGTATTCCGGTAATGTCAATCCAGAAATTGTTCCTATTCTTTTCGGCGCGAACCTCATTGCTCTCACCAAAAAGGACGGAGGGGTGAGACCAATTGCTGTTGGATCAACACTACGACGTCTGGCCTCCAAAATTGCTGTTCGCCATATTTTACCTAAATTAAATTCGGAATTTGAACCCGTACAGTTAGGCTTCGGTGTAAAAGGAGGGTGCGAGGCAGCCGTCCATGCCCTACGCTCTTTCCTAACTTACGGACAGCCTGACGTGTTGCTCAAAATTGATGTCAAAAATGCTTTCAATTCGGTAAATAGGGATACCCTGTTGACGGAAATAAAACAACATATACCGGAATTATACAATTATCTTCTTCTTAGTTACGCTGACCCAACAAAATTGTTATATCGCTCTAATGAACTGTCCTCGGAAGTAGGTTGTCAACAGGGTGATCCCCTTGGGCCTGCAATTTTTAGTTTGGCTATAAATCCGATAATTAAAAATTTAAATTCTAAATTCAACGTTTGGTATTTGGACGTCGGAACCATAGGAGGTGATGTGGATACTGTGTTTTCGGACCTTTTTTTAATCAAAAATAAATTTGAAGCCATTGGTTTGGAGCTTAATTTTAGCAAATGCGAACTTTTTATAAATAACCGCGTCTTAAATTTAAATGACATTAAACAAAAATTTAATATTTTGGCTCCAAATATTAAAATAGTTAACAGTAATTCCCTTTACCTTTTAGGTTCTCCAATTTTTGATGAAGCTATTCCTGAATATATTAATTATTCAATTAGTAAATTTCAAAATTCTGTTGACCGTCTCTTTGAAATTAGTTCACATTATGCACTTTGCATCTTAAAATTCTGTCTTTTCGTCCCAAAATTTACATATGTGCTCCGTTGCTGCTCCTTTTGGAAACACCCAGATCTTTTGACACAAGTAGACGATTTAATCAAAATTAGTATAGAATCGATTCTTAATATGCAGCTGAACGAGCAATCTTGGACCCAAGCATCCTTACCCATCCGTTATGGTGGCTTAGGGATTCGCAAAATTTCCAGTGTCGCTTTACCAGCCTTCCTATATTCTGTCCATAGCTCAGCAAATCTCATAAGTAAAATTTTAAGGGCATCCCCTTCAAACTTTGAGATTGCTGGCTTGGAAGAAGCTAGAAACGCTTTCTTAATTGCATGCCCAGGTCAAAATTTTCCAGTTTCTACAAATTCACAGAGGAGCTGGGACGACATAATTTCTAAATTTACTTTTGACAATCTTTTAAGCTGTAGTAAAGGTTCGGCGCGTGCCAGGCTTTTGGCCGTGGGTACGCATGAGGCCGGCTACTGGCTTCACGCGTATCCTTCGTCAAATACAGGAACATTTCTTGAGCCTGACACGCTCCGAATCGCAATCTGTCTACGGCTTGGGGTCCCGGTCTGCGCTCCACATAAATGTCCCTGTGGCAGCGATGTCGACAAGCTAGGACATCACGGACTGTCTTGCCAAAAAAGTGCAGGCCGCTTCTCGAGACATGCCGCACTTAACGATATCTTACGCCGGTCCCTTGCCACCATAAATGTGCCAAGTCTACTAGAGCCGACTGGTATAGCAAGAGACGATGGCAAGAGACCGGACGGTATGAGTTTGATTCCATGGAAGATGGGCCGGGTGCTGGTATGGGATGCAACCTGTTCAGACACGCTGGCCCCTTCCCATCTACATGGAACCAACAATAGAGCTGGTGCGGCTTGTGAAGCGGCTGAAAAAGCTAAAGCAGGCAAATACAGGGGTCTAGGCTCCGAATATGATTTTGTTCCATTCGGTGTCGAGACCCTTGGTCCGTGGGGTCCTAGTGCCACGAGGATTTTTAAGGAAATATCTAAAAGGTTAGTCGACATCACAGGAGACCGAAGAGCTGGCAGCTACCTCGGACAAAGAATTAGTCTAGCAATCCAAAGGGGGAACGCTGCCAGTATCTTCGGAACCTTGCCTAAAGGGACTCCTTTTAATAATATATTTTAGTTAATATAGTATATTTTTTAAGGTTTTTAGTTTTAGGTTCATTCTTTTAGTATATATTTTTATATTTAGTTGTATTTTGAATTCATAGAAACTTTAATCTTTGCTAGTTTATGTAAATATAATTTTAATTATAATTATTGTAACTTCAAAATAATAATATTACTTCATACTAAAAATAATAATGTCGCCCTTACTAAACAAAACACGCTGTACTCAACATAACGTAATAGCGTAAATACACGAAATGTGACCTTGAACTCGATGCCCGCCGGACTGAGCATACGAAAATAATGAATACTTTGAAAGCGTTCTGAGGAAAAGTTTTGTATGGTAAGTGTTATTGTATTTTATATCAATGGATTCATAATTTCATCTTCTAATTTTGTGAGTAATTAGTTTACCGATAAATATATTTTATCATACACAAATTTTATCTAAACTAAACCTTCTAGTTTTATATGAAATAATCTACCTTCTGAGATACTTTGCCTTTTTATCAATATATTTTTTTGATCTAGACATGTAAAAAAAATATATACTATTCTTGAATGTTGTATCTATAATTTGGTATAAAAAAATATACATAATACGCTATAGCACATTTACAATAAATCTTTAAAAATGACGTCGCACCTCGCGCGAATCCTCGAATCGTCGAAATTTTAGCATATGTTTGCGAGTGAAAAAGTAGAATTATTATAAAGAAGACATGCATATTTTTACTTTATATTAGATAGATAATATTGTATAGAATATAGGGATATAAAAATAAAACAAAAACATCGTTGTTTCTAGTTCATAAAACATATTTATTTACATAATATGGGCTTTTTCAAGTGTCGGTCGAAACAAAGAGCTGTAAAAAATTAAATATACATACAATTGTTATGGTTTTGATTCTTCTTATCGGGTACCTAAGTGGCTTCTCAGAATTCCGACCCGAGAACCTGTGAATATAAACAAAAAGTTGTACGAGGCGATAATGTGTCAACTCAAGTACGCGCGCATGCGCGTCGTAAATCAGCCTGGTAGGGCGACGGTGTTTTGTTTTTTAGGCGCGCGGGCCTCAATTACATTAAAAAACTATACTTTTAGACTAAGCTTTTAGAAGAATTTGTTTTTGTGTGCTTGCCACCCTCATACGTCAAACTTTTAAAATAATAACGTGTTATTTTATTCAAAGAGGAAAGCTATATTTTCAGATTTCATTTCAAAGAATACAGCTATTACAGGATTGTTTGTTATTGTTTTGTTAAGTTTTTAAATTGTTTTTGTTAAGTTTTAATTGTTTTTGGCTTTTTAAGTTTTTAACCTTTGATTATATACCTACTCAAAGTTTTTAACGATGAGTAGACTCGTGGACCTAAGGAGAAGACGCTGCATTTACGGTTGCGATACTCTTGGTGAGTAAAAACAACAGTTAAATTATTTCGTGTTACAAAGCTGGCGTTAATTTTAGTGCCTATAGCACCGTAGTTGTTTATTTACAACAAAGTATGTTGGCAATTTTTGGGCTTGATATCATGTGATAAACAATTAAAAAAGATTCAAAATACCTATATGTATGAAAATACATGATCGGCGCTAGAGGCACATCTCTTTAGAAGATTTGGTGGCGGTTAATAGGTTAATGAACTGCTCAATTGATGGTATTGGATCACAAACAAATGTCATGTAGAACTAACTGTAAAACTTTACCCTGGCAAAGTTGCTGGGTTGCAAGCTAGTCATATCAGTAAAGATTACATTAGTTGTTTATTACAGACATATTTCGTAAGTCCAATAACTAATAAAATTATAAAGAAGTCAGTATAGAATAGAATTATTTCATATTATTACAGGTGTAAGACAGTCTGCTGTGACATTTTTAGAGACTGAACATAATTACTGTCATCCTAGAAGGGATGGTCCTGCAAGCAATATATTGCCTGAACCTGCCCCAACTATGCTTGAAGTAACACCTACAGTACCCTGCGGAAGTTCATCAATCACTTGCCTCACAATACCTGCTACTCAGCCTGGTAATTCAAAGTCAGCAATTCTGTAGTTAGTAACTTGTAGTTGTGATCAGTAATCAGATTACGAAATAGTAGTTAACTACACCCTACACTGCCGCCTTGATTACCTACAACTATAGATGTGTAAGGCCGGCTTAAAACTAATTATACCACTAATTTTGGTATGAAACATTTTAAGGGGCTCCATGACGCTAAGTGGCACCTCCATCAGTAAAAAAAACTATTACTAGCCAAGTAAACAGTTAAAATATAAATCCTGTTAAGTCAATATATTTGGTTTTTTTTCAGATTCTGATCTCTGCAAATCTAATTTCACAAGAAAAGAGAGGATGCTGAAAAATGAAATAATTAGACTCCGGCAAAAAACAAGGCCATTAAACGTCGCTTGTTAAAGAAACAACAATGTGAAAGAAAAAGAATATTGTCAAGATATAGCCACCACATGTCTGATTCAGCGAAATTGTTTATGCGGATGCAAATTCAAGAAAGTAAAAAGAAAGCAAAAGGTCGTAGATTTACTTTGGACGAAAAGATTTTAAGTTTAACGTTTTTCAAAAAAAGTCCTGCTGTATATAAATTGATGAGCAAACATTTCACATTGCCGTCAAGAAAAACTTTGAAAAGTTTGTTGTCACAAATAAAAATTTACCCTGGAATAAATGATTTAATATTTGACCATTTGAAAAAAAATATGAAGGAAATGCCAATGGAGGATAAATTATGTAATATAATTTTTGATGAAATGTAAATTACACCACATATACATTTTAAGAAAAAAACTGATGCATTAGTGGGCTTTGAAGACTATGGAAAAGAAAAAACAAATAAATTAGCAAACCATGTGATGGTCTTTATGGTAAAAGGAGTAAACAAAAATTATAAACAGCCAGTTGCATATTTTTTTACAAGGACTATGAGTCAAAGGAGGTTAAAAGATATTATTAAAGAAGTTATTGAAAAAGTACAGTCAACTGGCCTCGAGGTAATATCTACAATATGTGACCAGAGCGGAACAAATGTAAGTGCAATTAATAGTTTAATATCTGAAACTAAAGCTTACTATCTTTCCAATGGTAAAGAATGGCGTCACGATATTATTGTCATCAATGAAAAAGTAATTATACCCCTTTATGATATCCCTCACCTATTGAAAGGTTTAAGGAATAATTTATAAAATAAAAAAATGGAATATACAGATGATAAAACCACAAAATTTAATACATTTTGTGGGAATATTTTCAAAAAGTTTATCATGCCGATCAAAGTTTGGGAGAATTGAAGATGTTATGGCGGATGACAGAAGAGCACTTAGATCCAGTGAAGATGAAAAAGATGACAGTAAAGCTTGCTGCGCAAGTTTTTTCTCGCAGTATGGCAGTGGCTACAACTAATTTAAGTGCTAGAGGGAAGGTACCACAGGAATGCCAGGATCTGATACCATTTGTATTATTAGTTGACAAATTATTCGATTCATTTAATGCTGCCACATTTTCGATTCCCGAGGGGAAAATTTATAAAGGGGCAGTAAAACAGGGATCACCACATCATACCCTATGGCAAGATGCGATTAAAATGTTAAAAACAGTAAAAATTTATATAAAAAATAGTCAGGGAGTTTATACTCAGAGAACAGTTCCAACTATAAAGAATTTGATAAAAACAATTGAGGGCTTTCAAGAAATTTGAAAAATGTTGAGAGGAAAGTATTTAATTAATTGTATGTTAACACGTAATTTTAACCAGGACCCTTTGGAAATTTTTTTCGGTAATATTAGAAGCATGGCGTACAGAAATGTTACACCAAATTGTTTAGGGTTTGAGGGAGCATTTAAAACATTATTATTAAATAATTTCAGGACTTCTCACTCAATACATGCAAATTGTGAAGAAGATGCAAATTCTTGTTTAGATACCCTAAAGCATTTTTTAACAGAAAAACACGAAAGTGCTTCCTCCAACTTGTGGTACCATATTGTAATTGATCAGCCTCTTGAATCAATAGAAACCGATTTTGTTGAATCTGAATCAGGGGCTGATCAAAATAGGGCTTATGTCTGTGGATGGGTTTTATCTAAGTGTTTACAGAAAATAGTGAAAGGTTGCCAGTCATGCAAAAACAAACTCATATCCAACAATAAAGAAAGTGAGACATATCAATTTATAAGGACCAAGGAATATCATAAGAAAAAGATTTGGCTGTGCTACCCCTCTACTGAATTGATTGCATATTTTAAAGAAATTCAAGTATCAACATTTCATTTTTACAGTCAGATTGTTATGAAAAAAAATTAAAAGAAAGAATTAAAGCTTTTTTAGATATATTTGTTAATTTTGATTTAACTTGTGAAGTTCATTCTACTGATTTTAAAAAGTATTTTATGGACACAACAATAAATATAATAATCTTTAGCTGGTGCAAATCTGTAAATCGCATTCTTGCCGGAAAAATTACATACTGTGGTGAAGATAATATTAAAATAGCTGCTCAAGATTATTATAACAAATATAAAAGTAAAAAATAAGGTTCATGGTTTTGTTGTTACATTTGTCAAAATATTAAGATTGTAATTTATTACAAAATTGTACAGTTAATTGATATTTGGCCGAAATAAAGATGATTTAATTTAAATTGTGTTTTGTCTCCTTGAGCCCCGTTTACTGGAGGTATCTGAGACTGACTTTTTTGCCAGTGAACTGTGTTAACAATCGGCTTTCTGGCTTGGCGATTTACAATAAAAAACACTTTTTACTTGCACTGGTATATTATTTATTAACACAACAACACTTTTACACTTTCTTAATCTTAACTCTCCAAAATTTGAATGATAACTGCACTGCCTTAGTACAATGTCACCTATTTTATAATCGACTCGAGACAATCAATTGACTAAGATCGTATACATATTCAGCCAACGAAACTCTTAATTTAATTAATTAAATATTCTTAAAAGCAAGCTTACATTAATTATTTACTTACACAAAATAATTATAACATAGTATTTTATATTATTTTAATATATTATTTTAATTTATATTTATAATTTTAACTGACACAATTGACTAAGATCATTTACAAACAGCCAACGAAACGTTTAACATAAGTTTGCAATAAATATTATTTACTTATACAAAATAAGTGTAATATAATAGTATATAATTAAGTGTACATCTTATATTCATATTTTATAAGCTAACAACTGTGACATAAGTGAGTTCACTGGAAAAAAATCAGTTAACTCCGATACCTAAGAATTCAAGACAACAAAATACTAATAGGATACTATGTATATATATTCTAGGTATCTATAGACACAGTTAGTTTGTCAACCGGTTGCATGGTGGCAGCACCTTCTATACATGCAGACTTGACCATAGAGACGCCACTCTTTTCCTGTTGGTATATAGCTTTACTCTTTGGTGCGTCCGCACTCCCACACCATCACCAAGCCATGTGTCTACTGCATCACCACTGTACGTCCGCACACTACACCATCACCAAGCCATGTATGCACTCCATCACCACTATCACTGTCGTCTCCATCTACTACATCTACTTTAAGAAAGAGAAAAGGTTCGACAAAATGCACACCAAAACCATCCTCAGCATCTTCATTAATGGAATATGTTCTTCAAAAAAGAAAAAAGCTGAACGCGTCGAGCACCCAGTTGATGCTTTTTTAAATGGTATTGCACCCACACTGAAGAATTTGAATCAATATTACTTAAATTTGGCTAAGACTGAAATATTTACTACTGTGCAAAAATATGAGATGAAGATGATGACAGAGCAAAATGTACCATTACATCCAAGAGATATTGCAACTGAACCAACAAATACAAATCTCACATCGTAATCTATTCTTGACCCTACTGGATTGGCTAATATAGTAGATCCCACACAATCATACCTTCAACATAGTGATGTGCAGCAATTTGTTATGAACTATACAATTAACGAATGATAATGCTCTAGAACTTAACAAAGTGTTAAAAGTATAATGTGTTTATGTGTAGCGTCGAGAATTTCAGCCTGGCGGCGGAGTAGCATATCCATGTTAGTAGAAAATAAGGAAAGATCTTACTTGAGTTGTTGTTAGCTAGCGCCTTACGGTCAGCTCCCCGATGTCCTCTGGGCGTACGAAGGGGTCACACCAGAGAAGTACTACTCACACACAGATCACAGTTTAAATGTCTAAATCACTTTGCTAGCACTAAAAAAGGTCTACGTTAATGTTCTGTTCACTAAACACCGAGCCACGTGTCGCGAGGATGTGACTGTTTGTCACGTGCTATGTTTAAAAGTTCAATAAAGGTGTGCTGTTTGCACAAATGTGACTGTTATCACATAAACTAAAAAACTTTACTGTAATTATTAATTTCTCGAAGGACCAAAAAATATAATTGTACGGAACTGTTTGTACACATACAATTAATTAGGAGGAGTTAAGGTGCGAAATGACTTAACTCCACGAGTGCTGTTTTTACACTGATTTATTCATACTAAAAAGAATACACGATGCATGTGAAATGCTGTGTAGACAAAAGTTTTATAACATGAAAATGTATATTGAATATAATAAATCGAATGTACGAGTATGTATGTATATACTCTGTACAATGTGCCACATACGAAGTAATAAAACTGATTTAAATACATATTTTCAGAATTTTAATTAAAAAGTTATCCTTAACATACCCTTCAGTGGATGGATACATCTGCACTGCAAAAAATGTGTTCACTGATATGTTGTCGACTGTTCCTACCTCCAAAAAGGTAAAAATAAAGTTAATAAAATCTGGTTTACCTACCTTAGACAAATTGCTAGCCGCTCTCTAGGAGATATAGCCTTCCTCCAACGAGTATCTTTCTTTACTAATTTATTTCCTAGCTTCTGAAGGAGAATATTAAAACAGCTTTCCGACATTTTAAAATATTCAAAATACTTTCTTTCGTCTTTAATTAATTCTTTGTATAATGTCACGAATTCTCCTTCAGATTCTCTTAACTTCCATGCTTCATGTACCCATTTTCTTTTTTTTCCTCGATTCTCTTTTTCTTCTTCGTCTAAAGTAATGGCTATCATAGCTAATTCTGTGTTATTGATGATTGCCATCAAAACAATCGACGTCAACGCTAGTCTGAAGGGAACGTCGTGCACGAAGACCCGCAAAGAACTGTACTGTGCCTGATATGTGTGAATTGAAGCACTGACGCACCACTGTAGCACGGACGGAACTGTAACGGCACTGTGCCGGAACAGTGGGCTCACTGATATTTGTGAATCGACCTTAAGTCTGATCAAAGACCAACTTTCTTTAATAAACAGTCAAAAACATCAGTATTCTATGATAACTATATTGTTTGCTCTCTGCATTTATAATCAATCAAGTTCAGCATATGCTTTATTACGGGACTATCTATTGCTGCCAACCAAAAAATACTTGCAACACATAATTTCTTCCTTGAAAATTACTCCCAACTCTAAATTAGGTAATGATCATTATTTATCACACATGTCAAAATTATTGAGTAGTAAAGATAAACATGTAAATTTAGTAATTGATGAAATATATATTAAAAGTGGCCTTAATTACAAAAGTTCCAATGTGACAGGTTTTGCAGAAAATGATCCTAATAGCTTAGCTACGGCTGTACAGGTATTTATGATATCATCAGCATTTGGGCATTTCACTGAAATTGTTAAACTTATGCCCGTTCATTATAAGAAAAGGTTACAAGTTGATTATGAAAAGTTTGTTTCCAAATTCACTTGGGAGACAAAATGTTTCATTTGTAGACAATGTTTTTCATCAATCAACAATAGCTGCTCTAAAATCACAAGAAAAGTACAGTGATACAGCATCATTCTTAGAAATTATTCGGCATTGGTGGGATATTGTTAATACTAAAAATGTGCTTTTAGGAAAATTAAAACGTAATGAGCGGTGTAAGCCTATTTATAGCATTGAATACAGTAATTTTCTTTTTCTTATTAAATTTGTTGAATGGCTGGAAAAGTGGTTTTCAATGCCAGGCAGTGTATGGCTAACAAACGATACCAGGTTAGCATTAAAAAGAAGTACTCTTGTCATTACACATATAATACGAGATGCTTTGACAAATTTAGGTATGACCTATGTTTTGATTGGAAAATTTCAAAGTGACTGCTTGGAATTAAGATTTGGGAGATACCGGGCTCTTTCTGGGTGTAAGTGCCAATTATTGTGTTTTATCGTTAGGATGAGCTTATGTTCCGCCGATAAATTCATATGACTGTGATCTAATATATCGCAATTTCGTAGTTAGTAGAACTGAGTTCGGACACGTTTCTGCCGTTTTGATCTTTTTATGCAAGATTTTTCTTTATTTTTGGTGTGCTCATCAAGAAGTTCAAGCCCCAATTATGCCATCAGACAAGCAATGCCGCGTTCCTAGATGTAAGGAGACTGAGGCCTCTTTTCCATTACACGGTTTCTCGCCGTGAAAATCTACGGTTAATTCGCCGCGTGTAGGCACGGTCGTCAGTGTGGTATGGATTACTATATGAGCTTGTCGACATGCACGGTGGCGCCAAGGCACGGCGCCGCGGCCGCGTGCGCCGTGACTGCCCCTCGGCGCGCCGCGTCTACGCACGGCGTGATTTTCACCAGTGTTGTATGGCAGTCTATCGGGGTGTGTCGACGGTGCCGGACGTACGCACGGATTCGTGACCGCTTATATACGCTGTTTCGCGATTTTATTATAAAATGAACATAAATCAAGAATTATTAATTACGTTGATTCAAGAAAGGCCTGTAATATGGGATAAGACCATCGACGATTATAAAAATAAGCGGCTTAAATATGATTCCTGGAAAGAAATATTTATTCATTTCCAGCCCACATTTGAAGATTTAAGTGGTGATGAGAAAAACAAGTTTGGTAAGTTACAGATATTTAATTATTAACTTTTTACTTATGCATAGTTGTTTTGATAGGAGAGGCGACCTTCGTTAGATACAAAATATTGTGCAAATCTGTTGCGAACTTCATTAGCCGCCAAACTTCCGCGAACTGCATTCGTGATAGGTAACTGGATTAGTTCCGATTCTGAATCAAGGGTGGACTCATTTTCACTCGCATTGTGAAACTGAAAGTTTTCCTGCTTATGTATAAAATTTTGCAAAACACAACATGTTTTCACAATATCAACTGCCAAATCGATGGACACATTCATTGGCCGGTGAAAAATTCGCCATTTATTGGATAAAATGCCAAACGCACATTCAACAAATCTTCGCGCTCTTGTGAGTCTGTAGTTAAATGTACGTTTTAATTGATCAAGCTGATGACCACCAAATGGACGAAGCAAGTGATAATGCAAAGCAAAGGCTTCGTCCGCAACGAACACATATGGCAAATCGTAGTCAATTCCAGGCAAACGTGTTGCATCGGGTAGATTTAATCCGTTGTTTGTTAAATTTTTCCAAAATGGGGTCTCTTTAAACACACTGGAATCACACTCCTTTCCGTAGGCGCCAACGTCAACAAATATAAAGTTGTAATCGCTATCTACTACTGCCATCAAAACTATAGAAAAAAAATGTTTGTAATTTAAAAACATCGAGCCACTATCAATTGGCTTAATAAGTCTGATGTGTTTTCCATCGACCGCTCCTAAGCACAGCGGGAAGTTGGAAGATTCTTGAAATTTGCTTGCAATGTGTAGCCAGTCTTCTTTAGATGGCATTTTCATATATTCTTTATACAGTTCTAACCAAATGTAGTGGCATACTTCACGTACGATGCAACTTATGGTTTTTATTCCAATTCTATAGCTGTAGTATAGGTCAGTAAAGGTATCTCCTGTTGCTAGATACCTGAAATATAAAACAAAACGGTTCAGGTTCAAATACTAAAACCCCATTTTAGGTCGGGGTCGATTCAGTTTAGGTCGGGGGTTTTCATAAATTTTGAATTTAATAATTATTATTTATTTATTTTCAGGGCAAATGGTGATGAAGAAGTGGACCAATATGAAAGATAGCTGGATAAAATATGACAAAAAAATTAATGAATGTAAGTCTGGTTCTTCAGCAAAAAAAATAAGAAAATATATGTTCTATGATGAAATGATGTTCCTAAAAAAAAATGTTGAGCATCGCAAGACCGATTCTAACATGACTGAACATGTTCATGATTCTAGCCTCAGTAATGAAAATTTTGATAGTGCAGTCCCGAATCAATCAAGCTCGGGATACACTGAACGGAGTGAGACGCAAAGGGCTAAAAAAAAAAGAAAAAATGAACTAAGTGAAGTTGACATTAGGTTTATGAAGTTTATGGATTCAGCAGAACGAGATGAGAAAAAGAAAAGCCGTAGTATGAACTTTTTTATGGGAATCGCTGATACAGTTGACAAGTTCAGTGATGAAAATATGATAGACTTTCAGTTTCAAGTAATTTCAATAATTAAAAATATTCAACAAAGACAGTGTACTCAGTATATACCTACATCAAGAAACCAATGGGATCAAGGCCATCAAGGATATTTAAGTGGTACAGCATCCTCAAATGCGCAATCGTCAACATATGGATATTCTACAGCTGCTAGATCGAGCTATGGAATAAGTCGTCCACAGACGTCTTCTCATGATTTTGGACACGGTTCTGGTTTAGAGCCAATCCACTACCGACCCGAATCACAATTATCTGTACATAGTGTAAATGCGGAAAGTATCTCGGCAGATTCTCAAGTTTCTATTGAAGACGAATTCGATTTTAGTACCGCACTTGAGTAGCATTTTCAGCGTAGTGTATTTTTTGATTTACTTGTTCTTAAATTAATAATTATTAAAATTCAATTACATGTAATAATTTTGTTTGTGTGCAATAAACAATTTTAAACTAAAATATGTCATTTAATTTTGTACCTACTTACCTCAGAGTTACAGCCAATCTTTCTGCGGGCGATATACTCTCTCGCATAAAAGTATCTTGATGTTTTAGTTCCTGGGATAATTTTTGGAGCAAGTTGTCGAATGTAGTTTTCTGCATTCTAAAATAATTGTAAAACTTGTCTTCATCTTCTCTCAATTGATTCTTGACAAGTGTATGAAACGCGCCATATTCCTCCCTTTTTTCTAAAATCGGATGTATCCAAAACCTTACTTCCCTTTTTTTTCTATTTTCTTTTTCCTATATATGTAATAAGCAACTATAATCTTTTTTTTCGTAAGAAAATTCATGACGCAGCACGTCCTACACAGCCCGAGTAAAAAGCGCTACTAGCCAGTACTTACCAATGTCTCGCGCGGTGATTTTGCCGTATCATGTACAAGCTAGCACGTTTTTTCAACCGTACGGCTTACACACCGTACGTTTGAACAACCGTGTAATGGAAAAGATGCCTGAAGGTACCTATGTCAGATATATGAACTACTTTTTTTACTCCATATAAAACCCAAAGTTTAGAACTTCATAAAAGTAATTGCCTTAAATAGTAATAGCTGCCAACTTAGTGCACCTACAGCTTATTTTAAATTAATTTTAACAAACACTTAAATTATTGAATATAACTGTTTTCTTATTCTTGTATTATACTTGTTAACGCCTCGTCTGGAAATTGACCATGTAGTATATGATATCATCGTATCAGTAACACGCGTTTAAAGAATCTAGTAAAAAAAAAAAAAAAATAATAATAATAAAATCGACTCTCCTGTATAGCTTGGCAACACTAGTTGGAAAACTTCATTATGACGTTTCGTGTTAATAAGCGCGCGTTTACTCCTGCATATCTTTTATTATTTTTGTGTTAAAAACGAATAGATTGCTTGGTTTTCAATACATTATTGTGTTTTGTGAAGTGTCGAATCAAATATGCCCAAGGACAAGGCAAAACTAAAACGGAAATTAATAGATTTACTGTTTTCATCATCGGAAGGTAAGCTGCGCATTTGGAAGGAAAATTCTTTATTTTCCAGTCTTTTTAGAAATATTCACGACAAAATAAGTGCCTACATGAAAACAAAACCACTAGATATTTCTCTAATAGTCAACTTGCGATATTACGAGCGAATATACGAGTTGAGTCAAACATAACCTAAGCGATAGGACGAGCGCCTATACTTGGTAAATTAGTGAACCTCAGCGATAGAATGAACGTCTATACTAGGTTTTACACTGCCAATTTCCTGTGTCATTTGCATAGCAACAAAAATCCAAACAGATTTAGTAGATATCACACGGTATTACGAGCGAATACATGTGATGCATTCAAACATTATTTTTTCTATTTCAGATGAATCTGAAATACCTAAAAAACGGGGAAACCGCATTATTAGTAGCGATTCTGACTCTGAGAATGTTCCTCCTGAAACAGAAAATACTAAATCAGTTCCACAAGATTTTTTAGACAAAATTGGCTTTATAAATGATAAAGAAGTTAGTTTCGAACTAAATACTGAAATTATTAAAATATGGCGAAATACATTAACAAAGGGTCTTGAGAGTGAAATAAAGAAAAAGCTCCTAAAGGATAATGATTTAATTAAAGGGTTATCCACATCAGCCCCTACACTTAACAATGAAATAAAGGCATCATTGTCACAGAGTGCTATAACAAGAGATAACCATCTATGTGAAAAACAGAATCAAATTGGTTCTGCCATTTGTGGTTTGAGCCAATTGCTGAATAAAATGTTAAAAAATAATGACACAGAATCAGCAGAAAAATTATCAAACTGCATTCGCCTCCTGTGTGACGTGCATTACCTGGAATCGAAAACAAGAAGATCGGTAATACTGCCTGGGCTCAACAAAAACCTAAAGGATGCCTTAGAAAAAACTGAAATTTCAGACACTCTGTTTGGTAAAAATTTAAGTGATCTTATCAAAGAAAGTAAAATTATAGAAAAATCTACCAAGGAACTACGCCCATACTCACAACAATCTTTAAACAATTGGGGCCCGTCCACAAAGAGGCAGGGCGGGCAGAGAGAACAGAAAAAGCCAGCAAAACCAGCACCTTCACCAGCACCCCCGAAAAGGAACCAACAACAGCGTCGCTTTCTACGCTCTCTCACATTGGACAAGCAAAAACCACAGAATCGACCCGCTCCTACCGTCGACGTCCCTGTATGCGATTAAGGACAAGAATAAAAAACTGAGGTGTAAAATTAAGACTTATAATGAATATTTCTACAATTTAGACAGTTAGGTATAAGGTCAAGAGCGCGTGTTGTGAGGTCGCCGCCGCCAGAGCAAGTGGCCGGTCGCCGGCGCCGAGCAGTCTCGATCCGATGACCCCTCCTCTGCGCCCGCGCCCACCCGCGGACGCCCTTATGAGGCTTTACGCTAGTGTTGTCGTAGACATACTGGGGGCCCGTTGGAGAAAGCTGAAGGCTAAGGACCGCTGAAGCTGCTTCCAACCTCTTCGCCATCAGGGAGGGGGCACACCTTATTTAATGCCCGTCGTTCTATACCTCTAATCGTCCTAAAATCAGCCACTCTGCATACACCATCCTTGCCCGGATATAGGCGGTGGACTCGTCCAAGTTTCCATCGCATAGGAGGAAGGTTTTCTTCTTTAAAGACGACCATGGCGCCTTCCTTTATGTCTTTGTAGGGTTGTCTCCACTTTGTTTTTTGTTGTAGTTCTGATAGGTATTCATTTTGCCATCTTGTCCAAAACCCGTCACGTAGCACTTCGAGCATCTGGTATCTCGTTTTCATGTTTTTTTTCGGAACAGCAGGAGGTGCCGGCAGCGATGTGAGCGGCCGCCCGATGAGGAAGTGCCCTGGAGTTAAAGGAGAAAGGTCTCTGGGGTTACATGTAAGAGGAGTGAGGGGTCGGGAGTTGAGGACTGCTTCGATTTCGATGCAAAGAGTACTCAACTCCTCGAATGTTAAGCTAGAATTACCTATCGTTCTTTTTAAATGATATTTTAGGCACTTTATGTTAGCCTCCCACAGGCCAGCGAAAGTGGGTGAGTAAGGTGGAGTAAAAACAAATTGAATTTGGTCGTCAGCTGTAAACTTATAAAGTGAACTCATGCCTGCCTTTAGAGCACGACCTAACTCATTCTTTGCCCCCACGAAATTGGTACCATTATCACAATGGAGTTGACTAGGTTTGCCTCTCCGCCCAATGAATCTGCGGAGACTGGAAATGAAAGCCTTAGTACTTAAGTTAGTAACTGTTTCCAAATGAACTGCCTTTGTACAGAAACAAATGAATATGCAAATGTAACATTTTGAGATACGATTGCCCCTGCCTATTTTACTCGAAATTTGAAATGGGCCACAAAAATCACATCCCGTTATCTCGAAGGGATGACTGGGAGTTACTCGATTAGCAGGCAGATGGCCCATCAGCGGCTCCATGGTTTTGGCTCTAAATCTTGTGCAAATAACGCAATTACGATATATATTTCGTGCTAACGTCCTCCCTCGTAGAGGCCAAAACTGATCTCTAAAGCTTGCCAGGAGCAGCTGAGGGCCAGCATGCAACAAACGTAGATGCTCGGCTCGCATCAACAATTTTGTGAAGTGATGTTTGCCGTGTAATAACACGGGATGTTTTTTATTGAAGTTAAAGTCGGTATTGTTGAGCCGTCCACCCACTCTGAGCACACCGTCATCATCAAGGAATGGAGACAACTGCAACAAATGAGATGAGGTAAGTTTCTTTTTATTTTTGATTAAGTCAATTTCACTTTTAAACGATTCTAACTGAACTAATTTAAGTAGGTAAATAAGTGATTTGCTAAGTTCATTTTCTTTTAATGACCCGAGCGATCGGTTCTGTTTTTCTTTGATTCGACAATTATTTATAAATCTATGGACATATGCAAAAATTCTTTTAAGCTTTGACGAACTTGAATAGTTTTCTAAGTTAATTAAGTCATTATACTGATTACTTTTATTAACGTTTGATTGTAATGCCTTTATTTCAGGTAAAGGAATATCTGTGTTAGGGGTCTGCGGCCATTGACCTTCATTATGTTTCAGAAAGGCTGGACCGTCCCACCACAGAGAAGACTTAAGTAAATAACTAGGCGTCACACCTCTCGAAGCTATGTCAGCCGGATTAAGGTCAGTAGGTATGTGTCTCCATGAATTTCTGGAGGTAAGTTCGTGAATTTCGTTTATTCTATTACACACAAAAGTTTTAAGTATTTTTGGACTTGTTTTGATCCATCCCAACGTTATGGTACTATCTGACCAGAATATCTTTTTTTGAATCGAGCATCGAAGTGCTTCACTAACCTTGCTGACGAGACGAGCTCCTAATAAAGCGGCTGCTAACTCAAGTCTAGGTATAGTTTGAGCCTTTAGAGGTGCTACCCTTGTTTTAGCGCAAAGAAGACGTATAGTAACTGATTCATCGAGTTCAGTTGTGCGTACGTAAACGCATGCTGCGTACGCATCTTTCGACGCGTCCACGAAGCAGTGAAGCTGGCAAGTAGCTGGGTCTGGGGCAAAAACATGTCTAGGTATAGATACTTTAAGTAATGCATGTAAACTATAAATGACGCTTTTCCAAGATTTCATTATGGGTTTGGGGACAGGTTCGTCCCAACCTAATTTTAGCAACCACAACTTTTGCAGCAAAATTTTAAGTGTTATAGTGCAAGCACTAATGAGACCTAGAGGATCGAATATTTTACATGTATTTGATAAAATTATTCTTTTCGTAATTATGGGTTCCTCAGGGTCCACGTTGATTGCAAACGTTAGTTCGTCAGTGTCTGGGTTCCACTGAACACCGAGAACACTAGATTGTTTACTCAAGTTAAGGGATTCAGATAAAGGGTAAATGTTAAATATTTTAGGACAATTACTACGAAACTTATGCAAAGGGAAACAGCCCGACTTCAAAACTTCGGTAACACCATGAAGTATGTAAGATAAAGTTCCCTCGTCATTGGCACCTGTCAACAAGTCGTCCATATAACAGTCCTTTTTTAGGACTTCTGAAACTAACGGGTCTGGACACTCTAAAGCCAGTTGAAGAAGACAACGAGTACTAAGGTAGGGAGCCGACGACGTCCCGTACGAGACTGTATTAAGTTGCAGCACTTCCAGGGGTTTTGTTTCGTCGTCTCGCCACAGGATTAACTGCAAATTTCGCTGAGATTCATGAATTCGTATTTGGCGATAGCATTTTTCAATATCTCCGGTGAAAACGTACTTATGCTGTCGGAAACGAATCAATATATTAAATAAATCGTCTTGAACAACAGGGCCTACATATTGGATATCATTTAAGGACTTCGACGAAGCAGTCTTCGCCGAAGCGTCAAATACTACACGCAATTTAGTACTTTCGCTACTCTCACGTATCACACAATGGTGAGGCAAATAATAACCGAATTCAGGTTTATTTATTTTGGTTAAATGACCTAAGGACTCATATTCATGAATGAAGTCACAATATTGTTGTTTTAACTCAGGATTCCTATTCAACTTCTTTTCTAATGTGTAAAATCGCTTAGCAGCCATCTTGTATGAGTCACCAAGTGATGTTTCCGGTGGCTCTTTCAGAGGCATTAATACCGAAAATCTTCCATCCGGTAAGCGGTACGTGTGTTTAAGGAAATGTTCTTCACAGAACTCATCATCAGCGGACATTGGGATTTTAGTAGGTGGAAGCTCTTCAAGATTCCAGAATTGGGTCAGTTTTTCGCTAATTTCCTTTGTAAAGAAACAATGAGAAGGTGTCGGAGATGATTGCTTACATTTATTAGGAATTAAAGGACCGGCTACTATCCAGCCCAATTGAGTGTTTTGAAGGATGGGCATATTAGGACCCAGACGTATCCTTTCTGTACACAAAATATTATAAAATATTTCAGCGCCTAGCAACATGTCTATATCCGCTGGACGACAAAATTGAGGGTCAGCTAACTGAATATCTTTAGGTATATTAAGCTGAGTCATGTTTACAGCTGTATTAGGTAGTTGACCTGTAATTTCAGGAATAACAAGACAGTTTAATGTAGTATGGAACGAGGTCCATAGCGAGTTTACCTCTACATCACACCTATCGGAAACCTTAAGTTGAATGTTGTTAATGCCCGATATACTTAAAGAATCGGGGTCACGATTAACTAATTCGAGTTTATGCTTAAGGGTTTCAGTAATGAAGGAGGATTGGGATCCTGCATCAAGCAGAACACGAGCAACGTGAGTAATTTTTGTTTCAGGATTGGTAACCTTCACTAAAGCGGTACCAAGAAGAATCTGCCCAGAGGACTTGACGGACAACGTCCTACGAGGCTGATCAGCCACATCTGGGATACTTGAAGACCCAGGTGTGGAGGACTCCACAGTTAAGTTGGAGGTTATGTTACTTTCTTTATGCAGTAACGTATTATGCTTTTTGTTACATAATCTACACGAGCCAAGTCTGCAATTACTTGCGTCGTGACCACGGCGTAGACAGTTGAGGCAGAGTTTTAACCTTAAGGCTTCGCTCCACTTGTTTTCTAGGGATAAAGACTTATATGATTCACAATCAATTATTCTATGAGTGCCTTTGCACTTAGGACATGATAATGATCCAGCTGGCTTAGCTGAACCGGAAGTAACAAAACTCTTAGTAGACTTATTAAAGAGGTAGGTGCGTTTAAGGTCTTGTTTACATTGAAAATCTTTATGCATGTTTGGGACACTCCTTTCATGACGGTTGGCAAGTGTAGTTTCAAGAACATCCGACCTATTACGAAGAAAATCCAGAAATTCACTTAATAGTGGTAAATCGGAGAGGTTATTACGATACTCTTCCCATTTCCCACTTGTTACCGGATCTAATTTACTAGACACCATAAAAATAATAAGCGTGTCCCATTGGGCCACGGGTTGGCCAAGCGTAGTTAACGCTCTTAGGTTTTTTGTAACAACATCAATTAAGTAACGTAAGGATTTATGCGACTCCTTCGATAATGGTTCAATTTTAAATAAAGCCTTTAAGTGATTGTTAATAAGAATTTTTTTATTATTGTATCTCTGACATAATAAATCCCATGCTATATTATAGTTTTTAGATGAGAAATCAATTGACTTTATTACGAGCGCAGCGCTCCCTTCTAATGAGGATCGCAGATAATGAAATTTAGTTATGTCAGGAATACTTTCATTATTATGTATTAAAGACTCGAAAGTGTCGTGAAATTCTAGCCACATGAAATAATTGCCATCGAAAACCGGAAGCTTAATTATGGGTAATTTTACTTGTATATTTTCTGCATGAGAACAACTACCATATGAACTTTGTTTATCATCGGCATTCACGGGTCTCAATTTTAATAAGGCTTGAGCACTAGAAATGTTAGTGTAAAATTTTGTTTCAGTTGTCTCCCGTTCCCTAATCTGTTCATCAGCACTGGAACAGAAGAATTCTATTTGCGTTTGACATTTATCAAAATCAGAAAACAACGCTTCCATTTTTAAGAATCGCAAATTCAGTTCATTGAATTGAGTTTCAGTTAAATCACTTGCATTTATTCTCTTAAATTCAGTAAGGTAATTTTCAAACGTAGTCAACCGACCTCTAATCGATGCGCGCTGTTTTATTAAATCTTTATATTTAAATTCATTTTCTAAAGGCGCAAGGTCAGCTCCGGAAATTTGTGAGCCAGGTGCTGACATGATTTAGATTTATTTAACGTTAATAATGAAGTTATTTAATTAAGAAAGAAAGTATAATTATTAATTAACTAATGAAGTATTAGCAATATGCAAATTATAACGAATTAACAATAAATGTGTACGCAAAATTCGGGGAGAACAAAGAATAAATTAAAATAAATTGTGCATCAAACCAGGCAGGAGTTCAAGGCGCGCGCAGATACAGCGCGATGTCGGTCAAGGTCTCGTACGAACAGCTGACGCCGAGCCGCGTTCGCCCGAGCGTAGGTATAAGTAGGTTGCGCGAGCGCACGTGCCACGTGTACCGTTGAACCTGGAAAGGTCGGCCCGAATCGGCTTAAGTTTTATGGCAATAATAGATAGATACGATATTTGAAGTTAAAAGTAAAAATATGATTTAACTTTAAGATATAAAATATGAAATAAAACAAATTATGTTTAAAGATGCTTATTCCTTAAGAAAGCATGAACAAAGGCGAGTTTATGATTTACGTTAATCTAAAATATAATAAAATGTTAGGTTTACGATGCTTATTTTTAAGAAAGCATGAACAGAGACGGACTCGAAAGATAATGTGCAATTATAGCAAAATATAATGTAATCAAAATTTTAATTTTTATGTATGTAGGTAGTTATGCGCGGTTAAGCTGCACAACGGAAATTAAGCACTAAAATATTTATATAATATAATAGCTTATATTTAGGCTTGACCTTTACGGTGGTGGGCTAACGTAAAGGTGACTTGCTCTGATGACGGCGACGATGAAATTAAATCTTATAAAATTGTAATGCTTAAATACTTTACGATTTAAATCAATATTATATTATGTAGGCAAGGTAGAAGCCACGCCCCTTTATGATTTATAGTTTAAGTTAAGAATTTATGTAGTTAAATACTCTAAACACCAATCGACAAAAGGAAAAAGGTTAAAAGGAATAGAAATGGGCACTCCCCTGATATAATTCGTTGCGTTGAGAAGCCACGGCGTTGAGGTCAAAAGGTCGCTCGTACGTTTCTTTGTCTTCACCTCTCGAACCTTCGATGCGCGCAGCGTAGACTGGTTTTGCAGCTTGTCGCGTGACGTTAAATACTTTAATTATTAATACGATGCTATGAAGTCCTGTCACGGTCGCCAATTTCTTGTATGCGATTAAGGACAAGAATAAAAAACTGAGGTGTAAAATTAAGACTTATAATGAATATTTCTACAATTTAGACAGTTAGGTATAAGGTCAAGAGCGCGTGTTGTGAGGTCGCCGCCGCCAGAGCAAGTGGCCGGTCGCCGGCGCCGAGCAGTCTCGATCCGATGACCCCTCCTCTGCGCCCGCGCCCACCCGCGGACGCCCTTATGAGGCTTTACGCTAGTGTTGGCGTAGACAGTCCCTATTAGAGGCAAGTTATGCTGGCAGACTTTCTGAATTTTATCAAAACTGGAATTTCACACAAAATTTGACTGTTTTAAATTGGATTAAAAATGGTTATTCTATACCTCTTCTCGGAGAAGTATCACAAAGTAAATTACCATTTAATAATTATTTCTCTGCATCTGAAAAACAAAACATTTCTGAAAGTATTGATGAGTTAATCAAAATAGGAGCAGTTAGCCAGTGCCTACCTACAGAAAAACAATATTTTTCAAAAATATTTACTATACCTAAAACCAATGGCTCTCTTAGATTTATCCTAAATCTCAAGGAATTCAATAAGTTTGTCCCAGTTACTCATTTTAAATTAGAAGATATAAGAACAGCACTAAATTTAATTGAAAGAAATTGTTACATGGCCACCATTGACTTGAAAGATGCATATTTTTTATTGAAAATTGAAAATGAGTCTCAGAAATATTTAAGATTCATATTTAATCAAAAACAATATCAATTTAATGTTTTGCCCTTTGGACTGTCGACTGCTCCTTATGTATTTAATAAAATAATGAGACAGGTTGTTACTTACTTACGTTCAAAGGGTGTCACATTAGTGAACTACCTAGATGATTTTCTTTTTATAGCACCCTCAAAAATAGAGTGTATACAAAATCTTGATCTGGCCATAAAATTTCTTCAGTCTTTAGGATTTATTATCAATAATAATAAAATTCAACTGAACCCCAGTAAAGAAGTTAGATTTTTAGGCTTTATATTAAATAGTGAATCTTACACAATCAGTGTGCCATCAGATAAAAAGGGAAAAATTACAAAATCATTACAGTTAATATCTCATAAGGAAAACTGTAAAATCAGAGATTTTGCGTCTCTGCTTGGTAGTTTAGTATCAATTTGTCCTGCTGTGCCCTATGGGTGGCTATATACAAAAACTTTAGAAAGAAGAAAATACTTAGCCCTCTTAAATTCTCATGATAATTATGAAGCAAAAATGAAAATTTCCAAGGATGTTTTAGATGAAATAGAATGGTGGAGAAAAATATTACCTAATGCTTCATCTCCTATAAAACGAGCAAAATATAAACTGGAAATTTTTACAGATAGTTCTAAAACTGGCTGGGGAATTGTTTGTGGGGAACAAAAATTACATGGATTCTGGTCAAAAGAACAACTTAATTTTCATATCAACTATTTAGAATTATTAGCCATTTATTTTGCTTTAAAATGCTTTACAAAAGATGAAAATAATTGTAATATTCTGATTCGTTCTGATAACACTACAGCAATATCATATGTAAACCGAATGGGAAGCATCCGGTTTCCTCACCTCAACTCTCTAGCCAGGAAAATTTGGCAATTTTGTGAAGAAAGAAATTTATACATTTTTGCTTCATATATAGCTTCAAAAGAAAACATAGAAGCCGATTTTCAATCAAGAATAAGTGACTCAGGAACTGAATGGGAATTAGCCTCTTATGCATACAATAAAATAACATTAAATTTAGGTTTCCCTGAGATTGATCTGTTTGCTACACATTTGAACAGAAAATGTAAAAAATTTGTTTCATGGAAAAATGAACCAGATTGTTATAATGTTGATGCTTTTACTATTTCTTGGACTGGTCTTAATTTTTATGCATTTCCCCCATTCAGTATGATACTACCATGCTTGAGAAAAATTCAACAAGACAATGCTGAGGGTATTTTAGTCGTGCCAGACTGGCCCTCACAAGCATGGTATCCATTGTATAAAGCCATGTTAGTTTCAAAACTAGTTTACTTAAAACCTAATATAAATCTTCTTTCATCTCCTTTCAGACCGGTTCATCCTCTACATCAAAAACTTACACTACTTGCAGGGAGGTTATCAGCAAAGTGTACTTAGATAAAGGATACTCCTTAGATTGTGTCAATATTATATTAAATTCTTTAGCTGAAAGCACCTTACAACAATATAATTCTTGCTATATTCAGTGGTGGAATTTCTGTAAATTACACAAAGCAGACCCCACAGTCAAATCTATTCCTCTTATTCTTGAATTTTTAACTAAAAAGTTTCAAAATGGGGCTATGTATGGTACTGTTAATAGTATGAGGTCAGCTCTATCACTTTTATTAGACTGTGAACTAAGCACAAACAAGGATATCAGTAGATTTTTTAAGGGTGTTTTTAGACTAAGACCTAACAGACCCAAGTACAATGAAACTTGGGATCCAAGTATAGTGTTAGATTTTATAAGTAATTTTTTCCCAAATGAACAGCTAAGCTTAAATATATTATCTAAAAAACTTTTGATGTTACTTGCTCTAACAACAGCGCAGAGATTACAGACATTTTCAAAAATAACAGTTGATAACATTTCTATTGATAATGAATGTGTTAAAATTAAAGTACCTCAGCTGATTAAAACATCCAGATTAAATTCCACACAACCTCTTTTGATATTAAAATTTTATGAAAAAGAAAGTATATGTCCAGCAAGAACACTTTGCGACTACTTACAAGTCACAAAAACGCTAAGAATAAATCATAAAAATCTTTTAATTACACATAGAAAACCACATTCTCCAGCATCTACACATACGCTAAGTAGGTGGATTAAAGATGTCCTAACAGACGCTGGAATAGATTCCACAGTTTTTACAGCGCATAGCACGCGGCATGCTGCGACATCCACTGCACATAGGAAAGGTCTCAACATAAACTTAATAAAATCAACTGCTGGCTGGTCAGCAAAATCGCAAAATTTTGCAAAGTTTTATAATTTACCTCTAGCGGACAGTCATAACTTTGGGGACATCATTTTAAATAATAATACCATGTGATTAAATATGTAATTAAATAATTAAGTTGGTACGTAAAATTACATGTTACATACAATTTTGGAAATAAAAATTATTTTCTCTACAATTCTTCATTTTCATTATTTCGCTTATCTTTTAACATCTACATGGTCAATTTCCAGACGAGGCGTTAACAAGTATAATAGCATGATCAAAGTAACTTACCTGTAAGTGAACTTCGATCATTATTATACGCCGTTAACGCCTCGTCTGGACTCCCCACCCTATACATTGATATTTCCCTCCCAGCTCAATAATGAAAATAATATTTTTCTTTAAACATAATGAAGTTTTCCAACTAGTGTTGCCAAGCTATACAGGAGAGTCGATTTTATTATTATTTTTTTTTTTTTTTACTAGATTCTTTAAACGCGTGTTACTGATACGATGATATCATATACTACATGGTCAATTTCCAGACGAGGCGTTAACGGCGTATAATAATGATCGAAGTTCACTTACAGGTAAGTTACTTTGATCATGCTATTATTAGGTACAAGTCATGATTATGATTGTTATGGTACGTATTCTATTTTTGTCTTATTTAGTTTATTCCTATTCAAATTTTCATAATCCAGTCCATAATAATTATATATTAAGATTTTAAAATCAATTAAAAACACCAAACCTTAACCTGATTGCTGTATAGCATTCGAAACGTCAGGAACCAAAAATCAAGATAAATCAGCAACAAAATATTATAGTCTTAATTCAATACTTTTCATGTGTCTGCTCAAATATCTTTAATATTAAGTTAGAAAAATAGTAGTAAAGAGTTCCAAATTTTAAGCATTTCAACTTTTAGGTGTTCATCAAGTGCTTCATTCATACTTCTTTACTAATATTATTACCAGTTTTTTTTTGTTATATCATGTAAACGCCACTCTAAAAATTTAGATCAGGACTCTGGAAAGGTTATAAAATATTTTTTGTGAGAGAAATCTGAAACTCTACTGTTGTCACATATTTATACTTTTAACCTTAGAATAATAACACCTAACTAACCATAGTTTAGAAAGCAACTAGTTGAAACCTTTTCATTGTAGAATATATTTAATTATTGTTTCACAATATTATTAGTATTATTATATTATTTATAATAATTTGTTCCTCACATTGTGCTGTTTGTACTAATGTTCTAATAAGTTTTTCTTTTTAGATCCCAACTATCTAACCAATTATTTGCCACATGCATCTATCGCCAAACAAAAAGAAAGTATTGGTAAATATAATATTATACTTGACGGTGCCTGTGTCTCCGCATGCAAATAGCAAGAAATCTGTAAGCAACACGTGCACCGACCACGCCACCTAGCCAGCGCGTCATTCGATATTCGCACTTACCCCACTACTTGTCATTCTGACCGGTATAAAAGGACCGGAGCGGCCGCGTCTAAGGCGGTCTTGGCTCTGGCTTGGCACGGTGCACTCGTTGTATTCTGCTAGTAGCTTATCTTAGACAATTGGATATTTGATTTGTGCAAACGAATTAATTATTATTCTCTACTGTAAATTGGTCTTGGTACCTATAATTTATAGTAGATAACTGTAACTATTGTTACCATGAGAACTTAACTATTGTTCTAAACTAGCAAGTAATTATTCTGTTAGTTACTCTGTTGTGATTTTGATAGAATTACTTGAATTACACAGACTTATTTAATATCAAATCTGCATCTTTCATTTATTATGTCCGACTCACTTTCTGCCACATCAGAAGTGGGATCGGATCCACCCCCACTTCAAAATCAAACTAGTTCAGCCAGTTACATAGAACAGCAAATGTCTCTCTTCGCTTCCGGTATGGAAACTATTTTTCAGAAAATAGCCGAAAAAATAAACCCGCACCCTGACAAAACATCTATTTCCATAAAGTTGGTAACTTTTGATCCAGATGAGGCAGATTCCGATATTGTTGACTGGTGTACCTTAAGTGAAATGATTATGAATAAAAAAAGTTTAGAAGGTGTAGACCTGATCATTGCACTTACTCACTCACTGAAGGGTCGTGCCGCTACCTGCCTTACGAAAATACAGCCAGACAAATTATCTTGGCATACTATTAAGGACATCTTGATATCAAACTTCTCGAAACCGATGATGATGCAAGATTATTTCGATCAAATTATTAAGTTTCGCCTGGATAGTAGGAAAAACCCCGCTGAAGCAGGCATGCGCCTTTGGCAATTAATAGAAAAGGTCCCTAACGCCAATTTACCCGAAAATGTTAAAACAGGGTTTACAATCTCAGTATTGTCTCAATGTGACGATAAAATACGTCGAGAACTAAACTCTGTAGTTATTAATGACAAGCATCAACTGTTTCGAACATTAAGGAGCTTTACACTTAAAAGGTGTAATGATGGTTCTTCCACTGTGGAAGTAATAATAATAATAATATAATAATAATAATAGCCTTTATTCAGATCTGCTTAGAATAAATTACATTTTAAATAAAACTTAAGTCTAGTCTACGATTTGAAATTTAGTTGTTTTCTGCAGATCTGTTTGCCAGTCAGCATAGGCCTCCTCCAACCTTTTCCATTCAAGTCTTTCTTGAGCCACTCTGTTCCACATCACTCCTGCCACTTGTCTAATGTCATCATCCCATCTTTTCTGTGGTCTTCCTTTTTTCCTTTTTCCTTCCCTAGGGTACCATTTTGTCACAATTTTGCTCCATTTATCCTTTCCTCTTATCATGTGTCCTGCCCATCTCCACTTCTGTCTCCTAACTTTATGTACTACATCTAAAACCTTTGTCTTGTTTCTGATGTCATAGTTTCTTAGTCTGTCAGACTTCTTCGCATTTAGCATACTCCTTTCCATTGCATGCTGGCAGGTTGTGAGTTTGCTTGTTATATTCTTTGTTAATGCCCATGTTTGGCTGCCATACATAAGAACAGGCAGTATGCAGGTGTTGAGTAATTTGCTTTTAATCTTTATGTGTATGTTTTTGTCTTTCATAATTTCTTTGCTCCAGTACCTTTTCCAGCTATTGGTAATTCTTCTCTCTACCTCTTTGCGTATAGGATCGTTTTGCGTGATTAACTGTCCCAGGTAAATGTACTCGTCCGTGTACTCAATTTGGGTGTTTCCTAAGTTTATGGGAGTTTTCTCTCCATTTGTCATCACTTTTGTTTTACCCGGGTTTAGTTTTAAACCTACCTTCTCGCTTTCCGTTGCTATTTCTTTTATCATTCTTTTTAGGTCTTCTGATGTTTTAGCAAATATCACTATGTCGTCTGCAAACCTCAAGTGTGTAAGTAAGATGCCGTCTACATTGATCCCAAGATTTTCCCAATTGAGACCTCTAAAGATTGATTCCATTACTGCCGAGAAAAGTTTTGGAGACAGGGGGTCTCCTTGTCTAACACCTTTCCCTATTTCGAATGTGTCACCTTTCTTTTCCAATTGAATCCTGGCAGTACTGTTGCAATAGATATTTTTTATTATTCGAATGTATTTGTGTTCAATACCTTGTTCTTTTAGTGCTTCCCAAATCTTTCCGTGATATAAGGAATCAAAAGCTTTACTGTAGTCGACAAATGCAATATAGTACCTAAGCTGGTATTCGTTATACTTCTCTAAAACTTGTCTCACTACGTGGATGTGGTCGATCACTGTGGAAGTAGAAAAAAAAAATTCCGCACTTTTACCACCTTTAGAGGTACTTGCCACTTCTGCGGAAAAATGGGTCATCGTGGTAGCGAATGTCGGGATAAAAATCGCTTTACTAATAAAAACTTTTCTGCGACAAGTAAACCAGACGCTGTGAAGATGAAGACCTTTTGCTACATCTGCCGAGACACCAGCCACATAGCCAGCACCTGTCCTAAGCGGTACGTGAAGCAAGGAGAAGACACTTCCAGCAGCAAGCAGGTCAATCTGTGCCGTAAGGCTGCTCGCGGCACTTTGGAGACGAGTGGTATGAGGTTCTCATTTATTTTTGATTCGGGATCAAAATGCAGTCTTATAAAACAAAGTAAAAGCAACTTTCTTAACGGCGAAAGGTTTCATGGACAAGTAGTTTTAAAGGGCATCGGAGGCAATAATACTGTTTCTTCTTTAAAAGTAAAATGTTCAATTTGCGTCCAAAGTTGTCTACTAGATGTCATTTTTTACGTATTACCAGACGAGTGTTTAAGCGAAGAGGTTTTATTTCTACATCTGGTGGTAAAAGTGCGGAATTATTTTTTCAAGTGGTAGTGCCATGCTTGTTACCTTCGGGTAGCAGCCGAATGGGCCGGCACGCCCCGTATAGTACCACTCTCTCACAGAAGACCGGCGTGAAGTGGCAGCTATGCTGTCGCGTTTCGTCCGGTAAGTGAGAGTCCGGGAGGCCCACTCCCCATCCCTACTCCCGTCCTTCTCCCTCCTCCCTCCCTCCCCTTCCTGAAAGGCCGGCAACGCATCTGCAAGCCCTGTGGTGTTGCAGATGTCCATGGGCGGAGGTGATCACTTACCATCAGGTGAGCCTCCTGCCTGTTTGCCCCCTTTGTCCCATAAAAAAAAAAAATATTAGGTCGTGATATCTTGCAAACGGGAGTTTCTGTTGAAATAAACAGCGACAAACTTATATTCTTTAAACCTAAACTCAGTAACTTTTGTTTCAAACTCAACTCGAACACGCAGCTTATTGATACCGACTTAACCGGTCATGATAAAGACATATTGGTAGGAATTTTGAATAAATATTCTGACCACTTTATTGAGAAATAACCGACTACGCAGGTTAGTACCGAGACCTTAAAAATAGATTTAATTGATCCCAATAAGATAGTTCATAGGCGCCCCTATAGATTATCCCCCATTGAATTACAAACCGTTAATGAAAAAGTCAAAGAATTATTGGATGCCAAAATTATCCAAGAGAGTTCATCTCCGTTCGCAAGTCCTTGCTGGTAAAGAAGAAAGACGGTAGTGATCGTATGTGCGTTGATTATAGGGAATTGAATAGGAACACACGACCTGATAGCTATCCCCTCCCACTAATTAATGACCAGATAAATAAGTTACATAAAGCAAACTTTTTCTCCACGGTTGATATGGCCTCTGGATTTCACCAAATTAAAGTACACGAAGACTCTATAGAAAAAACCGCGTTTGTTACTCCTACCGGCCAGTTTGAATTCTTGAAAATGCCATTTGGGCTTAGAAACGCTCCACAAGTCTTTCAGAGAGCCATAAATAACTCAGGGAGTTAACGACGATAGAATACTAGTTTACATGGATGACGTACTTTCTGCATCAGAAACTGTTGAGGAAGGCCTAGCCAGACTTGACAAGTTATTAGAAACTCTTTCAAAAGCCGGGTTTTCATTTAATTTCAAGAAATGTTCGTTTATGAAAATGAAAATTGAGTATCTGGGATTTGTAATATCTTCCGGGCAAATTAGACCAAACCCACGTAAAATAGAAGCTTTGCAAACATTGCCAACGCCTAGCACCGTAACACAAGTAAGACAGTTAATCGGTCTGGCATCTTATTTCCGTCAATTTATCCCAAACTTTTCAAAATTACTAAGGCCTCTATATCCTTTAACTGCTGCAGGGAAAGGCAAAATTTTATGGAAATCAGAACATGACGAAATTCTTAAAACTATCATTAATCACTTAACATCTGAACCGATTTTAAAGATTTTTGATCCTACTTTGCCAATAGAGCTCAATACGGACGCAAGTAGCGATGGTTATGGAGCAGTACTAATACAAAAGGTTAATAATCTACCCCACGTAGTTGCCTATTTCAGTCATCGAACCAATGATGCAGAAAGTCGTTATCATTCTTATGAGCTCGAGACTCTAGCCGTAGTTAGAGCTGTAGAGCATTTTAGACATTACCTATATGGACATAAATTTACAGTTTTCACTGACTGCAATGCTTTAAAGGCTTCTCATTCCAAAAGAGACTTGACACCAAGAGTTCACAGATGGTGGGCTATTCTTCAGTCTTACGACTTTGAGGTGATTTATAAGGAAGGGAAAAATATGGCTCATGCTGACTCTCGTAACTTTTCTTTAAATGATAAATCTCCTAAAACAATTAACTTCTCAGAGCTAGAAAAAGGGTGGTTACTAGAAGAACAACAACGGGATTCTGATATTAAGGATATAATTTCTAAAATAAGAACGAATAATTATCCAATCGAAATATCACGTACATACGATATAAGACACGGCATTCTTTACCGAAAAATTGAGCGCTGTAAACTTTCAAAATGGTTACCCATGATTCCGAAATCCCTGACATGGACTCTTATCATGTTCACAATGAAATCAAACATCTTGGTTATGAAGAGACCCTCGACAAACTGTACGACCTTCCCTGGTTCCCCAATATGGCAAAATTTGTGAAAAAATATGTTGATTCGTGTGTAATATGTAAGGCATCTAAAGGCCCTTCCGGTGCACAACAAGTCCGATTGCATCCTATTCCAAAACCCGCTGTCCCTTGGCACACTATTCATTTAGACCTAACAGGCAAGCTAAGTGGAAAAAGCGAAAGGAAAGAATATTGTTCCGTGGCGATAGACGCCTATACAAAATTCGTAGTTTTAGAGCATACTACTTCTTTGAATTCATCTCATGCAATTAAAGCTGTTAAAAATATAGTAAATCTGTTCGGTGCCCCAAAACGAATAGTTGCTGATCGTGGACGCTCATATGATAATTCTGACTTTAAGAACTTTTGTAAAGATTACAATATCCAGTTACACCTGATTGCCACGGGAACCAGTAGGGCCAACGGTCAGGTCGAGAGAATAATGCGTACCTTAAAAAACATACTAATAATAATTGAATGTGATTCGGATAGTCCATGGCAGGATAAGTTAGGGGAAATTCAATTAGCCCTTAACAGTACTCGCTCTAGAGTCACTAAATTTTCCCCTATAGAACTAATGTTTTAGTAGAAGATCCGAGCCTACATCGACCTTCACCGAGCTGATAATAGAATGAAACTTATTTTATAATAAATTTAGTATATTAGAAAATATAATAAAAATGGGTTGGCTAAAAAAATCCTGGTCAAAATATTTTTAACTATTTTTTAAAAAATGATTTTTTATTGAATTTTGCAACATCAAGATAATAAGAAAATTTTATACTGACTTGAAAGTAAAAAACATATAGAATATGCCGACGTTGGGTTGGCTATTATTTACGTGGACGAACTACTGGGTTGGCAGGTATAAACAGGTATGTCGTACCAGCTACTTTCACATGATTGGATAATAGAAAAAAAAATAAATCAACATAAGCGTTGTTTTATTGCGAACACGTTGATATAGGGTTGTCTACAAAAAAATCGGTCCTAATAGAGGTTTGCGAATTTTAAAGATTTAAATTTCGACGCGTGGAAATGAGTGAAAGAGAGATCCGAGGTAAGTATAATGTGCAATAATAAAGGACCCAACACTGCAGTCGTGTCTGATAGGACTCTGAACATAAGAAAGTGCACATGCTCGGTACGTAAATTATGGAGGGTAGAGGTACCTCTACTACCTTCCACATAGTAAACAGTATGCGTTATTTTGGAGCAACTGACATTTGAATAGCAAAAAAAATAATTAATGAAATACATAACAATCTAATATATTTAATATAATTCTTTATAATTCTAATATAAGAGAAACAAAGTGAACTGCCGAAAATTCAAATAAAAAAATGATCGACTAAAGATCTTGTTTGAAAATTTTTGTTACAGAACAACATAAATACAAAAATAATAATAATGAAAAACATAATAGTTAATAAACATTTTCTATTCAAAATCTGATTCATCAGAAGTAAAATTGTGACACTCAAATTCATCGGATTCATTAGGTTCTTTCTCATTTACTTCCATTTCAATAATGTCCTGGATTTTCAAAGGAGTTTGATCTCCAATAAAACCTGTTGGTTTTAAAAAACCATCTAAATGCCAACCGTAGTTTACAGGGTCAAACTTCGCACATATAGAATCAGTTGCATTAAGCCACATAGAATTTACATATATTGTTCTTAAAATTTTTTGTAGTAGGGAAATCCAACATGGTGGTATAAAATTGGAGTCAAAACTTTTCATCTTATTTAAAAATTGTTCGCTGTCTTCTTTTGCGCCGTACTTCTTAAAAAAAATTACACTGTTTACTATATGGAGGGTAGAGTTTTTCAGTTTTTTAAGTGGTAGTGCCATGCTTGTTACCTTCGGGTAGCAGCCGAATGGGCCGGCACGCCCCGTATAGTACCATTCTCTCGCAGAAGACCGGCGTGAAGTGGCAGCTATGCTGTCGCGTTTCGTCCGGTAAGTGAGAGTCCGGGAGGCCCATTCCCCATCCCTCCTCCCATCCTTCTTCCTCCTCCCTCCCTCCCTTTCCTGAAAGGCCGGCAACGCCAGATGTCCATGGGCGGAGGTGATCACTTCCCATCAGGTGAGCCTCCTGCCCGTTTGCCCCCTTTGTCCCATAAAAAAAAGAGGTACCTCTACCCGCCATAGTTTACGCACCGAGCATGTGCACTTTCTTATATTCAGGGTCCCATCAGACACGACTGCAGTTTCGGGTCCTTTATTTGTTTTGGGTCCTTTATAGTTTTGGGCACATTATACTTACCTTGCGAATCATTTTCTATCCTAATTACCACTTGTCTTACGGTGAAGGAAAACATAGTGAGGAAACCTGCACGTCCGAGAGAACCTAGCAAGTTTTCGAAAGACATGTGAAGTCTCGTATTCGTACTGAGGGAGGCCCGTGCCCAGCAGTGGGACGTTAAAAAGGGCTGATGATGATGATGTTGATGATGATACTTACCTCGGATCTCTCTGTCACATTTCCACGCGTTGAAATTTAAATCTTCAAAATTTGCAAACCTCTATTAGGACCGATTTTTTTGTAGACAACCCTATATCAACGTGTTCGCAATAAAACAACGCTTATGTTGATATAATTTTTTTTCTATTATCCAATCATGTGAAAGTAGCTGGTACGACATACCTGTTTATACCTGCCAACCCAGTAGTTCGTCCACGTAAATAATAGCCAACCCAACGTCGGCATATTCTATATGTTTTTTACTTTTAAGTCAGTATAAAATTTTCTTATTATCTTGATGTTGCAAAATTCAATGAAAAATCATTTTTTAAAAAATAATTAAAAATATTTTGACCAGGATTTTTTTAGCCAACCCATTTTTATTATATTTTCTAATATACTAAATTTATTATAAAATAAGTTTCATGCTATTATCAGCTCGGTGAAGGTCGATGTAGGCTCGTATCTTAGACCATTTGGTGTACAAGGAAATTCTTTAGAACTTTCTAAAATAGCTAATCCTTATGATGACGAGCCATCCTGATTAAATATAGATGATATTCGATCAAGTGCCTCTAGCAATATTATTAAATCTGCTCAAGCAGACTCTCTTCGCTTTAACAAAGGCAAAGCTAGGGTACGACCTTTTTCAGTAGGTGATTTCGTATTTGTAAAGTCCGAAGAAAGGCACCAAACAAAATTAGATCGGAAATTTAAAGGTCCATTTAAAGTAACTGCTGTACTGCAAAATGATCGTTACGAATTAAAGCATATTGATGGTTCAAATCGAGTATATAAATTTTCCCATGAACATTTACGAGAGGTACACCGAGGCCCATCTGAATTTATAGAAATGGCCGAATATTTTAGTGACAATGACGTGACGGTGGATAATTCAGATAACACTGTTCATGAAACCGACAGACATTCAGATAATATTGAAGTTAATAATCAAACTAATGATATTGAAATTAATAACCAGTCCCAAAATAATTCGGATACTATATCGGTTAGTTCTGAGCACACAATAACTGCACGTTCTGATACCTTATCTAACACTATGTCTGCCAACTCTGATACTATATCTGCCAACTCTAATACTATGTCTGCTAACTCAGATACTGACTCTGTACAATCTGAACCTTTCAATGTTGTGATACAAGCTGATGTTCACAGAACTAAAGACAGTACATAAAACAATTAGTGTAACTTTCATTGAAGGGCATGTGCCGGTCCAATGGCTACAGGGAATGATAATTCCGGACTAGCACAGAATGACAAAAGCTACAGGGAATGATAATTCCGGACTAGCAAAAGATAACTATAGTTTTGCAGGGCTTAGCCAGACCAAAACTATTTGTTTCTAGCCTGAAGGGTCAATACAGACCGGACCTGATGTTTAGATGTTAGATAGATTTTTGTCAGGATAGTTGAGTAATATTTAGTTTTTTTTTTGCTCACAGATACCTAAGATTGTAAAGGAGAGCGTGCGAGGACGCACGCACGTCAGCATGGCAGTGACGGTGCCTGTGTCTCCGCATGCAAATAGCAAGAAATCTGTAAACAACACGTGCACCGACCACGCCACCTAGCCAGCGCGTCATTCGATATTCGCACTTACCCCACTACTTGTCATTCTGACCGGTATACAAGGACCGGAGCGGCCGCGTCTAAGGCGGTCTGGGCTCTGGCTTGGCACGGTGCACTCGTTGTATTCTGCTAGTAGCTTATCTTAGACAATTGGATAATTGATTTGTGCAAACGAATTAATTATTATTCTCTACTGTAAATTGGTCTTTGTACCTATAATTTATAGTAGATAACTGTAACTATTGTTACCATGAGAACTTAACTATTGTTCTAAACTAGCAAGTAATTATTCTGTTAGTTACTCTGTTGTGATTTTGATAGAATTACTTGAATTACACAGACTTATTTAATATCAAATCTGCATCTTTCATTTATTATGTCCGACCCACTTTCTGCCACATACTTAATTATAAAAATAATCCACTAAAAAAATGTGACGCAGTTTGGAGTTTTGCAGTCAGATTTTAGATTTTCATAATAATATGTTAAAGTAAAAATTATTGTAAATTACATACCTATATAATATTATTATTTGCAGACCATGGGGCTTCTTCATCATCATACAAGCCCCAAAGTAATACTAATAGGAACCAGCAAAATCTTGGTAAGCAAGTAAATATTTTTTTATTTTGAGGATAAGTGTTTATGAATGTAGAAACTTGGGTGTGGTGCCCAAAAAAGGACTATAAGATTTAATAAATAGTTCAATTTTTCAAGATGTCTTGTTTTTATTTCTATAGAAAAACGGAAGACAGCAAGAAAAATTACGTCGTCGAGGAGATCTATGGGGAGGCCTATGTGTAGCAGTGGACGTGTTGTTGCTGAGATGATGATGATGAAGATCATGGTAAGCAAGCAATTAATATTTTCAATCCGACAAGCAATTAATATTTTCTTCCATGTAGAAACATAGTTGGGGTTACAAGTAACTTAATAGTTAAGTACTTACTGTGATAAATTTTTACAGGAGAGCAGAGAGCAGCCGGGACATCGACGCATAGCAGAGAGCAGCCGGGACATATACGCAAGAATCTTCACTCAAGAACCAAAGGAATAGTCAATATATATGAACCAGCAACAACATCATGGTAAGTAAGCAAATAGGTGTTTATCCATGTACAAACATAGTTGGGGTTAATTACTGTGAATAGTACCTGCATTAAACTAAGTCTTATTTTCACAGGGGAGCACAGACAGCCAGTGTATCAACGCAAGAATCTTTATTCTAAAGAACCAGAGGAATAGTCAATGTACCAATAATCAGCAAAATCATGGTAAGTAAGCTAATAATATTTTTAATTCCTGTTCATCCATTTAGAAATATAGTCGGGGTAGAAATACACCGTGTTAAGTAGCATTAAAACTACATTTAGATCTAGTGACAAATGTGCTTATAAAAGACAAAGACAACAGCTGCTACATAAAAAGTTTGATTTGGGCACCCATGACCTACATACTATAAGAAGTAGCAAATGGTTTATTTACTAAGTCTTATTTTTATTTTTACAGGATAGCTGAGAGCAGTGGGGAAAACAAATAATGAAGACCCTGGCAACCGGGGCAATAGATTAATCCCTAAAGTGTTCATTTAAGGATTAATCTGATGCCCCTGTAACCAACATCAACAAACCACATCAATTCAAAGAAAAGCAAATGTAATAAAAGTAAAATTAATGTCTTTAACATTAAGCCATACTAACATATGTTGTGCTCATGAATGAATTCCCTCAGCAGAACTCGAACCCGCGACCGCTGGTATAGTCAGTAGAGTCACTACAAACTGAGTCGAACTTATCATTATGCAAATGAAAGTTAAATATTTTTTTATGTCCTTTATGTTATTAATATACTAATGACTCGACCTCGCTTCGCTCAGGTCATTATATCGTTTATATGTTAATTTATATGTTTACCTTGTTAACCAACTGTCACTATCCCAAAATTTCATCAAAATCTGTCCAGTGGTTTTAAAGTGATTTGGTCACAGACAGACATGCAAATTGTAAAAAATTCGACCTCTGTATTGTTAAATTGATTTATAAACAAAATATTTAATTTATAGATTCAAATAATTTAGAATTTTGTTAAATGTAATAGATACATTTTACTCACTGTTTATCTTATTTTTTAATTAGATGTATAAATATTATCTTTGTTTTAGTTGTTTAATTCTCTTTTTCTTTCTTCTGTTTTTTATTTGTTTTTGTTATATGTGAAAACTTGATTGGTTTAATATGTCATTGGTTTATGTAATGTCTTCTTATTATTTATTTAATATTGTGCTATTTGTGGCATATGCCATAAATAAAAAGGAGAACTGTTATCCTCGTACGACAAAAGAGACTACCAGACCTTCTATGTTGACAAAAATATAAAATAAGTAATGTATATACATAATATGTTTGTTTCTGTATTTAATATTGTTTACTGTAAATGTTTTTTGATCATAAAATATTATAATTGCCATTATTAGCATGTGTAAAACTAGTGAAACGATGGTCAAGAATTTCCAACTTTGTAAAGTCTACTACTAAGTATATATTTGAATTTTATTGTTATAAGAATTATTAATGTTCAAATAAATTATAATATTTTTTTAATCATATTTTTTTTATTTTTACCCTTTGTGCCTAAGGTAAAATATTAATGAACAATAATATAAATATATATATATAGCTACGTATATTCTACCCCCCTGCCCCTAGAAGTTTTCGACCCTACTAAATAGATGGCGCTTTTTAAGCATTTCCAGTTTCGACGGCGAAGTTGTACCTCAATTTATATATGTAGCAATATACTCTATGGCAGTCCGCGTCGAGCGCTTGTGACGGAAGCACGCACGGCCGTGGAGTCAAGTCACGCGCATCACGCGTAATTTTTATTTTGTTTTTCTCGTTTTGGCTCGTACAAAATCATGTCGTCGTCGTCGACCGAAGAATGGTCTAACGAAAGAACATTAAAATTCATTGAGTTGTTGGCTGCAGAGCCAGTTATTTGGGATCCCAAGCACAAACAACATAAGCTTAAACATAAGGTACGCAAATACTTGTCTTTTATTTACTTTTGCACGACTCGTAATATTGTAATGCGTTTGGGCTTCTGTTTTGGTTTCCTATAAATACCTAGTACTTATAGTGTACTGCCGATCTATTCTGTAAGGAATTCATCGTTGAATCATCTTTGGAAAACGGAAAATTCATGCGACTGTCAAATTGAGTTCGCCTATGATTCACGATGAGTCAACGATGAATTCCTTCAGAATAGATCGGCTGTACCTACCTATCATCATAAGTTCGTTCGTTTCTGTATCGTAACGCAATTACTCAGATATTGCGAATGGCTTTATCTCGTTTTCTCGTCGTTCTTTTAAAATATTTGAAACATCGAGTAAACGAAATAGTGGACGTGATCAATATTATGTATGAAAAACCTTCAAAACACGGCGAGAAACCAATCGAAATGAGATAGTGCGTTGCCATACAGAAACGAACAAACTTTGGTGCTGTGAATAGGGTAGCTGTACTAGTTACTGGCCTATAGGTAGCCTATAGGCCTCCAGATAAAAAGTAAGTAGGTAATATCGGTTGGCCAGAAGGGTCAACTGGTCAACAATGAACCTCTCAAATTTCTAATAGTCATAGCTCCTAATATTTTACTTAGGGCTTATTATTTTTATTTTTAGGTACACGATGCTTGGGTGAGACTAGGGGAAGCGATGAACATTGGCGTTGAAGAGCTAAAAGCAAAAAAGAAATCCTTGATGGCATCTATCAGACCGTTAGTCAATAAAAAAAAGCTTCACTTCGATCTGGATCCTCGGCTGAAGATGTGTACCAACCAACATGGTTTGCCTACGATGCAATGGATTTTTTTTTTGGGGTCATTATATGATGTAAAGAAAACAACAAATACAGAAGAAGATGTAAGCTATTTAATTCTATTTAATTTACAATGTTAAAAAGTTTATGTGATGACGATGATGTGTGAGTTTGTGTGTGTATGCGTGTTCGTATGTATGTATGTGTAGAAAACATGCGTGGCTTGACTGTTATTCATTAAGATTATAAAAATAATTAGCAAATTCATTTCTAATTTGGGTAATATCGCTTGAAGGGCGTCTGGGTATCCGTTGTAATGATCTAATTCCTGTAGTATCAGTATAGTTTTGTCTCCAAAGGCCATCAACATGTGATTCGTCAACTATAGAATCAAAAGTTTAGGGTGGAGTGTAAATGTCCCGAGAGTGTTTACTGTTTCTTAAAAAATTATGTAACAAAATACAGGTCATAGTTACAAGGGGCACTTTATCTATTTCGATTTCTATAGGTTTTTTAAAAATTCTAAAAGCTGATGTTAATACATCGAAAACATTTTCTACGACAACGCGACTACTAGACAGATTGTAATTAAAAATACGTTCTTTAGTGCCAATATTATGATTACCTACAAAAGGTTTCATAATATGTTTATGTAAGGCAAAAGCTCCGTCGCTAAGAAATACGTATGGAACACTTTCATTTCTTCCGGGCAATGGAGTATCTGGTGGTAGATTTAAAGTACCCGCGTTAATCTTTTGCCACAGTAAACAATTTTTAAAAATCCCTCCGTCACTGATCCGCCCCTGGCCTCCAATATCCGCAAAAATAAAACGATAATCACTATCAACTAAAGCCATTAGTACGACACTATAAGTATTTTTAAAGTTATAATATTCTGAGCCACTATGTGCTGGGCATTTAACAGTAATGTGCTTTCCATCTATAGCCCCAATGCATCGTGGAAACCATCTTCTAAATCCCTTTTCAATACGTAACCACTCGTCTGGTGTTTGTGGTATCTGAAACAAGAAATATTTATTTCATTACTTAAGAGTCCAAAATTTATAATAAGTAATTAAAATTCATGTTTTTTTTTGTTTTAAACTGAAAATGAAAATACGCAACATGAAAATACTCAAAGTCGGAATGAAAATACCCGTAAAAATGCATCAACGAATGTACAGAAAAAGCGCCGCCAAAATTTTGACGTAGAGGATGCTCAAAGACACTTAAATAATAGTTTCCAAACTCTGAATGATATTTTAAGTAACAAAAAAAAGGAAGAAGACGAATGTGACATGTATGCCAAACTTCTAGCAACAAAGCTGAGAAAAATTCCAGATGGGATTCGGCAAAGAATCATGTATAAAATTGATGGTTTACTTCTGGAATATACTTATCTGGATCATATCAACAACCGATATTTTTTTTCACCCTACTCATCTTCAACACCATCTCCAGCCAATACCAACATTATTTAAGGGTCTCCAATGTATGTACCTTCTCCAGCCAATACCAATATTATTCAACAATCTCCAATCTATGCACCATCTCCAGCCAATACTAATATTATTCAGAGATCTCCAATCCATACACCATCTCCGGCTACTGTTCAACAACTTCTATAACAATAAGCATACCAGAAAATAGTGCAAGTTTGCAGAATACAGATTACCTACCTAGTATATCACAAAATGTAGCTGGCACAACAGAACGGCAAGACAGAATAAATATTTTATCTCAACAACAATAATACCTGGAAACAATATTATAGATACTGCATTCTTCAATGCTGATTAAATATTTCACCTGTTTTGCAATACTCACAGCCGTACTCAGAGTCGTTTAATTATTAATTAGCCTAAATAATGATTAAAAATCACTCTTACACCTGTGCTCTTAAGATATATATTTTTCAAATTTTAACTAAATTTTAACTTTACTGAACGACTAAATGACTCTGAGTACGGTTGTATGTTTCCTATATTTTTAAATAATAGATCATTTCTTACTTACTTTAATTTGATCCTTTAGAACAGAGTTAATAGCTTTGCAATCTTCAGGCACTATTAAAGAAATGACTTGATGTGAAACCTTGAAAAGAAAGTGAAGACTTCGATAACTGTCGCCTGTGGCTAAATAGCGCAACGTTATTGCTAAACGTATTTTTGGTGGTATAGCCATTCTCATTTGTGTATCATGTTTTTTAATTAGAGGTCCAATTTTGTTCAACAAAAATTCGAAATCAGTTATTGACATTCGGCAGAAGTTACGAAACTCTCCAGAGTCCTCGCAAGTTAGTTCTCTAATAAAATTGTTCATACTGCTTCTGTAACAAATTAATGATTAAATTGCATATAGCTAACAACTATGTTTTATTTTTTTAAATGTCATCGCAGATAAACTATGTAGGTACATATTAATAGGGTAACTACTGTCGAAGATAATACGATAGTTTGGTTCAAAAATTCAAATTTCAAAAAGCATCCTGTCCGGTATTCGAAACCTTGACCTTATGGTAAATGTTTATTTATCGGAAAAAATTGCAAGTTTTGTCGTGGGTAGTTAGGCACATAAAGAGAGTTTGTTAGTTTGACTACAAGGAACATGTAGTTAAAATATTTACCACCTTAATAATATTTGAATACTTGTACATACCTCGTTCTATTGCGATGAATTGATGTCATCCACCATCTCCGTTGGCGAGGACGACGACGACGATGACGAGGGATGTTTGTTCTTAAAACATTGATATAATTTGCTATGCTAAAAATGCACAGCGCGCACGCTGCCACAGTTTCTACGTCCATTCCGATGCAAAGGCAAGAGGCGTAGTGCGGCGCGTGGCGAGTAGAGCAGTGTGTGGACAGAGAGGGCAAACTCGCGGCAAAGCGAGGAGCAGGAGCGAGAGCAGCGCGAGGAGCATAGTATGGCCGGGGTATTAATTAGACGACACAATTGGCTCAGTTTGTGGCGATCCTACTTTCTACGCCAGCGCCAGTCGCAGGTTCGAGTCCCTTTGGGGGCATTCATTTGTTAAGCACGAATGTTTGTAGCCTCGTAGCTTACCAATACAGTTACCACGGAACTAAATGGCGGTGTGTGTAATAATGTCTATTTATTATTTATTTATTATTTTATTTAGGGTATATAAGCTAATTAAAGTATTTCATTATGGTTGAATAAAAAATGGGTCTTTAAACTCACCCCTTCTATTCCTGTTATTTTTAAAAACCACTCATTTGCTAGAAATTGGACTTGGAAAAGTATTTTATTTTTTTATTACATTTAATAAATATATTAAATACAATTTTTGAAAATAAATTCGAGAAATGCGAGATGTAATCTGTTATAAATTCATGATGAGTTTGCTTTAAGGTAACTGAGAATGATTTTATTTGTAAATCTTGTTGGAATCACGCCAATAATACACCTCAAAGTTAAAACCCACCAAGAGTACAGCTTATGGGTCATCGTCGAGTATGTATTCTATATGGACGATCCCTTCTGCGACGAATTCGACACCACCAACTAAAAAATAGTCCAATGCACCAACGGAGAATATGCGAAGTTGTAAAAGAATGGATTTTGGCCCGCATAGTTGGCAAAACTGATTTATTTATTTTAGTAATATAAAAAATAAGACTCATTTTAGAGTGTGTCAATATTATAATATTGAGTATAATATTAAGATAATTATTTCAGTTACTTAAAAAAATATTAAGTCTATTTAAAAATTAGTAATAATTCCGCCGCGTCTGTCTGTCGCTAAACTCAAAAACTATTACACCGATTTTCATGCTGTTTGCACCAATTAATAGAGTGGTTCCTGAGGAAGGTTTCAGTATATAATTTGTCAAGTTTTTTTATACACTAGCGGAACCTGCTGCTTAGCTCGTGCTAAATCTAGTGACAAGCCTAAGCGGAGCTAAGGCGAGTCGCTAACAGTTAATTATAATATTGTTGGAGGCTTATATTCTTAATTACATACAAGTAGATAAAATATATTTTATAATAAAACATTATTTTCATCATTACACAATGACGTGTGTTTTTAAGGCTGATAATATATTCTAGATGGGTGTTTCAAGTGTTATTTGTCACTCTTGTTGGGTGCGAGCAAAAAAAGCAACTCGTAATTTCCATTCTGGCCCCTCAACTTCTGCACCATCTTTAATAACCGTCAACGATGCAAATCCTCAAAATACATTGTCTACAATATTACCTCATCCAAGAATACCTCGTTTGCAAGAAGAATTATCAAGAGCCCCCTCTTACTGCCACAACAATAGTTTTACCTGATTATTTTAGACCTATTGAAACAGAGAAAAAATGCTTTATAAAAGGATGTCAAAGAATTGAAAGAAACCAAATACCACTTTCATTGCGAAAACAATTGCTTAAAACGTGCAATTATTATGTACCTCCGAAAAATCGCCTTTGTGATTTTCATTTAACATGTACATCATGGGACTCTCTCAAGGATGCTATTATTGATTCCTCTAAAAACACATTTAACGCTAAACAAATTCAAGATATGCTATCATTAAAGGATTCAAATATCAATTTATTGGATTTCGAAGACATCGATGTTATAAAATATAATCTCTTTTATAACTGGATCGGTTTTAATAAAGTCAATTTAGACAGATATTAAGTGAGGTTCCTCAGTTTATGAATTTTAAAAATGATTCTACTATGTTAGCTATTTATTTAATTAAACTTAGAACTGGAGACTCCAACGCCAGGTTATCAACACTTTTTCAAATTCAAAAAACTACATTGGCTAATTATTTGAGCAAATCTATAAATCTTATGCGTGATTACTTTGTACCGCGTCATTTAGGACTTCATCAAATAAACAAGCAACAAATAATAGCAAGAAATCTGCTCATACCAAATCAATTATTTGGTTTTCATAATAACCAAAATAAAGCAATAGTAATATTAGATGGCACGTACACACACTTAAAAGAGTTCAAATTATAAATACCAAAAGAAGACATATAGTCTTCATAAACACCAAAATCTTATTAAGCCATACTTAATTGTGTGTACCGATGGGTATATAATCGACGTTATGGGCAGCAACAATTTCAGATGCCGAAATTGTCAATAAAGAATGTACCAGTGAATCCATATTATGACAATATTTTCAACCTGGAGATGCTTTTATACTGGATAGGGGTTTCCGCGACGCCTTGCATTTACTGAATCAAGGTGGTTATAGAACAAATATGCCAGCGTCTGTAGAAGAAGGTGAAACGCAACTATCAACATTAGTTGCAAATAGATCTCGGACAGTTACGAATTACGATGTGTAGATGGGTTATAGAAGTGGTAAATGGCCGTTTTAAGCGAGACTTTAAGCTCTTCCGCCAAGATGTTTTTAATAAATCGTCGATACATGTAATGGAACATTTTAAAGTAGCTACCGCTCTCATTAATATTATATTCATTCTGTTATTTTCAACCGTGATGATGCGCAGAATATTCTGGAAAAAATTAAGTGAATACGTGATCAGTAACAATTTAAATCGGCGTAGGGTGCAATTTCAGCTAATAGATACCAGTGCAAACTATTTAATTGATTTTCCTGAGCTGTCTTTCAATGATTTGGTTCTTATATCGTTGGGTACCTATCAAATAAAACAAGCTCGATCATATTATGGGGAACATGTAAGGACAAATGGCTCTTATATTATAGAAGTATACAAGGAGGTGGATAGGGCCATACTACAGGAGCTATCAGCATCTCAAAGTACTTGGCTATTACGAGGAAAGATAAAGTCAAGGCATATGAGTAATAAAATATACTTTGTTTACATTTTAGTTGACAGTTCTTTAAGCGGGAGAAATGCAATACTGCAATATTACTGCAGCTGTATTGAAGGAAACAGAACAGTTGGTTGCTGTGCTCACACAATGAGCATAATATGGTTTCTTGGTTGGGCACGGCACCAAGGATTTGTAACACCTCCTACAAAATTATTGGACAATATTTTAATATTTTATACCGATAACGAGGACGATTTATAAATATGTACCTTACCTGCCTCGGTGGTGTAGTGGCTAGCATGTACGGTCACACTCAGGGAGGTCCTGGGTTCGAGTCCTAAGTCGGGCCAAGTTTAGTTATTCAGTCTTTCTGTTTCATAAGCCTCAGTAACAGCCCGGAGTTAGGTAGTTGGCGGTGTTTCACCCCCGTGTCTCGGGGAGCACGTAAATTACACAATTTGCAAGAGGAAAACAGTTTACATTTAGCAAATAAATTATCTCATAGGCACGTATATTTTAAAAATCAAATAATGAACGTCAGATTAGCCACACAGTTACTGAGCAGGAGTGTTTTAAAAGCATTAGAATTTTGTGACAAAACTTTGAAAATTTCTGAATTCAAAGATTCTGAAAGTACTGCGGAATTCATAACTTTTTTAAATGATCTATTTGATATATGCGCATGCGTGCGGTATTTCGATGATAGTATTTTGTGACAACTGAAAGTATTTTAATCTATCTGTGAATAATGACATTTTTATTTGAAAGTGACATAATGTAGGTATTTGATAATAAAATAATAATCTAGTGACATATTGCAGGTATTTTTATACGAATTTTTTATCATTTTTTTTTTATCGTGCGGGTAGACTTGACGTCGGTCGAAACAAAGACCTCTTGTAAATTAAATAAACATCCATTTGAGATTGTTTATGTTTCATCTTATCGTTTGTATAAGTTGCTAGCGAGAAATGTAACTCGAGCACTTATAACTTAAACAAAAAGTTCTCGGTAACGTGAGTAACGTAAACATTCAATCTCAAGTGCTTCGCGCGCGTTAATGTAAACAAGCGCCGGTGTGGAGGTGTGACTTGATTTTTTGCGCGTTTGGAAGTGAGTGGGTTAACACACGAAATTTTGAAAGACACATAAGCCACAATCGTTTTGCATAATATCTCCATCGAACTGTCACATCGAACTCCATGATCCAGGAGCAATATGGGCTCATTTAAAGCCAGCAATTGACTTTGCAAAGAACCTATGCCCGTCAGCAAGAGTTCTTCATATATGGTCAGACGGACCAACCACACAGTACAGACAAAAAAAAACTTTTATTTATTCAATAAAATGATCGTTGGAAGACATATTTGACTACGCAACATGGTCTTACTTCGAGACATCCCACGGAAAAGGGCCAGCAGATGGTGTAGGCGGTGCTATAAAAAGAAAATTGAATGACCTTGTTGCTTATGGACACGATGTACCGTCAGCAGAAGTTGCATAATATGATTTGCTGAAAGTCCAAGAGTCTGATGTCATCAAATTCTATATATCTGAAGAAAACTTTACTAAAATGCAAGACTTAATACCCGATAATCTCTTGGCACTTCCTGGCACGATGAAGGTGCACCAAATTATAGTTAACAATTCGGAATTTGTGTTTTACAGGGATATTAGCTGCTTTTGTGGCACTGAAAATAGAGGGCTATGTCAATGCTATGACCGTAAAGAGCATAGTCTTATTCCAAAAGAGAAGAACATCAAACAAGCAATCCCGAAACCGGCCAAGCAACAAAACTGCAACAAACGAAGAAAAAAATCATATTCATCGGATACAGAAATAGATTTGGATGTGACTTACGCAGATACAAGTGAATATGAAGAAGATGAAATTTCTATAGTTGAATTGGATGGGAATGACTTGATTGAGATTAATGAGATGGCAGTAGATGAAAATGAGGTGATAGTTTATGAAAATGAGATGGTTGTTGGTGAAAATGAGGAAGAGATAGTAGATGAGGTGGTAGCAAACAAAATGGTAGCTGATGATAATGAGATGTTAAGAGAGGAAATAGTTTTAGACAAAATGGTGGTAGAGGACATGTTACTGGAAATGGGGATGCAAGGTATGGAAATAGATCATAATATGAATGATCAATGTGAATATAAGAAGAAGGAGAAGGAAAAACCAAAGGATGAAAAAGAGGACGAAAATTTACAGAACAACGAGGGCAATCCACATGAAAAGAGGGGAAGAAATAGTTTTATAATTTTGAATAATTAGAGACTAGAGATCGAAATGTGTTCAAGCTCCTTTAAAAGTTCCTATCATCAAATTGTGACAGTACGTTGATTAGTTTTAAAGAATAAAAGTGTGTTTTTTTCTTAAATTGTAGCTCTATTATTTGCTTTTCATTACAGATGATCCCTCGAGTTGTTTGTTCAAAAATATTCCAGAAATGTGACTGTTGAGTATGCAGCTTTACATTTACCATTTCTTGACATTTCATGACAATACCATTTACTAACCATTTCTTGACATACAACTTTTTTGAATATGACTAGGGTTCATTCATTAGGGGAAATCGTTGGGCTTTGTTCCCGGGAAATCAAGTTTGAGAAAAGGCAAGAACTCGAGAAATCATGTAGGTACCTATATATAGTAATTAAATCGCCGTTTGTTATGTTGCGTGAAGGCGCGGGTTGATAAATTGAAATCAAACAGGTAAGTCTTTTCACTTTTATTGACACATCATGGCTTTATTATTCATATTATTTTTATCCCTAATATAATCTAAATATGATCTTAAATCTGTTCTTTTCTATTATTTTTAGTCCAACTTTAATATTATAACTAACGATACATTAATTATACTACTTAGTTTAATTATATTTCCTATTTTTGTAAAACAACAACACACAAGCTTAGATTTTAATTATTCTGATATGTTTTTCTTATGTAAGTAATTTGAAATTAATTAATGTGCCATTTTAAATTTGTGAGACGAATATTGGCAGTTGTGTGTGTATCACATATTAATCCGAGGAGTTATTATTAATTTGAATTGCGTTTGTTATATTTTACCGAAACGTCACTATAACAGTAAAGATAGAAGCATCAAAAGTATGGAAATATTAAAAAAAAAAGAATCTGTAAATGCGCAATGCCTAAAGTGCCCAAAAACCATTACTTGCAAAGGTTCAAATACTAGCGGGTTGGTGAGACATTTAGCACATGTGCATAAAATCAATATTACTTACTAAATACGGTTTAATAGAAGCTACTTTTGTTTATAAGTTCTAAATAACCAGCCAAAAATGATGCTGTCAATATAATTATGAGTCTGAATAATATTATTTCTGTATTTTTTAAAAAAAGTTAATTAGCTTATTATGAATAAGCTAAGATAAGATAAATGTTTTTGAATATAGTCAATAAAAGTTTTATAATTAATTTGATACTTTTATTTGAGAGGAAAACCACTAAATTTGTTGACGTTATTGGAACCAAATAATATGAGAAAACGTACGTCAATATAAATTTCTCGAAAACCCGAGAAGCCCCGAAAAATTAGCCTCGAGAATTCTCGAGACCCGAGAAATTGAAAAGCTCGAGAAATCATGAACCCTTAATATGACTCATGTATATTTTTGTTTTTTACAGGTAAAGTCTCATAGATCTGTTTTGATTTAGTACATATTGTTAAAAGATGTTAAAATAAACTTTTGTGTTTTACAGAGAAACCAATTGTGTTTTAATTATGTCCAAATCATTAATTAAAAGAAATATCTTACAAAACGGCATTTATTGTGAAGATGGAAAAATTAAAATTTACATTTCAATCAAAACTAACAATGGACGGAAAATCAAACTATATTGCCATAACCTCAATTGTCACACAGGATAACAAGGTGTTCTTGATTCCAGAGGAGTATCAAGCAGTGTCTTTTCACAAACATATCCAGGACTCTAAAGCTTTCGTAACGGTAAAAAATACTTTAAAAAAAGTCACGAAATTAGAAATTGTCTTCTCTTCTCTAGGAGGGGAGATGAAAAGAAAAATAACATTTTCTATAATTTAATTATACAAAATATTTAAAGTTGTGCTAGAGCTGTGTTAGAGCATAGTCATACATATGATTATTATTTTAATATATTTAATTTACGTCACTCATTTTGTTCGCCCTTCCCTAACAGGTTGTCATTTCCAACACCTTAAGGTTGCCTGGAAGAGATCGCTGTTTTAGCGATAAGGCCGCCTCATGTACATAATCCTTTACATATTTGTATTTTTTTTTCTCTTTCTGATTGTGTGTGTGTGTACAATAAAGAGTATTATTATTATTATTACACTATATTTTATTTTCATTCTATATTTGTAATCTGTGGTCGAGTCATAATCTATAATTAATATTGTAAAAATCTGTTTTTCATTTGGAAATCGACATCAGAATTAAAAACATGGAATGTCGTTTCTTTTGTTTTTTACAGGTAAAGTCTCAAAGATCTGATTTGATTTACGATTCATTTCGACTTGATTTTATGTACATTACATTTGTTAAAAGACGTTATAATAATCTTTTGTTTTTTACAGAGAAACTTAACTGTGTTTTAATTGTGTCCTCCAAATCATTAATTAAAACAAATATCTTACATACATATTTGAACGTTTTTGAATATATTTAGTTATTAAACTAAATCCGCAGACTCAACGTAGAGTATATTGAGTTATCACGAAACCGTCTTAAAAAATAATAAAGCTTTTCTAATTATCATTGCACGCACGGTATATTATGAATGATAATGATACTAATTAGACCATTTTTTACGATTTCGTACGTTGTTGTTACTGGGTCATTATAAGTTAAGAGGTACTTTCCATGGCCAGGACAAAAATATTCTTTTTTTTATACTAGCTTCCTAATTAACCTATTTATTACTTAAAACTAAATGTTGTCTTCATGCTCACTTAAATTTATTACAGAAATGTACGTAGTTTAGTCACAATAAGTTCTAATATAAGAAAAAAGTCTCTCCCCTGGTCTGTTCTCAAACCGATTTTATTTGTAAACCAGTTATTATGAATGTATTAAAATTCAATAATTACTTTATTATCGTTAATTTTATACAGAACAATAACTTAGTTACAGTGTCTTATAAGTACAATTACTTATATTCAAAATTTCATAAATAATATCAACGTCGAAATTTGTCCTCCGTGTTTCGTGTCTCGTCCCCTGGCTTTTTGTTTTCGTTAAAAAATCAGTTTTGTTTTGCTAGTTTGTGGAAGTTGTGACCTTGAATGCATAGGATGTAACGTGACGCTAGCAGCAAGCGGCGCATAAGCCGACTGCGCAGCCATTTTAACGGCTATTGCAGTCACGCCGCTCGCTGGGTGAATAAGTGTTGAATGAATGCAGTTTTCTCTGGTAAGTTTTATTGAGCAATTATTTTGTAAAATGCTAATATAGACTTAAATATTCACTATGAATAGTGCACACATTGTTGCGTTTGATTGTGAATTGTGTACGAGAAACACTTTTACGGCTATTTTAGATATCAATCGAAAATGAATTTCCCCTGGCGTATTTCCCCTGGTTCTTTTGATGGCAGGGGAGATACTTAATGTCCAGGAGAGATAGATTTTTATGCGTTTTCATGAATAATTCTACATTTTTCCTCTACTTGGTATTATGTATATCTTAGCTTTACAATTTAATATGGTTTTTTTACAGAAAAACTGGCACCTAGAAAAAAAATGACGCGCGAAGAACGGCTCGGAAAAAAAAGGATAGCATAACGATTAAAATACCAAAGAATTAAAAATGACAAAGATAAGTACGGAAAAACGTAAAATTAAGGAAAGGGAAAAATATGAAAAGAAGAAAGAAAAAGGAGTTATTAAGACAGTCCAGTTTCATTGGCCTTATCTTCGTCATTGAAGAATAGTGTTAATAATGTTGATCCCACATCAACTCCTATTCCAACAATGTCACCAGAAACCCAAATACTGTTCAATGTAATAACAGCAGCTGAAGTGGACTTATGAAGTGAAAATTCATCAGACATCATTAAAAATAGTGATATTTTAGAAAATGAAAGAAAATAGTAGTATAGTAGTAGTAATAGGGCTAGTGACAACATCATCGAGAACCCCGACTTTATGGTGGATAATACGAAGCAACGGATGGATGAATCAGAAACTAATACAATAGACAAACAAAACGAAAGCTACTTTTAAATAAAAACCACATACAAAGCTTAGTTGTGAATGTGAACTCTCCTACAGAAAACAGAAATGAACTTTTGCAAAATATAGTTTTTACACATGCCAATGAAGAAGCTATTAATACAATAAAGAAAAATAAAGGCAGAACAAGAAAAGAAAGGAAACAATGCGAATTATTAAGGAATACTGGAAAGAGCTATATTACAGAAAAGGGTTAGGTAGTAACTGAGATAAAAACCAAACATTTAGGAATATGTAGATTAAGGTGCTGATTCTTTCAGTGACTGAAAATAAACAGTGTTTTGAAAATTATTGGCTTGTTATGTATTTGAAAATTAATTAGGACAGAGAGACAGAAGAGCAGCATTTATATCAAAATCAATTACGATTCTACGTAAAAAATCTCAAACAACTGATTGTAAAGTAAAAACAGGGATTGCTACTGTGTGTATAAGCTCTTGATTTCTAACGAAGAGAGACCGATTTGCAAATAGTGTTTTTGTAGAGTACTTGGTGAAACCAAGGAATTTGTTAATGTAGTGGTCGAAAAGAAAAAAAATTCAAAAATTCTCCCACGGGCATCATAGACAGTGATCATAGAGGTTGTAAGTCGCCGAAAAAATAAAAAATCTTCGGAAGAAATGAAGCCTGTTCGAGAACACATTTCCAGTTTTCCAAGCTACGAAAGCCACTATTGCAGGAAAACCACTGGCAAGATATACTTTGCTACCGATTTATCGATTGCAAAAATGTATCGGGAATATAAAGAATCTACGTTAAATCCTGTTTCGTCGAAACTTTATGCGAAATGCTTCCATGACCTAAGTCTTTCGTTTAAACAACCCTCAAAAGACACCTGCAAATGTATTGCAGGTGATGTCTTTAATTCTAAAACTAAAGTAGCAAACGCCGATCGAAAAATAAATTTGATTGCTGAATTAGCCGATCATCAATCTCAAGCTGAAAAAGCTTATAATGAAAAAAAGATTGACAAAAATATTGTAAAGAATGACACATCGATTAGGGCATTTACTTTTGATCTTCAACAATGCTTGCCAACGCCTTATTTAAAACCTAAGTATTTTTTTATAAGCGACAGCTTTGGTCCTTAAATTTAACTATCCATGACCTTAGAAGTAATGTGGCTACATGCTTTATGTTGTTACGTTGTAACAAAGTTTTAAAAATATAAAATAAATACATATTAAAAGCTTTACACACAAACAAACAAAATAACTAGTTGTCACTATCGTATGAAAACCGCGCGCTTTAACTAGCGATGCATCGAAATGACCATATAAGGTCATTCGTTGGCGTACAACGGGCTAATTACCTGCAAATAATTCTATCTCGCTCGGTTCTAAAAAGTTCGATCATTACTATCCCTGTTCCACATAGAATTTTCTGGAATATAGACAATAGCTTGGGGCGTGATTTGCTTCGGTTGAACTGTTTCCTTCCATATCTCCATCTCATCTCATACGAACATTCTAGAATCTGAGCGTACGCATTGTCGCCTTAGGGAGGGAGTAGGCCGTCCCGCAGGGTGATTACGTAAAACGTTGCTGTAACGACAGCAACGCGACAGCAGTAGCAATGCGATAGCAATCACTACGCGATCGGTCGCAAAATGTCATTAGAATTCGTATTACGCAAGCTGATCGCACGTCTATTGCACGCCTGTCGCAGTATGCACTTTTTGCCATCGATACTAGCGCCACTCGCGAGAGGACAGCAATAAATGAAAACAATTTCTATAGTTTATTCTAAAGATTATAGAACTAAACTAATATACTGGAGGCTGCATAGACTATAGTTCTTTGCCTTTCCATAAATTTTAAAAACAACAACAACTAATATATAAATACGTTAATGGTTTATTCAAATTTCAAACTCAATAAGGACTAGTGACTGCTAAGTGCTAATATTACTGTATAACGGCGAAAATATTTGAAAAGCGATTGTTGTATTTTATTTTGGAGTTTGAACAGTAAGTTAAAAATCAATTATACCTAGTTCAGTACAAACAATTTGTACATTAGTTTCCTTTAAAACTAACATTTTCTTCTTATAATAGTGGAACATCGAGTGTCGCAAAGTCAAATGGACGAGCTGCTGCAGCACTTGATGGAGCACCCAAGCCTTGTCAAAGGCGTTGGTCTGGGAGCGAGATCAAAGGAAACCATTGATCGCGAGTGGACTAATCTCGCTACCAGGCTAAACACCCACGGCAATGGTGCGACTAAGACTGGTCAGCGGTGGAAGCGTGTATGAATATATTTTTTTTTTGTTCTCTTATTTTTTGTTGGCTGCAGATGCTTATTATGCTTATTGCATAATTTTTTAATCTAGTACTGGGCAGACTTGAAATTTAAAACAAAAAATAAGGTGTCTGCAAGAAGGCGAGAAGCTTTTAGCACTGGTGGTGGTGCGCCAGCTACCCTCGAAGATTTATCGGAAAATGATAAAAAATTTTTAGCGATAATCGGCGAGGGTGCTGTGTTTGGTGACACACAGTACATAGTGCCTATTTTGGTAAGCTTTTAAGTATTATTTATTTGTGCCATCAAAAAATTGCTCTGCATTTCTCTTTTCTGTCGCTCATAAAAGCATGTTCATGGTTCCATAGCTAATTTTTAACCACATGAATCTTTAAGTTACTAAACAAATCAATCAAGTCATGATGAGAACAAAGTGTTTTATTACAATAAAAATATTAGCTATTTGTGTATGCTGACGCAGTGTTTCAAAACCTTCATTACATTCACAGGTTTCTTCGATGGAGTCCTCAGTATGCAACACTCTGAGTACAAGTACTCAGAGTACAAGTATTCAGAGTACAAGTACTCAGAATGCTTGTATCAATACTAAGGAGTATGAAGATGAAGTGATAGTGACTGCAACAGGTAAAGAATATTTTCTTATAATAATAATAATAATAAACTCTTTATTGTACACCAGAAAAAGAAAAAAAATAATAATAAAATATACAGATAAGAAAGAATGTACAAGAGGCGGCCTTATCGCTAAAAGCAGCGATCTCTTCCAGGCAACCTTTAGGTGTAGGAAATAGCAAACTTTAAAGAGGGAAGTGGTGCAAAATAAGGAGAATATATATAAGAAGATATATATACATATATAAATACATAGATACATATACTTACACAATACATACATACATACTATATAAACACATATACATATATATTTATTTTATATACACACTGTAGATATAGATATAAAACAAAAGGCACGATAGTTTACAAATAATTATATGGTTAAATAAAGGAAAAATAATAATAAATAGTTTAGAAGGTGAGAAAGTGTTCCTTTAGAAGTTTTTTAAATGTAGCGAGAGAATTCGCGCGCCTGATATTAAGGGGAAGAGTGTTCCAAAGTCGTGGTGCTGTTACAGTAAATGAATTTGTATAAAAGGAAGAGGAGTGAGAAGGAATTTTAAGGATAAGGTTAAGGTCAGAGCGAAGAAGACGAGAATGTGAATTTCCAAGAAATTGGAAACGTTCCTTAAGGTAAAGTGGAGTATGGGGATCGAACAGAACACAGTACAGAAGATGAAGTATGTGAGTATTCCTGCGAAGTCGGATCGGGAGCCACTTGAGCTTTTTGCGAAAAAGAGATACGTGGTCATATTTACGTAAGCCAAATATGAACCGAATACAGAGATTTTGAAGGCGCTCAAGTTTATTTAATTGCTCCTCTTTAACATCAAGATAACTTATATCAGCATAATCAAGAATTGGTAAGAGGAGCGATTGTGCTAACGAAATTTTGGTGGAAATAGGAAGAAAGTTACTTAATCGGCGAAGAGATGATATTGACGCAAACATTTTCCTACTTACCTCACTTACCTGTGGACTCCAAGACATATATTGATCCATGGTTATACCTAGGTTCTTTACTGTTTTACAGTAAGGTATAATAACACCGTTTAAGACAATATTAGGTAGATTATCAAAGTTAATCCTGGCAATGAGCTTGGGGCTGCCTATAATTATTGTTTGTGTTTTTACAGGATTTAGTCGCAGCCCAAAGGACTCACTCCAAGCAGTTATTTTTTTGAAGATTGTTATTAATAGCATTAATGGTAGTCGGTAAATCTTGAATTTTAGAATGCATATAAATTTGCAAATCATCTGCATATAGGTGGTAGAGAGAAGAAATATGCTGACAGATATAACTAATAAACAGTGAAAATAATAGTGGAGACAACACGCCACCCTGCGGAACGCCAGCCTTAACTGGAAGCCAGTCTGAGTACGAATCTTGAATTCGTAGACGTTGCCGACGCCCATGCAGGTAACTACGAAACCAGTCAATTACATTAGGAGATATGTTAAGTGAACCTAAAGAAGCAAGCAAAATATCGAAATCAACAGTACCAAAGGCATTGCTGAAATCCAGCAATATCAGTACAGTGACTTGCTGATTTTCCATGCCTAAACGAATGTCATCAGTTATTTTAGCTAGAGCAGTAGTCGTACTATGACCTGAACGGAAGCCGGATTGCAAGGGATTATGAAGATTATGAGTAGAAAGGAATTGAGAAAGTTGACGTTGTATAAGACGCTCAAGGACTTTGGACAGAAACGGCAGGATTGATATGGGACGGTAGTCACTAAAGCTTTTAGGATTGGTTTTCTTAGGTAGGGGTATAATTTGAGCGTCCTTCCAACACGTGGGAAATTCATTGAAATCTATCTTCTTAATCTTATAATATCTTCTGCTTCTCCTCATAACTGTGCACATGTCTATTAGAGCCCATACCAGCAGAGTTAGTAAGTTAATTTTACCACTTCATAATTTGAATAATGACCCAATAATGTGAATGCAACAGGTTTCTCAGAACATACAAATTCAAATATTTAATTTCTGAGAGACCTCAGTAGTGAGCCGATGATGGATTGATAATGATGATGATGATACTATCAATGTACGAATGTGTGTATCTTGTTAAGAAACTGTTGAACCATAATTAGACTAATAGTTTGATAAAGGTGTTTACTAAAATATAATTAAGTTTATTTAGTTATCATCCAAAATAGGAGATAACTACATTTATATGAAACTGGCTGGTGATCAGCTGTAATGCTGAGTGCATTGATTTATGTTAATAAATATATAATTTTCAGATACCATTGAGGCTACTAAAACAGTTGCAGATGACCCACAACAACCTCCTGCAACATCTGGACGAATCTTCGGTGGGTATTGAAATGTAATATTACAAAATGAGTCTTAAAGATTTTTAAATGAATGCAGTGATAGTATACCATTAATGTATGAGTGTGTGTATTTATCAATTTATGTTAAGACAGATGAACCACAAACAGATGAATAGTAGTTTAATAATAATTATTAGTAGTAGTAGTAGCTAGATGTGATAACGAAAATGTAATTAAGTTTATTTAATTATGATTCATAATAAGAGTTTAATAAATTTGCATGAAACTGGTTGGCGATGCACTGAGGCCACTGCAGGCAGCCCAAGACGACCTGCAACATCAAGGCGAATATTTGGTGGGTAATGATAATTATATTACTAATTATTCAATTTATTACAAAACTAGCTGTTGCCTGTGACTTTGTCCGTGTTTGTTTTGGTTTTCAAAAATCCCAAGCAAGCAAGCGTAAGCATGTCTTCCTATTCTTCCTATAGAAACTGTATTTTTCTCAGATAAAAATAGACTGTCACTCTCCAGCCCATAAACTATCTCTATGCAAATGATTAAGGTCAATGCATTGCTCTGTTGCTGTGATTGAAGTACAAACCAACAAATACATTGTCGCATTTATAATTTAATAAGAATCATTCTCAAATAATTATATATTTTTGTTCTTTCCAGAAAGCCCAGTCTCTCGAAGACGGCTTCGACAGCCTAGATGCAGCAACAGCTCTACTTTCACAAGAGAGGTTAGAACTGGTAAGAGTTAATATCATTCTGATTTTTTAATACTTGCCCCAAAGTAGAGGCAGGATTTTTATAAATAAAATATAATCACTTTTTTATTGTATATTATTATTTAGAATATGGACATCATATTGATAAGACAAACTATATATCACATTGTGTGTACCATCTGAATTTCTGTAATGGAGAGAAACCTTCAATAGCTGATAGGAGTACATAACCATAACTAAAATTAAATATACGACCCAGCTCTCCAGCGCTCCAGCTATGATGGAATTTGTATTTAATAGGTATTTTATATTTCACAGGCCAAAGAGTTGACCAATCATGGGTTGTGGAGTTGGAGAGGCGAAGGGTGGACGCTGAAAGCCGACTTGCTGATGTCACCATGATAACGGCAGAGGCGGCACGTGTCCAAGCAGAGGCAGCACGCATGCAAGCAGTGGCAGCACGTGACCAGGCTGCTGCCTTTAATAAATTATTAGAGATGTATTTTAAAAAATAAAAGTTCTTGTTGTATTTTCTGTATACTTATTTATTAGGTCTATTTAAAAAAATGTCTTAATATAACCTCCTCCTTTTTTGAAGTTGCTTAAAAATTAGCCTAAGTCGTAACTAAGGCAAATTTTTAAGGTAGTGTAAACAACGGGTGTATATATGAACACTCAAACTGTTATACACTAAACTATTCCACCTTTCTTATGTTGTTAAACCACATATATCACTTTATCACTTTATACCATTAATAACGAATAACATTAATAACATTACTTAATTATATAACAATTCACTGGTTCACTTCACTTTACTTTAATACTTAACGCACTGTCACTTAGCTAAAGCACTACAACGTAACTCGCACAAGAATAACCCGCTCTTAACGACAAACTTCGTATTTATGGAGAGTAATCAAAGTGGGGGATGACAGCTAAGTTGTCACGGAGTAATGACCTACAGAGCCGAGGATAGGGCCGAGATATTCGCCGACCACTTGGCGAATCATTACTCGCCTTATCCCTCATCCAACAGCGAGCACATCAGGGCAATCGAAGCTAGAGCGCGTGAGATCTTTCTCACGCCTATCCCAGAGCACGATTCGCCGATTTTCTTTACTCCTAACCTCGTGGCCAAAGCGCTTAAGGTATTGAAGCCGCGGAAAGCTCCTGGACCCGACGTAGTGAAAAACGCTGCTCTCCGCCATCTTCCTCGCCAAAGAATAGCAGCACTCACTCGACTTTTCTCCACCATCATGCGCACCGGGCTCTTCCCATCGCCGTGGAAGCTGGGAGAAGTCATTCTCATTCCGAAGCAGGGGAAAAATGTATTGCTGCCCTCAAGCTATCGCCCAATCTCGCTGCTCTCCTCTGTCTCCAAGGTCTTCGAAAGACTCCTACTGCCCCATATAAATGCCCACTTTACACCTCGGCCGGAACAGTTTGGCTTCAGAGGGGAGCACTCCACCACCTTGCAGCTGGCCCGAGTGCTTCATCAACTGTCGGCAGCGGCCAGCAAAAAAGAGAACGCCGTAGCTGTGTTCCTGGATGACATTTACATGACATGAAGTCAGTTACGAGTATGTCATGTTTTAGTTATTTTTTGAATGTGGAGTTGAATTTGTAGGTGCTAACTGGAACATATAATTTTACAACGAATTTAATTTTTTTCATTATTGTTACAGAATATTTATATAAACATGGCTTCAATAAAAAGGAAGATAGAAGAAGAAAAAAGAGTTTTTAACGAATTATGGACAGAATTATACTTTTTTATCGAGTTTAAAGGAAAACCGTTATGCTTGATTTGTCAAAAGAGTATTTCTGTAGTAAAGGAATATAACCTGAAGCGACATTACGACACTGAGCACAAAGCAAAATTTGACTGTCTTGAAGGAGAAATACGAAAAAGGAAAATTTACACTTTGAAATCGTCATTACAAAATCAACAAAACATATTTAAGGTTGTGGCAGATAACAGCGAATCGAATGTTCGTGCCAGTTACAGGGTAGCAGAGACTCTAGCAAAAAGTGGACATCCGTTTACCGATAGTGAATTAGTAAAAGAGTTGTTATCGCAGAAGAAATATGCCCAGAGCAAAAAAAAATGTTTTAAAGTCTTAGTCTCTCTGCGAGAACTTGCACCCGACGTACTGAAGACTTGGGTGCTAATTTGTGTGAACAACTCAGGGATAAGGCGCAGTCTTTTGACTGCTTCTCTTTAGCGATGGATGAAAGTACGGACGTGTCGGATACAGCACAGCTACTCATATTAGTACGCGGCATTGACGAAAACTTTACTGTTTACGAAGAGCTTGTGAAAATGTGCAGTTTGAAAGGTACAACTACGGGAGAAGATCTATTTCACCGTGTGGAACAAGCTCTGGATTCATGGCAATTAAGCTGGGAAAAGTTAACAAGTGTCACTACCGATGGAGGCAAGAACATGAGCGGTCAAAACAAAAGTGTTGTTGGGAGAATCATCAGCAAAGTGAAAGATTCTGGATCTACTGTGCCATTGATTTTTCACTGTATTGTCCATCAAAAGGCATTGTGCTCCAAGGTTATATCCTGGAAAGAAATAATGGATATTGTTACATCCACTGTTAATTTTATAAGAAGAAATGGGCTGACACACCGTCAGTTCCAAAAGTTTTTGGAAGATCTGGAAGCTGATCATGGTGACGTGGTTTACTACTGTGAAGTGAGGTGGCTCAGTCGAGGTGTCGTTTTAGAACGGTTTTTAGATTTGAGGAAAGAAATTGGCAACTTCATGGAGATGAAAGGAAAGCCAGTGGAAGAGCTTACTAACAAACAGTGGATTATCGATCTTGGTTTTTTGACTGATTTGACTAAGGAACTGAATCAGCTCAACAAACGCTTGCAGGGAAAAACTAAATTGATTTGCGATATGTGTTCAGATGTTAAGTCATTTGAGATGAAACTGAAACTGTTTATCAAGCATATTGATGAAAAAAAGCTTGACCATTTTCCTAATTGCAAGAAAGCCGTGGAAGAAGCTGGAGATAATTTTGTGTAGCAAAATATTACAATAAGAAACGTGTTAACACAACTACAAACTGAGTTTGTAAATCGATTCACCGACTTTAAACAGAGCTCCCTTAACATGGAAATATTCCAAAACCCTTTTGCAATTGATATTAGTGAGGTATCAAGCAATTTGCAAATGAACATAGTAGATTTGCAAAGTAATAGCACACTTAAAACGGCATTTAAGGAAAGCACTGACTTGATACAGTTCTACGGAGGTTTGAGTTCTGAAAACTTCAAAAAATTGAAAAAGTTTGCTCAGCAGATAATAAATATGTTTGGTAGTACATATTTGTGTGAGCAGACTTTTTCAATTCTCAACTACCGCAAAAATAAGAATTGTTCGCGGTTAACGGATGAACATTTAGACGCGATACTGCGCGTGTCTACTACTAAAATGAAAGCAGACGTTAAAAAACTTGCAAGGCAAATGCTACCGCAAAAATCTCACTAGTTCTTACTTTTATGTTAGTATAGTAATTCAATTAAAATAGACATGATTGTATTAATATATATGCGTTTTATTTCAAATATTAAAAATACATGCCCGAACATATAAATGTAAAAATAAGTGCGGCCCGCACTGATACTCTGGCAACATATCTGGCCCTGCTAAAGCAAAAGGTTGCCGACCCCTGCTGTAGATAAACAAATAGTCGATATTTTACTGAAAAGTTTAAACGCAAGGGAACAAAATGAAACAAGGCGACTAACTAAAGAAGACGATGATAAATTATTTTGTTTGTCATTGTATAGTGAACTAAAAAAATACCCGAGAGTTGACGCCTAAGTACAAAAATTGAATTGCTCAATGTCATTAAAGAAGCACAAAATTATGATCAACGATTAGCACTACAAACTCATCAACACCAATACACATATTCTACACCGACATATTCAGAATATACCACCCGCAATACAGCAGTGGTCTACGACGCCACCATCGCTGCCACACAGCTGTGTTAAGGTCCTCAAGCAAGTGTGTTTAGTCTTAAAGTCGGACTTTGCATGAACATGGCCAAGACTTTAATGACCAATAGCGTAAAGCACAGAGCCTTCATAGAGAATACGGAGGTGGAATATGTCCACGAGTATGTGTATCTCGGCCAAATAGTTTCCTTCCAGGCGAGATATGAAAAAGAAATAACCCGTCGTGTCGAAAATGGCTGGAAGAGTTATTGGTCGATGCAAGATCTGATCTTATAAAACCTACCGCTATGCCTCAAACGGAAACTCGTGGATATGTGCATACTTCCTATACTTATAGGAAGCACGAAGCAGCACAAGCAGGAAGCTTACATACGGAGCACAGACTTGGTCATTGACAGTTCAGCAAAGGTCCGTCCTCGAGGTCTGCCAGCAAGCCATGGAGCGCAGTATTCTGGGAGTTCGTCTCTCAGATAGTTGAAAACTCTAAATGAAATGCACCTATTAGATAAAGAATACTTTTTTAAGCATCGTGTTAGCCAGAAGTCATGGCCTAATGGCTTTCCGCTCACTATTTCGCTCGAGTGAAGCGGTTAAACCCGATAGTCGAACATTTTTTTTTAATTTTTATACGCAAACCAATCTATCGGATACAGAAATTACTGACCTAATTAAGGTATATTATTATAAGTAGTCACATTTCTAAATCAACTTTTCAATCCACATATCACATAAAAATATTATAATTAACCAAAAAAGAAATACCATAATATAAGGAATTAATGATTTACCGTAAGACTCGAGAAAAAATAAAAATACATTTGAATATACTTATATAAGAGTACCTGTATTGCGATTATAATAAGAAGAGTAAGAATAAGGATGAGGAGCGAGGACAGCGTTAATATTACAATGATGATGATGACCACTCTTGAACCTAAACCACTGAACAAGTATCGAGACTCTAAATTCGACTTGTTTCCTGATAATTTTAATGTTGTACACATTAATGCACAAAGTATTCCTTGTCACTACAGAGATTTCGAAGCTTTCTTCGATGTGAAAAATCTACATGGTATTTTTGTATCCGAAACGTGTACCAGAATGTACTAAATATGCTCTACCAGGGTTTCATCTGATTCGCAACGATCGCACTGCTGGTCACAAAAGGGGAGGCGGAGTTGGAATAAATCTACGTAATGATATCCAATTTAACAAAGTGAGCGAGTCAACGGCAACATCTCCTGATGAATATTCACAGTCACCCGAATTTTTGTTTGGTACGGTTGAATATGAATACAATCGAAAAGTACTTTTGGGTGTCTATTACTCCCTCATATATATATATATCGAATCTATTCATAATATTTTTGATATACACACTGTGTTTTCCATGACTGTGGAATAGATTTATTACGCCAAAGCAAATTGAGAATGTTCAGAAACAACTTTTGGGCAGATACATCTAAGTTTTTTATTACAATGTAAGGGTAATCATCTAAGCCAGGAGTTGTATTTCGTCTAGAGTGCAAGCTAGTTAAAAATTCAGACCATGAAAAAGGATCCAGTAAAAATTTAAGGTTATCATTGTTGGTTTCAAAAAGAATGTTCAGTTGATCTACTTCAATTAAGTTGCTATTATCTGATAATTTATTTAAGAGCGGAGATATAAACTCATTTGTATATGATTCATTCTTAAGTCTTATGCCTTTGAACATTTTTAATAAATTCCTCATTTTACGTATACGTGTGTATTTCTATTAAAAGTGTTACACAATTTATTCCATCCAATTTTTTTCTGTTCTGAAATTGTTCTTTTTTTCTGGGCATCTTTTCTTTTGTAATTAATATAATTTTCAATAGTAAACTCTATTCTATATAGTTTTAATGCATTTTGATATGAAAATGAAAATTTTTACTATGTTTTGAGAAATAATTTTTACTATTTATTATTAACAAACTTCGATAATTAGATTTACGATTTTTGAAAAAAAATTTAGTTTTAATACCGTAAATTTAATTAATATTTAATCTCAACGGACAAACAATTTCGCGAACACGATTTTTATATACGGAAAAATGTAAAATTTACGTAAACTATATTAACATTTATTTTAACCTTAAAAACATGTGCTTAATTTACCTTAGTCTAAGTTTTCTTCGATATCTTCCGATCCCCTGAACGGATTTTCGTGCTGTTTTCACTGATGTGAAGCTGAAAAGTTGCCCCTTTTGGTCTAATAAATTCTTATTCTCTCACCTTTGACCAAAAAATCTAATTTTTTGGTCAAAGGTGTAGGTCAGTGAGCACTATAGAATGCACTTATAAAATCACTATGTCATAGATCATATGCGCGCGCCGCTTGCAAAAAACTAAACAATATATATAGAATACATTTGCGATCACGTAAATGGTACAAAGGAATTTTCTTTCACATGCTAGACTTATGTATGGTAAGTGCGTGGCTTCTTTGGCGCAGGGTCAACAACGATAATTACATGCTACTGTTTGATTTTAAGCTTGCAGTTTCTGAACATATGCGTAAAGCAGGAAAACTGGTCATACAGGCAAAAAAGCGTGGTCGTCCAGCCAGCCTTCTAGGATCACCGACGACGTCAAGAGCTGGAGAGCCCATCGAGCCAAGTTGGCAGTCCATCGGGGCGAGCTGTCACTCCTTCAAGTATGCCTAACTCCCCAGTACCGTCGAAAAACCCCCGAAAAGCACCAGCCAGACATCAAGATATGCCATTGACGTCTGTACGGACCGACGGCATTGATCATTTTTGATGGACGATGGACGATTGTGTCAAAACTGCTCAGTTACGCAGTTACACAAAATGTGAAAAATGTGTGATGTTCTTGTGCTTTAATGATAAGCGAAACTGCTTTAAAGATTTTCACAAAAAGTAAGAGCTATGCATACAAAGCCAGATATGACTTTAGACGATTATCACTTGAATGCATGTTATAAACCAAACTATATACTCTGTGTCACATCATTTTGACAGTGACAGTTTCCTTGTCTATGCGCCGGAGTCGATCCGCCGGCAGTCTGCCTCCGCTTGTTTTGCTTTTCGAATAAGAATTGATTAAAATATACGCCGCGTTATTGTTCCTCTCGGCACTTGCCCCCTTTGTGATGGTATTTGTGTGCGGCATATCCACATTGGACTATTTAATAAACTTACACCCTTAATAGTAATATATTTGTTGATTGTACTTTGATGGACATGTGGCCCTTTGTTGAGTACATAAGTGCATGGCCCACGTGTCAGCTGTATTAATTTATCTATAATAAGTACTAACAGTGAATTACTTTACAAACTAACCTTTATATATACTTAGTGACAATTTGTGAAATTGTGTATTAACATTGTGTACCTACGCCGGTCATCAGACCGCATCCTGGAGCATCTTCATCTTGCCGCCTTCAGTTAAGTATAATCTATTAGCATTAGACGTTATGATTGGCCAATTGTAGTTTGATGTTAATTAGATTTATGCATAAGGCAGCGTCGTCGAAGAAGAACGCGAGGTACCTATATTTACTATGTTCTATATGGTTAAGCTCTGTGTATCGCAGACATAATTGTTCATCCCGTTTGAACCTGAGACATTTCACGCTTCCACTCAACTCTGCTAAAACCCCAGGTCGGATGTAACACCAGATATGGCTCTTTCATTTATTTTCATTAATAATAATAATAAAGTTTTTGTCCGATTTATTTTTAATAAATGTAAATAAACACGTACGTACCAAAAAACAAACTTTTTACTAACATCCTCATTAATTCATGCAATAAGGGGTCAAATCAAATACGAAGTCGTGTCCAGAATCTAGTGATGATGAGAATGTTACAGCTGCGGAATCAGCATTGACTTTTCACATTGTGTTGCATAATTTATCATGTAATAGCATGGATTGCATAAATGAATTAAGTAAAATTTTATATGTACGAGTAGATTCCAAAATAGCCAATAAAATTAGTTTGGCAAGAACTAATATGGCAGCTTTTATAACAGAATTAGGTCCATATTATGTAGAAAATGTCGTAAATGACTTAAATGAAGATGCGTTATTCTATCTCCAGACAAATGCATCAATTAAAAAAACATTAAATTCTTTCCTCTTGTGGTGCAATATTTTTCAATAAATGAAGGGATAAAAAATAAACTGTTAGATTTTTACGAAAATTCTGATGAATCTGCTGATGGCATGTTCGTAGCTATTAAGAAGTCACTGAATTCCTACAACCTGTCATTTAATGTCAGACAATTGCAATGCTAATTTTGGCATGATATACAAATGTTGCGATTGAAGTATTTACGACAACTGCACAAATATCGTAATGAAGGTAGAAACATCGTGTATACAGTATGTGATGAAAGCTATGTTCATACAACACACATACAGAATAAATCCTGGAAGCCCGTGGAAGGATTATCATCAGTTCAGAAAAAGTTATCAAAGGGAATGCGGGTCATAATTGTTTACGCCGGAGGGAGTCAAGGGTTCGTCCCAAATGCTTGCTTAATATATAAAGCAAACTCAACAAATGGTGATTACCATGACAATATGAATTTTGTAAACTATTAATCATGGCTTACAAAACAACTGCTACCTAATCTCCCACAAAAATCGATCATAGTCATAGATAATACTTCTTACCATAACGTTGTAACTGAAAAATGCCCTAATTCGAATTCAAATAAGAACATAATGCAAGAATGGCTGACTGAAAAGAATATGCTGTTTTAAGAAACATTGAAAAAATTTGAACTGTATGATTTAATATCTATATACTCGTATATAAAAGAAAGTTGTGTTAGTTACACTATTTATAACTCAACAACGGCTGTACCGATTTGGCTGAAAATTGGTGGGGAGGCAGCTTAGAGCCAGGAGACGGACATAGGCTACTTTTTAAGGCGAAAAAGGGCTGTAAAGGGCTGAAATAGGGGATGAAAGTTTGTATGGAAATTACGTAGTTTGGCAGCGTTCTCATGTGACTTGACATAAAACGTCAGTCACTATAAAACGTGGTATAATAAAAACGCATATGATTTGAATTTTATTTATGTAAATATGATTTGAATTTTATTTATGTAATTATTATTGTACAAAATCAATATTTAAACTATTTATATTAGTGAAGTATAATTGACAATGCCGCGACCAAGACCATCGAATCTTTCCCGACAAACCAGTAATGCAAGAAGGATACGAAACATTACAAATGAAAGGACTGAAGAAGAACAAGAAATTGCACTTGAAGAGCGCCGCGTTAGTATGGCTCGACTTCGTGCTTCTCAGTCACAAGAGCAAAGTGAGGCAGCCCGTGAAACGGCTCGGTTGGCAATGCAAAATCGTCGAGAAAACAACAGAGGTCAACAAATAGATCATTTTCAACGCAGAACAAGAGTTTTATCAAGTGTTGATTTGTATCGAGCAGCGTTTCGATACGACTGCAGTAATGATTACAGCTTGCATTCTAGCGTTTGCATTAAAGTTTTCCGGAGAAACGCCAGGATTGTGCTGCCTTAGTGGTAAAGTGAAATTGCCATTGTTGACTCCGCCACCTGAGCCATTGTATTCATTACTTTGTGACGAAACACTCGAATCACGTCACTTTCTTGCTAACACTCAAAATTACAACGGTTGTTTCCAAATGACGTCATTTGGGGCAAATATTATCCAAGAACGAGGATTTAATCCGACATTCAAGGTATTTATTTATTTTTGTAATTACAGAGAATATAGTTAAAGAATAACTTACTTTAGTTATTAGTACGTATAATTATGTTTGCTAATTCGGAAAAAAGTATTTATAACCGAGTAATACTGTCTGGTTTTTATTTTGTAGATACAAGGACAGATTCACCATCGAATCGGATCATTACAACCTATCGAAGATGCACAGCATAAATTTTTACAAATATACTTCATGGGCAACATGGAAGAACAACTTGATCGACGTCGAGAGATCAATGCAGGAATGAAGCGAGCAATTCTTCAAGATTTGCAGCAACTACTTCATGAAAATCATGCGTTGGTCAGGTTGTTTAAGAGTGCTTTAGAGCGCATGCCAAATGATGACTACAAAGTAGCAGAGCAGATAAACGACCATCTGGAGCACACGAACGCACATTTAACGCACCAACAATAGATGAAGTTGCCATCCTGATTGTTGGTGAACACTTCGAAAATCGCGATATTGTGCTTACACGTCGCGATACTGGGCAAATGCAACAAATATCTGAAACACATCGTTCATACGACGCGTAGCAATACCCGCTGATGTTTTGGCAAGGAGAAGATGGATATTATTTTAATATCAAAATGATAAATCCATTCAATGGTGAGATTTTTATTTCATTTTATTTATTTGGGAAACAAATGGACTTAAAATAATAAATATTAAAAAAAATGTATAATAAATACATCACCCAAGAAAAGGTTTCACTAATATAATAGTAAATTTTTAAATTTGGATGTGCTCGCAAAATATTGTTAATGTCCAAATAACAACAATCTGGCAACCGGTAATTAATTATGCAAAAATTTTTAATACGTAATATTAAATCTACTGTTTTAATTTCAGGTGAAGAAACTACAAAGAAAGTTAGCTCAATGAACTATTACGCATATCGTTTGATGATTCGTCAAAATGCTGATAACTATTTGCTGCGGTTTCGTCGATTGTTTCAGCAGTATTGCGTCGACATGTATGTCAAAATAGAAACGGAGCGTTTAACTTTCATTAGGTTGAACCAAGCCAAATTGCGTTCTGAGGAGTATATCGATTTACGTGATGCAGTTAGTACCGATTACTGAAGGAAATGCAAATAATATTGGTCGATTAACTATTCTGCCGGCGACGTACATTGGTAATCCACGTCATATGCATGAATATGCGCAAGATGCAATGACATATGTTCGTCATTACGGTCGGCCAGATCTCTTTATAACTTTTACCTCCTATTCTATCCAAAATGGATAGAAATTGTTCAATTGCTGCTTCCCGGACAAACATCAAGTGATAGACACGACATCACAGCACGTATATTCAGGCAAAAAGTGCGGTCCCTGATGAACTTCATTGTTAAAGAACGCGTCTTTGGATATACTCGATGCTGGATGTATTCAATCGAATGGCAGAAGCGAGGCCTGCCGCACGCTCACATTCTTATTTGGTTAGTGGAAAGAATTCAACCAGACCAAATAGATGATATCATATGTGCCGAGATTCCAGATCATGAAACCGATCCAGACCTACATGATGCTATTATTACAAATATGATTCATGGACCGTGTGGCGCCATCAATCCCGAATCACCTTGCATGGTCGATGGAAAGTGCTCCAAACGATAACCACGGAAATTAACAGCGGAGACCGTCACTGGCAACGATGGTTATCCATTGTATCGAGGTCACAAATCACAACAAAAGTGTAAAGAATGGATTTCGTTGTCGATAACAGTTGGATTGCATATTCGCCACTTATTTCCAAAACGTTCAAGACACATTGCAACGTTGAGTACTACTGATGTGCGTTCTACTGATGCTCTTGGTCGTATATATACAGTTCATCCAAAGAATGATGAATGTTTCTATTTGCGATTGTTGCTGGTAAATGTGCGTGGGCCAACGTCATTTGAGACACTATAGACTGTTAATGGTGTAATATACCCATTGGGATACAACAATCGTTGAAGCCATTATCTCTGCATCTCCAAGTCAGATACGCACATTATTCGCTATTGCAACCATGTCGCCGCAGAGCCAGTAGCGAAAGCTCATACCCAGAAAGTATCGACATGTCAGTTCACGATTCTTCCGATCTTGGTTATCTTGCAGATTTAGTAAATCTTGAAGCTAACACTGATACAGCGGCCGAAACTTGTAATGAAAATTGCCTTTTCAAACCAATTGTAAAGGCGGTTGGGCAATATGTAGTTTTCACGTATGAGGAGGAAATGTTTCCTGGTAAAATTACAAAAATAACTAAAGAAGGGCCGTATATCTCTTATATGAAGAGGTCTCTAAAATTCTGGACGTGGCCTAAACCCGTTGATGAAATTCAATACAATTGGCAGGATATATCCTAGTCCCTAAAAAAGATAGTACCCGCCGTGAAATATATTTCGTTCCTGAACTAGACCAATCTTGGGGTTTTTAAATAATTATTTTAACAAGTTTAAACTTGAAATGTTACATTTTCATAAATATTTTTAAGTTTATCTCGTTAGTTTATTTTTGACTGATTTTTGTCCAAAGACTAACTATTTGTAACCAAAGTTACTAGTTAAGATGGAAGTGCCTATTATAATTTAAGAATATAAAAAAAACCAATGAATCAAAGTGATTTTATAACTAAATTTAAGAATATAACATTATTTCTTTAAAAAAGATGGTTTATTTTCGTTTTTACCCATTTTTCGACCATTGATACTATCAAAAAAGGTAAAGCGTTATATCATTGGAACATAGTTTGAATAAGGAAAGTATAACTTTGCTCAAAACGCATCCACAATGGAGATTGCTAGTGAAATATACCCAGGCGCAAAGTTACCCATGGTCATGGGTAACTTTGCGCTTTATTTATAGTTTTATATATATTTTGAAATACTTAATTACGTTGATTTAACTTTAAAAATATGTTAGTTATGCTTTAAATTAATACATCTGAGTATATTTCATAATTAATGCAGTAGAATTCATATATAACGACTTCGCTTATAACGACTAACCGATTTTAGCGACGACAATGTTTACCCAAGTTAGGTTTCATAGTTAGGTACTAAGAAAATATAACCGCTTAGTGCGACTCCGGTTTAAGTGACCAACTGCTTATAACGACCATAATTTATGATAATACTTCCGGTTAAAACGACGCGCAATGTTTTGTTTACACAACCTACGCACCGATACCTCAACTTTACCCCGCCCCGCGCGCTTAATCTCTCCTTATTGGCGCGCGTAAATCACAGTTAGTGTTTGTCACCTGTTATGACAAGTTCATAAACCGCGACAAAATGAGTTCTGTGAAGCGAAAGTGTTTTACAATTGAAGAAAAAAGTGCAATATTACACCGATAAGAAGCCGGTGATTCAAATGCAACCCTCGCAAAGGAGTTTGGCGTATCTCATTCTAGAATATCCACAATAAAGAAGAAATAAAATAAGATCGAGCCGCTGTTTAATGCCAATGTTTTGAAATGCAAACGTGTAAGGATTTCTACTCATGAGCAGGTAGATAAGGCATTGTTACAGTGGTTCAAGCTTCAGCGACCGGGGAATACCCGTTAATGGACCTCTTCTACAAGAGAAAGCAAACTTTTTTGCTAGACAGTTAGACATGCAAAATTTCACATGCTCCATGAGTTGGATAAACCGTTTTAAAGTAAGACACAACATCGTCAGTGGTAAGATTGCTGGCGAGTCTTTGTCAGTTCAACAGAGTAATGTAATCGATTGGTTAGAAAAAGTTTGGCCTACTCTACGTGCACAATTTAGAGATGATGAAATTTTTAATGCAGATGAGACCGGGCTATTTTATAAATTAACCCTGGACAAGACGTTGAAATTTAATAACTGTGATGGTGGCAGCCACTAAGGCACATGAGTGGCACAGTTAAAAAAAAATTCTCGTAATCGGAAAATCTCAACGTCCCAGATGTTTTAAAAATGTACGGCATTTGCCAGTGGATTATGAGAGCAATCGAAGAGCCGGGATGACTGCTGACATTTTAACCAAATGGGTACGCGCATGGGATCGTGAACTTACGAAAAAGAACAAGAAAATCCTGCTGTTAGTTGACAACTGTCCTGCACATCCCCATATTGAAGACTTGAAAAGCATAACCCTGGTGTTTCTACCTCCAAACACGACATCAGTGCTGCAACCTATGGATCAAGGGATTATTCGAGCTTTAAAAGCACATTTTCCAAAAAACCTTGTCCTAAAAATGATCCAGTTACTAGACGGCTGCGGAAGCAGTAATGTCGAGTACCCAAAGATCACTGTTCTTGATGCTATTTTTATAATTCAAGATGCTTGGACCCAACTCAAGCAAGGGACAATTTTTAACTGTTACAAACACGCTGGTTTTGTACGAAGCAATGTAGAATGTACCATAACTTCAAACGCATATGATTTTAACGAAGAAGATGACGTACCGCTGAGCATTTGGGCGAGGGCCATTGCTAAGCATCAGTTACCCATAACTAACGAGGACTTTGAACAATACGCGTGTGTGGATGACGCTGTCGCTACTTGTGAAGAACCGTCTGATGAAAACATTGTGGAAAATATCATCGCCAACGACGCGAGTAGCAAAGATAGCGACGGTGATGATGACGAACCAGAACAGATTCATCCAACATTGAGTGTGTCTAAAGCTCTGAAGGCTGACCATATCACACGCAAAAAAAAAACAAAACATTATTCTATTATAGCCGACTGTACTCCGGACATTAGTCATGTAGAACAACTTTCATTAACAATACGATTTGTTGATATATCATCAGATGATAATAAAATAGCAGTTAAAGAACATTTCGTAGAATTTATACCTATCTTCCAGTCCACAGGTGAAAAGCTGACTGAATTTATTATTGCTGCTTTAAATAAGCACGGCTAATCTGTGTTAATTTGTACGATTACTTGAACGATTGAAGGGGTCAAGGATATGACAATGGAGCAAACATAAAAGGAAAAAATACTGGGGTTCAGAGGAGAATTCTGGACATAAATCCCTTAGCTGTTTATGTACCCTGTGGCTGTCATAGCTCTAATCTCGTACTATGCGATGCCGCTAAGTCATCCGTAAGATCAGTCACTTTGTTTGGGATTCTTCAGAAGTTATTTACATTGTTTTCAGCTTCTGTGCATCGATGGAGAATGCTGACCGATCACTTGGGATTATATACGGTAAATGCACTGAAATGTTGAAAAAATGCTGCAGATTCATAAAAGAATACAGAAATACAGGCTTTCGAAGCGCGATTTTTAATGCCAAGGAATTGGCTGTAGTAAAAAAAATTTGAGGTTGAATTTTTCAACAGAATTTTGGATACTACATTAAATGCAGTTAACGAAAGATTTCAACAGTTCAGTGAGTTCTCAGCAACATGGTCGTTTTTGTACAATATAAAACTAATACCAGATAAACCCGACCTTATCAAACTCTGTTGTGATCTACAAATGAAATTATCTATAGATTCTCAATCAGATTTAGATGGTTGTATGTTATGTGATGAACTTCTTATTATAAAATCTTTTTTACCTGATCACACTGTGGTTAATCCTATATTTGTATTAAATTTTATAAAACATCGTAGCATAGAAGAACTGTTTTTAAATGTATGGATAGCATTGCAAATATTACTTACCATATTACGGTTGCTAATAGGGAGAGGAGTATTTCTAAGCTTAAGCTGATAAAAACCTATCTGCGATCGGCAGTATCTGAATCAAGATTGACAAACTTGGCAACATTGTCCATCGAAAATGAAATTGCTGAAAGAGTCGACTTTGACAACTTAATAAAAGAATTCGCCGATAGAAGTTGCGCAATGATATTGCTTTTAAGGGTTTTAAAACAAGTTTACGTCGTATTATAAAAGACCTTGGTTTTCGATGGAGGAAGATTCAAAATAATAGAAAAATTCTTATTGAAAAATCGAATATAAAGCTGAAAAGAATTGAATATCTAAATATAATTAAAAAATATCGCCAAATATTGTAATACAATAATACTATACACGGACGAGTTGTATGTGCATTCCACACATACTGTCTCTAAGCGTACCTACGCACTAGAGATGTACGCCGCGCCGGCGCGCCGCCACCGCCGGCCAATCATACGCCGCCGCCATCTTGATGCGGCGCGGGTGGTATGACGCGACGCGACACGATCTAGTCGAGTTTGTGATTCCGGTCGAAGTGTATGTTAGTTTTCTTGTATTCAAAATGGCGGCGGCAAGTGACACCATAGATAAAATTGATATTCAAAAGATTAGAATCGCAAACTATACTGTGCGTACGTTGTACGATGCACAAAGGCGAAACAGTTTTGTGTGGAAACATTTCGGAACTCTAGTTCTACAAAAAGAAAACAAAAAAGTGATTGTTATGGAGGCACACGTTTTCTGTAATGTATGCTTATCAGAAGCAAAGTCTGAAAAGACTCGATATCGTTCGGATCGTAAGTAAAACATTTATTTTACTATTATTTTACTTCCGGACTCATTACTCATGTACTATATTAATATAATTCTATCTGATTTATGTTTCAGAACAAAAGTAAAGTCTAATTAATTCTTCACCTTCGCGATGTTCATGGTCTACGAGAGGAGGGTATAACTGCTAAAAAGACAAAACAAGATTTTTTTACTACCAGCAGGCCACGACCTTCAACTTCAACCCCAAAAAATATATAAGCGCCGGCCATCCGCAGCCGCGCGAGTAATCATTCGGTAAAACAACAATATTTTCTATGAAATTTTTTGCCTTTTAAAATCAATTCAAAGTATATTTTCTGTCTCACTTGGCTGTTTTCACCTTCTTTTAAGGTAAATATATAGTTTTAATAGCACATAGGTACTCACAACTAGTAATTCTGGCACAGGTTTAGTTATTATTGCATGTTATCGGTGGCACCTACATTGTGATTCATGACTCATTTGTTTGTGTGCTCGGCTAAGTGCACAACAAACGAGTCACTGAAAAATAATTGTCTCTGATTGGTTGTTATTTTTTTAACTACCTGCACATTATCTATTGTTATCGGTGGCACCTGCTTTGTGATTGATGACTCATTTGTTTGTGCGCTCGTCTAAGCGCATAATTAATGAGTCATCGAAAATGCTCGTCTCTGATTGGCTGAATAATTTTCAGTCATGTTAATATGTTCACTACTTGAGTAAATAACACTGTCTATACAAAGACATTCATTAAGCTAGTTTCGCTCTTGTCGCTTATTTGTGAACACAGTGAAATACTTTTATTTTTATATTTACTTTAGAACTATGGCTGGATTTTGTACCAACCTAGATCTTTTTGTGAAATTAAGAAGTGGTGGTGATCTGAAAAATTATATGTTTCTATATGAAAGTATAATTTCTGTTTTAAATACCACAGTTTCTGAAGAAGACAAAAACCTAATCAAAGAGTTCTGTCGGCTTTTTTGTGTAAATCTAAATAAAAAGTGGATAGAGTCAAGTAGAAATCAAAAAACTTTTATGAATCGTGTAAATAATCGCAAGTGGTTGGAAAAAAACATCAACTGGCCTGTTTGTGACAGTGTTGACCTGAGAAGTGAGTTGGGCTTTTCGGACGCAGCCTTATCTGAGCCAGTGCATATGAATTCCCATGTTCCTAATCTTGCAGTATGTACTACGGAAACGGGAACATCTACAGAAAAGGAGCACAGAAAACCGTTCGAAGACTTAAGTAATAAGCAAAAAAAAGACGTTTTACTTCCATAGTAGAAGAAAATTCCGAGGAAGAGTTGCAGCACTGGTACTTAAAAAAATTGAAAGACAACGGCAAAACGAATCTGGCAAAAGTGGTCGAATTCCTTTCCAGTAATCCAGAAACGCTATACGAAGTACACGAGCAACTATTCAAAAAGCAGAGCCTAAGTACTGTCTCTGAAGATAAGTGTTTAGCTCTTTATACATCACTTGCGCTCTCGAGATGAAAGTATTTAGCTCTTCGACAATTTCTGAAAGAAGAAAACTGTGCTGCCTTTCCATCTTATCCAAAGCTCGTAAATGCCAAGAAAAGATGTTATCCACCACAAGAGAGTATGGAGATTACTGAAAAAGGAGCTCAAATTAAATTGCAAGCGCTATTGGACCACACTGTGGAGAGAATTTTACTAGATGTGAATTCTGTTGATAGGTCTCAAAATGAAGAACTCAAGTTGACCTGGAAATGGGGGCTTGATGGTTCTTCGTCGCAGAGTAACTATAAACAGAAAACTTCAAACACAGCTACAGAGTTCGGTGATTCATCAGTATTCATGATAAGCATCGTCCCTCTTCGGCTAGTGTCTGGCTCATCATCTGGGAATGAAAATATAGTTTGGGAGAACCCCACACCTTGCTCAACTCTGTACTGTCGACCAGTGAAGTTCACTTTCACTTCGGAGACAGCTGATTTTATAAAGTCTGAAGAGTCGGAGATGAAAAAACAAATTGATGAACGGATATCTACACAGTGTGGAAATATTATTGTATCACATGAATTGCATATGACCATGATTGATGGAAAAGTGGCCAATATTATTGCTGAAGTACCATCATTTGCAACGTGCCCCATTCGCTTGGCAAAACCAAGCGAGATGAATAATTTAGACGCTTTGACTTTCCGACGTTCACCAACATCTTGTTTTCCGATGAAGCCCATTTTCACCTGAATGGGCATGTAAACAAGCAAAATTGTCGTTACTGGAGTGCAACCAACCCAAAACAAAAACATCAGAAACCGCTACATTCACCCAAAGTCACCGTATGGGCAGCGATGTCGGCACGAGGAATTATCGGCCCTTACTTTTTTGAAGATGGAAGGGGACGCACACTCACAGTGAATTCAGAGCGTTATGTGGAGATGTTAGACGAGTTTTTCGTACCCCAACTGCAAAACTTTCCTGGTTACAACCAAAGAACATGGTTCGAGCAGGATGGAGCAACTTCACACACGTCCAACAGATCTCTGCCTCGAGTTCGAGAAATTTTTCCGAACAAATTAATCTCCAGGCGAGGTGACATAAATTGGCCTCCACGGAGTCCCGATTTAACGCCTATGGATTTTTTCCTGTGGGGTTATGTCAAATCAAAAGTTTACGCTAATAAACCGACTTCCCTGGCACAATTAAAAGAAAATATCCGTCGTGAAATGGCAGCCATCACGGAGACTACCTGCCGAGCTGTCATAGGCAATTTTAGTGCCCGACTAAATGAATGCCGAGAGCGCAACGGTTTACATTTGGACGATGTTATTTTTAAAAAATAAATTCCCAAACAGTACTTCAATATAAAATAAACATTTTTTCAATAAAGCTAAGACTTTTCTTTTAAAAAAAGATTTAAATGTGAACTTTCTTTTGAGACACCTTGTATTTAACTAAAAAGAAGGTGAAAACAGCCAAGTGAGACAGAAAATATACTTTGAATTGATTTTAAAAGGCAAAAAATTTCATAGAAAATATTGTTGTTTTACCTAATGATTACTCGCGCGGCTGCGGATGGCCGGCGCTGATATATTTTTTCGTGGATAGAGAATGACCTTAGCTATCATATACTCACGCCATACACCCAACATATTCGTACAATTGAAGAAAAAAAATAAACGTGATTCGCTCCATACAAAAAAATCTAATTTATTTTTTTTCAGACAAAAGATCAACTTTAGAAGAAATTTTACAAGAATAAACGTCAAACCTCCCGCGCAACTTTAGTAAGTGAGAAGAAGTCGTTGCACGTGCGTGTTTTTGTCTAAAAAAATGAGTAAAAATCAGTTTTATAGGTCGAAATTGATCTTGAGTGCTTTAAAGGAACAACATGGTGAAATGTAAGTATGCTTCAGTGTATAATATTGTCAAAGTTTTTTTTGTTTTCCAAGGTTTATTATGAATAAAAGCTCTAACCTCAAAATAATTAAACAAGCATGTAAGATTTGTTGGTAACTGGCGAGATTTTGTTTTGTGTCTTGTTTTGTTTTAATGATTATGTGATTGCATGGTATTGTCAAGTTTTGATGGAGACTTTTCGATCTTTCCACGTTTTATGGAGCTGTGCCATGGCATTTTTGGCCATTCCAATACGCCTCCTTATGTCTAGCTCACACGAGCGAGATTGACTGTTTAGAAAGTGGGTATTACATCTTGCTTATGCACAAATATACTTTATTTCATTTCATTTTGGACAAAACATTTCTGTTATAGCTATGTTATGTACCTTCTGCTACCCTACGGTTCCAAACTTTTTTTGCAGCACGAGGGTAATGATTAAATCACAGTTTCTACTGCAACCTAACTACGACACATAGTAACATATTATTATGCACTCACGACCATTATCCCCGAAGGGAACCCATCGGGGATAACGGTCGTATATGTCACTATTGTGATTTTTTCTTTACTCTGGTATTATTAACTATACAGGGTGTTCCAGAAGTGCGTGGTCAAATTTAAGGGTTGTGTGGGGATTAGAGCAATAATTTTGACTTTTTCCAAATATTCTGGTATTAAATTTTAAAAAAATACCACTAAAACCACGCACTTCTAAAACACCCTGAGGATACCTAGTGCTACAAAGAACGTTCTGTAAAGTTATCTCTATTTTCTTTACTTTTTGTTTCCTACACACTAGCAAGGTTTTGGTAATGGCATGGCTTTATAAAACGTTTTATTTCAGATTAAATGAAAACACCTCAAGTTTGTCTTCATCAGTAGGCAGTAACCAAATACAAGAAAAAAATTATGCTTACAACCCTCAGACCCTAACAACACCATCTTCTAATGCATTGCATAGCAATTTCTCACTTACTGATATACCCTGCAACAGCCTTTCGCTTACTAACTCAACTGATAACACTCCTTTGGTATTTGAAGATTCACCATTCAACATCTACGACAATCCGATACCATGTTCTTCTCGGCAAAGTGACGGAAGCATGGAAGAGTTTATTGAAAATATTTCGGATATTTCTAATTTTTTGGACAGTGATGATTCGGTAGCAGATCCAAGTTTCTCAATTCAAGAGCATCTAAATATTAAAAAATACCCAGGATACATTGAAGAAAGTAGTGAATCTGATGATGATGTAACTAATAATTGCAACCCGTCAATTTCGAATAACATTCCGGCTCTTCCATGTAACGTACCGCAACATTCAGTATTCATAGCAACTTACCCGAATTCACTTATATTTACCAATCAGGAATCTACTGCATCGTATATAGAGGTACAAGCGACGTACACAAAAAACGTAAATTTTATTGCTAATTATCCAGAACCCATTTATATAAACACAGCTTTAAATTGCAATAACAACAACTCTAGACTTATAAATAATGATAGCTATGGAAACGATCAACAAGAAGAGTCCGTAAGTCCTGCTCGTGCAAATATTGAAAAAAAAAGAATAACCCATAATAAAGCTAAATACTCTTTCATACAAAATGGTTGTGGCGAAAAATGTAAAAGGGATTGTAATTTATTTACTGTGGATGAAAGAAAAGTCCATATGGAATAATTATTGGAACATGAATTATGCTTTACGAAGACAGTTTTTAAATAAATGTATTGCAATCAAAAACATACAAAGGAGAACAGTAAATTACGACAACCCAGACTCTAATTTTAAGAAAAATGAAACTAGATCCTTCTTTCTACAAAAAAATAATACCGATATCCAGGTATGCCGAAAGTTTTTATTGAACACTTTAGGATATAAAAATGATTCGGTTATTACAGAATTAAGCAAAGCAATTAAACGTAAACCACTGTGCCAAAATGTAAAGGAAAACAGGGGGGGTAAGAAGCCTAAAATTGCCAGAAACGATGTTGAAGCTCATATTCTTAGCTACAATCCCTCAGTTAGCCATTACCGACGAAGCAATGCACCTAACATAAGATATCTCCCTAGGACATTGACTGTTGATAAAATGTTTAGCGACTTTAAAACCAAACACCCTAATTTCAAATTGTGTAAAGAAATATATAGACAGACATTAAAGACTATGAATATATCATTCAAATATCCAAAAGGCGATAAATGTGTAGATTGTGGGCTGTATGAAGAAAGACTTAAAGTAAATGAAGGTGCAGATATTCCAGAGGATGTTAAAACTGCATACGAGGATCACAAAGCTAAAGCAAATAAAGCAATACAAAAATATCAAGAAGATGCCTCCCTAGAAAATACTTCATCTGTGAGATACTACTCGATGGATTTACAAAAAGTTATGTTGTTACCCGACATGCCTAAAGTCAAAGAATCCTTTTTCTTGAGTAGAATGATAACTTTCAACTTGACATTTGCACCGATCAGAAAGAAAACTAATGTTAATAGTATTTGTGTTCTATGGCGTGAAGCCTATTCTGGACGAGACGCTACTGACATTATTAATGCAATTGCAGCAATGATCGAAAAAGAAAGAGATCTTAATCATTTGATATTGTGGTGTGATATCTGCACAGCTCAAAATAAAAATTGGATCCTCTTTACATCACTTGTTACTATAATAAACTTAGGGTTTTGCAATTTAGAAAGTTTGACTTTGAAATACCTAACTAAAGGTCACACTCATATGTCAGCTGATGGAGTTCATGGCAATATAGAGAGGCAGATTAAAAAAAAAGATGCTGTGTATGATTTTGAAGACTATAAGAATGTAATTTTGGGTTGCAGATCGAATATTGAAGTTATCGAAGTCCAAAAATCGTATGAGTGGGTAAAAAAGAAACGCATACCGCGACGCAATGATGACCTTGATCCCATGAATCATTTTTTTCTTAGTTCTTTGGTTGAAGTAAAATTTGTAAAAGGGTCCCGCAATATGTTTTGTAAGAATGATTTTGAATCTCCGTATTCTGAATTGGATTTTCTTATTAAAAAATACAATCCCTTGACCATGCCAACCTTAAAAAATATTCCAAGAGGCATTAAAGAAATTAAAAAGGAAGGCATAGTAAAAACCTTATTACAGCTTATGCCAATGAACAGAAGGGAGTTTTGGCAAAGTTTACCGATTAATAATAATTCAGTTGATTTAGTTTCTGGTGGACAATTATAAATAAGCGAATAAAATATTTTTATTTGACTGTTTTGAAATATTTTGAGTGATTATTTTTTAATTTTTACTGTGAACAACAAGTGTTTGGTTTCCGATTATAGGTTATTTTTTTATCTTTTTCATTAAAACTGCTTATTACTGGCCATAATTATGTTGTTTTATTCTGTTGTTTCTTACTAGGTATATAAAATTGCATTTAGTTCCTACTCAGTAAATTCAGACCTAAATGAAAACAAAGCAAGTGATCTTACTAGATCTATTAATTTGCGTTTAGTCCCCACTCAGTATATTTTAGAACTAGATGAAAACATAGCAAGTGATGTTACTAGGTTTTGAAATTGTCACACTCAAAAAGTTTGGTCTAAGGAAACAATGTTTTTATTAGTAACTGCTTCTCTACGTACATATTTTATGATAGACGCATTAAAACTCCATTTTTATAAAGCCTGATAAGTACCTCAAATTTTGCAGTCACTCCCAAGAAGGTACGACTAATATTATTGAAACGGCACGTTCTCAAAGATATGAAAAGGTTTTTCGGCTCTCCTGTAAAATTTAGTTTTATGCAGATACTGGGTTTTGATATTTCACAGCCGTCTTGGTCAGATGATTCTGAAAAGGGCTCAAAAAACCTATATCTAAAGGTCAGCGCATTATAATTGTACACACTGGTTCTGAGAGTAGATTTATACCAAACGCCTTATTAACTTTTAAATCTGGTTTAAAAACGTGTGACCACCACGACGACATGAATTACAAAAATTATCAAAAATGGCTTCGTACCCAGCTAATTCCCAATCTTCCACCAAATGCCGTCGTGGTACTTAATAATGCCTCTTATCATAATAAGGAGTATGAATCTGCTCCAAGCTCAAATACCAAGAAAGCTGATATACAATCATGGCTAACCCAAAAAGGAATTCCCTACACATCAGATATGCTTAAAACACAATTGTACAAATTGATAAAAACACTTAAAGAGCACATAAAGAGCAATAAAAGACATTCAGAATGACAAAATACTGAGATGAATAAGCACAGTCATGACCACTTCCATTATCTCCATAACACCCTGATTTGAATCCTATGGAATTGACTTGGGCTACAATAAAAGGTTATGTGAGTAGCAAGAATGTGCAATGAAACCTTCAATTCAATTCAATTCTGTTGTTTAATGGCTTTAAAGCGTGCCAGTTGAGCACAGATTACTTAGCCAGTGTCACATAGAATGGAGAAGACACAAAGGAGATTGGTCCGTAACATAGATTCAATAAGTTTATATCATTTGAATTATAATTGAATAAGGCAAGAATATCCTTACTAAACCTACAAAAACAAACAGCACAGTTAGTATTTACACATAAGGAACCTTCAACATGTGATAGAATTAATAAGGGAAAACACAAACCAAATGGGACCGACTAAATGGAAAGCTCTATGTAATAAAACAAAAAAAATTAAAGACTTGTACATAGAAAGTGATTACATCATTGACAATTTGACGGATACTGAGTTCATTATTAGAGTAGGTTTGTCAGACTGTGACTCAGAGGACTCAGCTAGTTCTTCTTCGTCCTCCGAAGAAAACAATGAAAACAATGATTTATCAACTCTTGGAACAAGTGGTGTATTCTCTATTTTTAATGTACCTGTTTGTAGTCGCATGCCGAACAATGATCTCCCCGCTGGTTTATCAGTTATTGACAGTGACAGTGATTAAAATCATAATATGCCGTTTTGTATATTAAACCTTTTCATTTCTTAATAAATATTGTTAATAATTTTCTACTCGCTGGCTTATCAATTAATACTTAAACTTAAACATTTCATAATAAATATTGTTAATAGTTTTAATATAACATTGCTTTACACCTTAACAATGTCAACAAAAAATTCCTAAATAGATATTGATATTATACATAACTAATTCTGACACAACTGTACCTGGCCAGATCCCCCACTACTGATGCTTGTCAAGCCTCATCTTTCGTAACACGGATAGTACAGCAGTTCTTTCGTAACACGGATAGTGCTGAATCTACAACTTCCCGAGAGACATGTACAATGAAAGGACCTTTGTCATCATTACAGTATGATTTGGGACCATACCTACCATAATTGGGTGAAATACATTTTTGGAAGGAGTGGCTGAATGAGGATCTATTATGGTTGTTTTACTTGAAGCTGTATCTACATCGCTATCGCCTGATCTCTTACGGAAAATAGGAATTGAATTTAAATCTATTCCACCTCTAGTATCCGGTGGCTTCAGAGGACAGTCACCATCCATTACAACGCCTTATAAAACTAACAATACACACTATACACAATTAAACTACCTACCATCACCTAAAATACATAACAACACAGAAAACCAGTTATTTTATTAATTTACAGAACAATAATCTTTATAAGAAAGGCCAAAAAATCTCACAACACGTGTGTCGACCACAACAAGCGAACTATTTTTTTATTTTTAACTTACCTACTGTCACTCACAGTCACTGTCCACCATAGATGAAAAATAAACTCCACTGACAAATGATAACTGACAGATGACAGCGTCAAGATACGTTCCTTGCTCGGAAGAACAACAGAGCCTGGAAGCCAGGCTAAAATAAAAACCGAGTAATCTATAGTTTACTCGTTTAGGTCAGTTAGCATGTCATAAGGTGTGAGAGAAACAAAACATGGCTGTTTGATTTTATTATCTTTGAACGTGTCACAAAGCAGATAATGAAAAATGTCAAATGGTTACCTTTGGTCTATGGAGGGTAGAGATACTTTGGTCTTCTTATAATGCTTACAAATACAAATGTTCTATCCAAGACGTCAAAAACTTAAAGTCGGCTATCAACTTAAGTTTGTAGTGTTATGTTTTGTTGATACATGTCGGGAGTTTGTCGAATTCACCGAGTGAAAAAGGGGAGTTATAATTTTCTGTCTAAGAACGTGGTCAGAAAGTGTTTTTCATCGACATCGACACGACAATGTCGATGATAAGCTCATCACTATCCAAACATTAACTTGTGACAACTTGCCATGAACCTACTTATGTATAGTAGGTTCATGCAACTTGCATAATAACGAAAAAGAACGGCATTATGTCTCTTTCCTACGCACTATTAACATCGTAAGTAAAAAAAGATAAACATATGCATTATGCATTTTAGCCCGGCTTCCATACTTTATTGTTTCGAGGTTCCGTGTTATTATTTATTATTCGCAAGTTATATACTTTTAACTACTTGATCTCCGCTGGTACCACCACCACATGGTGGTATGTGTACCACCCCGCGGTCTGAGCTTTATCACTCATTTTACAACGAAATCGCTTTATTTTTTGCTAAATGAGTAATGCACGCAAACTTTAGAAACTTATTTTACATGAATATGGACTATTACTCATTGATTTGGTGCCTAACAAAGGAAAAGCACTGTAGAAAAATAAATATAATTCCATACTTTCAATTCTTTTGTAGATAATGTCATTAGTTTTATAATATAAAATGTGTTTATTTACAAATAATTCAATTCTATTCTCTTGTTAGGCTTCAAGCGTTACAAATAACTATAATATAAGCCTATAAGCTATCAAATGTGACATATTAGACTTGCGTCAAATTTGAGCTAGACATTGACACATGTCGATATATTATGCTATCGATGATATCGTATCGATGTTTTAATATAAATGTAATTGAAAAAGTAATATTGTTATGCTTGTATGAATCAACATGTACTAGCAGTCACTACATATTATAAAACAAAGTCCTCCGCCGCGTCTGTCTGTCTGTTCGCGATAAACTCAAAAACTACTGCACCGATTTCCATGCAGTTTTCACCAATGGATAGAATTGTTCTAGATAAAGGTTTCAGTATATAATTTGTCAAGTTTTTGTATACATTTACTAGCGGAACCCGCGGCTTCGCTCGCGCTATATCTAGGAAGGAATCCAAGCAAAGCAAGGGTGAGTCACTAACTTATAAATTAAAAAAAAAATAATTTTTTTTTCAGTCTTAAAATGAAACTACAATATAATATCTATTTTTTATTGCTGACATGAACCACTTTGGTTCGAATGCATACATATAATAAATAAATTGAATAACATGATTTAACGCTAACATACTGTCCACTGGAAGGCGACACCGCTGTCACTCGCACTGGCCACTTCGCTTTTTTTTAATATCTCATAAAACAACTCGCGCTTTACTTTTAACAGCTGTCTCTTAGACTATAATATGCAGTTTAGATTTAATAGTAATATCAATTTTTCTTGTTAATGGCTTCAAAATGTGCCAGTTGAGTACATTTGACTTCGATGTGTTGTAGAATGAATTATATAATAGAATAAATAAATTAGATTATAACATGTCTAATATATAAAAACTTCGTGTCACAGTGTTAGTTATCGAACTCCTCCAAAACGGCTTGACCTATTTTTATAAGATTTGTGTATATTCGGTAGGTCTGAGAATAGGTCGTAGGCTATGTTTTATTCCCCTACGTGATAAAGGCATTCCAGATTTTTTTTAGACCAAATTTTTTTTAGCCCTAAATTTTCATTCTTCCACTACCAATACCAATTTTTAATAGTGATTAGAACGCGGGTGAAACCGCGGGAAGTTCTAGTACAATATAATTTGTAAGTAAAAAATAAATATTTAATAAACTTTGAACCTATAACGAATTCAATTCAATTCTTTGGTTTGTTGGCTTCAATGCGTGCCAGTTGAGCACAAATTATTTCGCCAATGTCACGTTGAATGGAGGAGTCACGTTCGAGATTGGCCGGTGAAATTTTAATATATTCTACAAAAAGACTGGATTCACAGTATTAAATAGTTCAATTCAATTCAATTATTTCCTTTAATGGCTTCCAGGAGTGCCAGTTGGGCACAGTTGTTAGAAAGACATTAGTAATATCAACTGTCACTTACAAAATGTCTAAGTGACATATTTGTTTTTTTTAATATCAATATATACAGCCAAAGGTATAGGCTGTTTCAGCCTACAAGTGTTGCCATTAAAAAAAAGCGAAGTCGCTGGAAATATTGCTTTTTGATGTTTCTTATTAATTCTTTTCTATTTTTTTACTTATTTTTCGCGGCCTCTTCGGCTTCGAGGCGCCTCCTCATGGATTCTGGCATTTCTGGTGGTGGAGGTCGCGGCATCCTCAGCGATACCTGGAATTTTACATAATAAGTCATAATAAAAATAGTTTTTATTCACATTATGGTATTATTTTGCAATATCTCATAATATTTTTGTCTACAAGTTCATTCAGTAGGAACAATTGGTTGATTTCATAATCATCGATAATGTTTTTTTTTAATTACATAAGTCTGGCAAAGATATATAGATGTAAAGCGTATGTTATATTTTACAACCGAAATGAATTAGATTTTAAATAGAAGTCTGAATAAAGAAAACTTGTACAATATATATTTATAAATTTAACTGTCAAATTAGTGAACTTTGTATTTATAAAAAAATCATGCATTCGGAAACAGCTCTAACAATTTGGATCTTTTATATTTATTTTTTTAATTTTCTTAAATTAAGTATTTTTACCCAACATATAAGAGAGGTGTTTTGGGTTTTACGTGTATGTCTGTCTGTAGTATTGTAACGTCTAAACCTATTTTAATTTAGATTCTTTGAAAGATAATTTCACAATGTCATTATAATAGGGTTTTTGATACAAATTAACACAATATATACCTTAACAGCGTCGTAGATGAACCATTGCAAGGCAGTGAGGGTACCGATCATCACGATCCTGGGTCCCAGTCCCTTCCACACTCCGGCCAAGCCGAGCTTGCCCATGATGGAGCCTACTGTTGCTGTCTTGTCCTGTAATATTGTTTTAATATTAGTTATTATTATTTTTTTTTATTGTCGCTCAAGATGACTCCTTGCCGCCTGATGTTAAGCGACAGTGGAGTCCAGGAGTGAGATCCATCGGTTCCGGGACATTATCTCGATAGGATAGGAGGGAAATACGTGAAGAAGAAGAAGTTATGTTAGTGAATATTTAATAAGCCCTTTTTAAGCCCACTGCTGGGCGTGGGCCAACATATAATACGAGGAGTATGAGGTTGTTGACAAATCTTAGTAAGGTAGTAAGCAGCGTGCTGTTCTCTGTTGATTGTTTGGAGCTGTTCCATTTAGTCACTTTTAAGCGTGAAATATTTTGATTTCTTAATGTTATAGGTTATTTTAAGTATTGCTATTAAAAAAAATGTAATATTTACTGTTTCAAATACATAAGAAATATTATTGAAATATCTATCTAATATAAGATTTTGGTACAAATTGATAACTTTTAAATAAATAAATATGTTGGGACATTATTACAACAGCGCCATCTAGTTCCGTGGTAAGCTACGAGGCTTGTGTTACGAGTACCAGATAGTTGATATACTACACATATAAATTTTAAATACATACATATTATAAATATAAACACCCATGACTGGAGTTCAAACATTCGTGCTCAGCAAATGAATGCCCCCAGCGGGACTCGAACCTGCGACCGCTGGCGCAGCAAGTAGGGTCACTAACAACTGAGCCAAACGCGTCGTCAAAAAAATCGTCGTTTAAAAAAAATACTTAGGTAGCGCCAATTTGCGAATCATCAAAAAATTGAGTGATAACTAATTAAAGGATGGGCTTCTAACATTTTGCGAATCAAAGCATCAATTTTTTTAATTTCTAATAGATGACTAATTAAATATGATATAATACAGTGTAAACTCCATGTAACAAACTCCCTAAAGCGTTAAAATCATTTTGCTTTGATTGGTTTAGCTTGTTTTCCATACAGTGATACACTCTATTTAACATTACACCCACTCTCAATAACGACAACAATAAAATAACAAATAGTGCTTTTCAAGTTGTCAAAATTAGTAAAAAAGAAGCTCTGGAAGCAGCGAAATCATTGGCAAAGTACTTTTTTTATCACCAAGATGCCTCCATATCGCAAGACATTAATAAAATAAGTAAAAAAATACAACAAAATTACTGGTGCAGCAAAAACCGTCAGACGAAAATAACAAAACTATGCAATAGCGTTTTAATAAGAATTGTTTTTAACCGAATTCAAAAAAAGAGGAGGTTCTCAATTCGTCGGGGACTTTTTTTTTTTTTTCTATGTATGTTCCCCGATTACTCGACGATGGCTGGACCGATTTGGAAAATTCTTTTTTGTACATAAACAAAATAAGTATCTACTTTACGTTAAAAATTGGAAAATAAATTATTTTCAACAAAAAACAAAAACTGACTTCAAAACCAAACAAATCTAAACAAAAAAGTAGAAAATAATACTTTTAAGAACTTAGTTAATTTAGAAGTCGGTGCCAGCCAAAGCAAAATAACCTTAAATAGACACATATTCGATTAATCTATATCTATAATATTTGTAAACATAATCAAAATACCGTTCGAAAGTTCCTTGCAAAGGCAAGATAAGTGTATCCGTCTTGGCTGGCACCGACTTCAAAATTAACGAAGTTCTTAAAAGTATTATTTTCTACTTTTTAGTTTAGATTTGTTTAGTTTTGAAGTCGGTTTTTGTTTTTTGTTAAAAATAATTATGTATGTAATTACTAACACTCGTCTGATATACGCATTTTTTTAATAAAAATTTTTCTTCTCTCCATTGAACGACAATTCTTTATAACGTCAAAATAAGCGCAATCCCTTTGTCTTTATATTTTACACTGTATTTCGCCATATAATAGTGTTTGTGTACCTGGTTGAGCTTGGAGACGACGGTGTCGGCGGGGTGCGACACGATGGCGCAGAACACGCCGGCGATGTAGCCCGCCGCGAACGTCACCACCAGCTGCTCGCCCTTCGAGCACTGCTCGCGCGGCTTCGGCACCACGTACTGCACACACACAACACACACACGGTATAACTAACTTCTTCTTCTTCTTCTTCCCGCCTTTATCCCACGCTATGTGGGGTCGGCTTTTTTTTTTTTTTAGTTTGGCAAGAAGTTTTACAACCGGCCGCCTGCCTGACGTTAACCCTCTTTGGGAATGCTATTTTCGGTGGTATTAGTATAACCGCCACCACTTGATTTAACAGAGTTATGTTAAAAATTACCCTTTTACAATTAATTATTAAAAACACAAATACTATAATTAATTATAACTAACATTAAAGTTAATAAATAAAGGAAACATTTTTTAATGAAAATAAAACTAAATAGGGAACTGTTGTTACATTTAATATTTTTGTATGTGTTATTGCAAAGTATGTGACGTCACACCGAAGTGAGGGGGACTCACAAATGAGACAAACTGTGACAAGGGCAGGGAAAGGGTCAAAAACTCGCGAAATTGTGACGTACTTTATGGGTGACCCCTTTGAAGTTAAGCCTCAATAATATATTTTTTCCTCATCAGTACCGTGTAATTCCATATGAATTTAGAAAAAACTGTTTTGACTTTTGAAATTACTATATATATATATATATATATATATATATATATATATATATATATATATATATATATATATATATATATATATATATAGATTATTAAATTAAGAACTGACCTTATAGAGCAATTCCAGGGTCTTCTCGAAGCAGGCGAACTTCATCATGGTGTAGGGAATCTGACGGCCCCATAGTGGCACCAGTCCCTTGTAGAAGGTACCATAGCCCTCATTCTTCACCATCTTGGGCCACGCCTCACGGAGCGTGTTCGCAAAACCAGGCATAGTCTGGATCCTCACCTGTTAATTCATTAATTAATGGGATTAATGATTATTTTTCTTTCATTAATTAATGAAATTAATGACTTTGGCAAACCCTCAAATCTCATAATCTTGAGTCATCAGGATACTGTAGAGTGTAACGGACACGCTGTATAAACTATTTTCAACTTTACTACGAAATAATAAAGTTCAAAATGCTTTACAGAGTGACGTGTGACGTCACAGACACGGCGCATTTTTTTCATCATAGGGTGCCTTTTTTTAAAATATAAACCAATATATAAATATATAAAAATTAAGAAATAATATAAATATAATAGCTATTTAATATAATAAATAATCGCTTTCGCCATTTTACAAAACACCTGACTCTTCAGCGGACTAAGACAATTTATTAAAAAAAAACAAATCAAATTAAAAAAAACAAATGCTTAATTACAATGCACTTTGTAAATTCATCTATAAGAATAATGATAGTAAGCAAATCAACTCAAAACTCGGAATTGACATTTTTCCTGATACCAATTCAAAATGCAAATTTAATTTAAAAACAATTGTAATTTGTATGATTAATTACTTTGATTCTGTTTAATTAATTGTTAATTATTATTTTAGTAATTTTGTAATTGTTCATAATAAAATAAATAATACTTAATAATTGCCTCACATATTGATTTAATCACATTTTTTTATTTTTTTTAATTTAACAAACCTTAGCAGCTTCAAGAGGTGACAAGGCAATGTCAGCGAAGAACTCAGCAGACGCTGAAGCTGCCAAGTACACGAAGGTACGGTAGGTGTACGCTGTCTCCTCATCCAACATGCCGGAGTAGCCCACTTTGAACACTTCGTACAGACCGAACTTGCACAGACCCTGTATATATATATAAAAAAGTTATTACAAATGTCATTTTATTTTTTTTATCTGTGACGTTTTGGTCAAGTCATAATGGTGATGTCTTCAAAGAGTTCAGTTGGAACAATTGGATATTGTTTTTAATCATTTTTTATAATCTATAATATTATAAAGATGAAGAGTTCGTTTGTTTAAACGCGCTTATTTCAGAAACTACTGGTTCGAATTAAAAAAAATTATTAGCCTATTTATCAAGGAGGGCTAGCTATAGGCTATATCATGTCATAATACGTATAAAAAATTAACATTTTTTTTTTAAACCCCGACGACATGAAATAATAAAAATAGTATTCAAAAAACAAAATCTAAATCGGTTCATCCGTTCGGGCGCTACAATGGAACAGACACACACATAGACACGTCAAACTTATAACAACTCGTAGTTTTTGCGTCGGCGGTTAATAATCAAAGAATTTGGTTTCAAGTTTTTAAAACTGGCAGATCCGGAAAATACTTCTTAAAAATGCACTAAACACAAAATTTAATATTGTACAATTAACTGTTAAGAGCACTTTCTTTAAACATTACTATGTACTTTTCATCCAATCACACAATGTATTTGTGTGATTGGATGAATTTGGATGATATTAATATCAGTATAACAACCTGTAGCGAGTATCCGATGAAGGTGGGGGCCCAGCCCTTGGCGAGGCCCCTCATGCCCTCCTCCCGCACCGACACCTTGAACCCGGTCACCACATTCTTGTACTTCTCCGCGTCCACCTGCAGCCGGCACTTCACCAGGTCGAGGGGCACGACGGCCGTGTGTGTGATACCTGTAGAAACACGATCATCATCATCATCAGCCCTTTTTAACGGGACGTTACGACTGCTGGGGATGGGCTTCCCTCAGTACGACGGGAATCAGGCCATAGTCCACCGCGCTGGCCTACTGCGTGTTGGCGGACTGAGCATGTCTTTCGAAAACTTGCTAGGTTCTTTTAGACACGCAGGTTTCCTCACGATGTTTTCCTTCACCGTAAGACAAGTGGTGAACAGGATAGAAATGACTCACACATGAAAATATCAGAGGTGCGAGACCCGGATTTGAACCCGCATCACTCGGTTATACAAGCGAACGCGTTAACGCTGGGTTACCCCTGCCTTTAGAAACACGATATTAATAAATAAAATTGAAGTGTCTGTTTGTAATTTCAAATTAATAGCTTTTCACTAAATGCATATGAAAGTATATACGGTACTTGCCTGTCTGTTCCGGCTAATCTCTGAAACGGCTGAATCGATTTTGACGGACTTTCACTCGCAGATAGCTAATGTTATAAGCAGTAACTTAGGCTACTTTTATTTTACTACAAAATTATTAACCCGTTTAATTCATCAAGGTCTGATCATAGATCTTAGTGTGATCGAGTAACAAACACATCCACACACATCGTTATCGAAGGCTTCCGAAACGGCTTGGCCGATTTTCAGGTGTATTTGGTAGGTCTGAGAATAGATCGTAGGCGTAGGCGCATAATTTAGTGAGCCAGCCGTTTCAGAGATCAGCAGGAACAAGTAGACAGATAAACAAAAATTTTAAAATTGTTTTTTTTTATGTAAGTACCGTATATACTTTCATATGCATTTAGTGAAAAATTGTTAATTTGAAATTACAAACAGACACTTTTAACTTTATTTATAATAATTGAATTGATAAGAAATGAATTAGCCTTTTTCCTGAGAAGATTAAAAAGATCCGCTAGGGGCAGCACCGGTGGGGGGGGTACCAATGATATTATAAGTAAAAAGGTGTAGATACGTTACCTAAACGACATTCTATCTTCAAAAACGGCACACTAACGCACACATGAATAACTAAAAATATTGCAATAACACACTACATTACGATTAGTCGACAAAATAGGATGGCATGATTCAAGTATCGCCAGTGAAAAAGAGACAAATATAATTCTCGACAGTGCGTCGTCAACGCGTTGGTAGGCCAATAGCCTAGTTTTAGTGTGCCACTTTTTGAGCGCGTATGACTTATCTACACCTTTTTTCCTAGTATATCAATGGGGGGTACATATATTTTGAATTTTCTATTGACAACAACGTTAAACATATAGAATTATTATGGAATTAACAGAAGATGATGTACCTGGGGCGAAATTGAAATTTGCAAAAGTACAAGATCATCTTGTCAGGGACTTAAAACGATGGCTTGCATGTCGTGGCTTAACCGTGTCAGGTAATAAAAATGTCCTAGTTGAAAGGTTAGTTGGTTCATAAATTTTATCGTATGTGTCATTGTGTTGTTTAAATTTTTAATATTTAAAATAATTTTTTTGTTGTTTTTTTTTGTATATTTAAGAATCGAAGAATGCATTGCAAATGGTAGTAGTAAAAAAATGCAACGCATAAAATTACTCAATCCAACTCTACCAAGTTCAAAATCCTGCACTTTTCCTACTACAAACTGGGCAAATTTTCCATCCCAAGCTATCCCGAATTTAACACCATCCTGCTTATACCGACTGTCAGACGTACAATTAGCGAATGCACAATGTTTTGTAGGCATGATAATTTTTTTTTTATTTTTTTTGATCACAATATTTATTTATTTTAATATTAATAAGACGTACATTTAACGTTGTTGTCAATAGAGAAATCAAAACATATGTACCCCCCCACCGGTGCTGCCCCTAGCGGATCTTTTTTTAATCTTCCCAGGAAAAAGGCTAATTGAACAATACTATTTTCAACAGTACTCAGATCAAAAGCAGATTAAAAAATTAAACTGGATTAACTATCAGGTTTCCTAACATGGCAACACCTTGACTGATATAGAGTAGTTGTAGGCCATTTTAATGTGTCGTTAGGTTTATGCCATGTAGGGTTTCTTTTATTAATGCTAAGCTTTTATTTCACTAAATGGTCACCCATCCTCTCTCTAGTCGCTAGATTGGTTGCTATTTTTTTAATTTATTTACAAAAAAGGAAATTACAAGTAAACTTAACTATATAAAAAAACTAAACTAACTAACTAACTAACTAACTAACTAAACTATTAAATTATTTAATTTATGGTAAAACCAATATTCAAAAAAGTATAGATTCAATTCGATATTGATAATAATGTTTATTTTAATAAGGTTTTCTAAAAATAGTTTTGGTTTTCTAATTTTTTTATATATAATAGTTAAGTTTACTTGTAATTTCCTTTATTGTAAATAAATATAAATAGAATTTATGTATTATAATGTAACAATAAACTAAAAGTTTCACTTTGTGAGAGCTCGCGTTGTTTTTCTAACGGGTAATGTCACAGCGATGTTAACTCTTTGGTTTTCTAACAGATGGCGTTAGTAGTACAATAACATTCTATCCAATGAACATTAAATTGATAATGTTCTTTATTGAATTGTTATAAAATTATATTTTTGACAGATAACACATCTAGATATGATGTTAAATTACTATACTATAGCACAAACTTATAGGCGTGATAGTTTTTCAGTAAAGTGTACCACAAAATGCTCAGGTAGTGGGATAGGTAGGTCTCGCTTCGTTCACCCTAGTATTTTTAATTAGAATTTCAACATCTTTGCTGCCTAAGTCTCGGCAAGTTTTCAGTTTAATAAGCCACAAAATTAAAGCAAATAACTGATTCTTATAGATCATTAGTTTGATTCAGTTTGCATTGACGCTACTGGCTGTGCAGTCGTCGCCAGTTCGAATTCCGCTGGCTGGGGGCATTCATTTGTTGAGCACGAATGTTTGTACTCCAGTCGTGGGTGCTTATATTTATAATATGTATGTATTTAAAGTTATATATGTGCAGTATATCAACTATCTGGTATCCGTTACACGAGCCTCGTAGTACCACAGTACTTGAGTAGGTAGGTATGTATGTATATGTACAAAGTACTTGCGTAACATCTAAACGCATTCAAAGTCAAAACAAAGTAGAGTATGGCTCTGAGCCAGCTCAAAGTCATCCATCAAACGTCACGCAACCTTCATCTAGATTTAAAAACAAGTTCAAATAGTTATTTGTATACGTAATGTATTATGTAATTATAATATTTAATGAGCTCTCTCTTTTTCTCTCTGCTTATATTGCCTATGTATGTGTATATTCAACCCTTTTTAACGTCCCACTGCTGGGGCCCACCCCCACCCTGTAGGTACTTAAATAGGGCTGAAGACTTATACAGCTTTTTTAAAGTCGGTTTCACATTAACACAAGAAAGAATATTAGAATATAATATAAGAAATCTACATGATGTGCTATAGCATTGATTGCTGATAGAAACGCTCGCTTGAATAACAGAGTGATGCGGGTTCAAATCCGGGTCTCGCACCTCTGATATTCTTATGTGCGAATCATTTCTATCATGATTACCACTTGTCTTACGGTGAAGGAAAGCATCGTGAGGAAACCTGCATGTCTGAGAGAACCTAGCAAGTTTTCGACAGATATGTGAAGTCCGCCCGCACTAGGCCAGCGCGGTGGACTATAGCCTGATAACCTCGTACTGAGGGAGGCCCACGCCCAGCAGTGGGACGTATATAAAACATGTTGTTTAAATCCAGTTCCGTGGTAAACTACAAGGCTTGTGTTACGGATACCAGATAGTTGATACACTACACATATATAACTTTACATACATACATATTATAAATATAAACACCCATGACTGGATTACAAACATTCGTGCTCAACAAATGAATGCCCCCAGCGGGACTCGAACCCGCGACCGCTGGCGCAGAAAGTAGGGGTCACTACCAACTGAGCCAAACGAGTCGTCAAAAATACTGGAGATAAGATAAAATAATCTGACCTCGTCGTGATTGAAGACGATATAAGCTGAGATAGTTTTTAAAGGATTTGTTATTACATAATACATTTAAGCTACCGATTTCATTTCTAATGAATCGTACATATCGTAAGATATCGTAAGAATATCGGATTTGTAAGACCATCTCGTGTCACAGTGTTTGTTATCGAACTCCTCCAAAACGGCTTGACTGATTTTTATGATTTTTTTGTGTATATTTGGTAGGTCTAACTTAAGGGTACAGTTACACATGCTCATAACTAGCACGAAAGCATGCCACTATTTAGCAATTGCTACTTAGTAGCATGTGTGTCGAAACATTGCTAATAATGAGCATGCTTATTTCGAGCATGCTCAAATTTCGACGGTCGTGCGATTTTTGGGCATGCTACTGTCAAAGTCTACTGGAAAATTCACTTGGTTTTCCATTTTTCACTTGCACACTGGCAGAGAACTTGCTAGAATGTCGAATACCAAAGAACCAGCCCGTGCTTAAATAGCATGTGTGTTCAATTTATTGCGTCAGCGTTTTTAATTTATAATGTGTCAGTCAATTACATTTATAATATGTCAGTTTGAAGAGCATGCTTGTTTTAAGCATGCTAACATCATGCTAATAAGCATGACATTTTATGAGCATGTGTAACTGTACCCTTATGTCAGTTTGAAGAGCATGCTTGTTTTAAGCATGCTAACATCATGCTAATAAGCATGACATTGTAACTGTACCTTAACTCAACCAAATTTGAATTTTTATTTTTTTATGATTTCTACCATCAATCCCCATTTCTTAATAGTGATTAAAACTTTATACGTTAATAATATATTAAAAAACGAAAAAAAAAACTGATAGATTATACCTTGACCTTTTCGTAGCCCTACTCTAGCAAGGCGTGGCTATTGATTTTCTCACAACATTAATAAGAGCGCTCTTTCCGAGCATCGTAAATATGGAATCGAGTCGTAAATATGGAATTCGATACATCGCATATTATGTATTTTTAATGTGTGTGTGTGTGTGTGTGTGTGTGTGTGTGTGTGTGTGTGTGTAAGTGTGTGTGCGTGTACGTGCGTGCGTGTGTGTGCGCGTGTGTGTGCGTGTGTGTGCGTGTGTGCGCGTGTGTGTGCGTGTGTGTGCGTGTGTGCGCGTGTGTGTGCGTGCGTACGCATGCGCGCGTACGTGTGCGTGCGTGCGTGCGCGCGTGTGTGTGTGTGTGTATGCGTGCGCGTGTGTGTCTGTCTGTCTCATCGTAGTGTCCGAACGGATAATATTCGATTTTGATTTTTGTTTTGTTTAAAAGGTATATTATTCGGGAGTGTTCTTCGCTCAGTTTAATGAAAATCGGTCCAAGATGGCTGCGCTAATTTAGAGAAGAAGCGAACCGAACGAAGAGGTGAGTCGCTAGTACATGCATAATATAGTAGAAAAAAGCCGAGCAAATATCTAATTTCCAAGTAATCTATACAACAGTTAAAACGAATAATATTTAGGGCGAGTCTAATTATATAAGGATTGAAGTAATTTCGATATCGCGTAGCGGATAAGTGTATCTTGATGAATGACGGTTTATCGATCACGAAACCACATTATAAGCTTACCTAACGTCCGTATTTACAATACAAATGCGGTTAATTAATATATTAAGAGATTAAAAATATTTCATTGATTTTTCAATCTGAAATACATACTGTGTTTTAGAATAAAATTTAAGAAATAATTTAGTACATCTATATCTATACTATTTATAAAGCTGAAGAGTTTGTTTGTTTGTTTGTTTGAACGCGTTAATCACAGGAACTACTGGTCGGAATTGAAAAATTCTTTTTGTGTTGGATAGTCCGTTTATAGTTCCTCGGTAATATTATATATAGGCTATATTACATCCCGCTATGACTCATAAGTAATAGGAGTTGAGTATCAGTTAAAAATGTTGCAAAAAACGGGAAAAATTTTTAGAGCTTCCGTTCCGTACGCTGCGTAAACGGAGTACACTACATATTTTTAGTAAATTCGTATCTTATCGCTTTCGGAAAAGATAGCTGAGAAATTGGGAAATCCGGGAAAAATAATAAACTTTTTCTAAACAATTTTGAATTTTTGTATGAACTCAAAGATCATAAACACAGAAATGCAAGAAAATTGAAGTCTTTAATATTAAATAATACTTAATGATAATATTAATTAAGTTAAAAATAAAAGTAGATCTACAAACTTTCATGAAAAAGACTGAAAAAATCAATTATTAAGAGGCAAATATATAAATAAATACAAAATAATACACCTTTTCGAAATCGGTTCACTTACCGCAAGAGAGGATGCCTCCCAATCCGCAGAGCGCGAAGTATTTGGACGAGCCGAACTCGCAGGAATCACCGACTGGCGTGGACGCGGCCATGCCCTGACATTATTATTATTCAAACTATTAATATTATTAATATTATACAACTAAATAATAAGTTATTAATAGTCGTATTTTTTTTTAAATTAGTTTTTTACGCGACTTCGCTCGTATGAAACGTTTAGAGGCCAATAGGTAGTATGTCCTCAGTCCTCATGATGTACTGTTTGTTTTTGCCAAATTTCAATCAAAATGTGTACAGCAAATCAATAAATGTATATTGTATACGAATATGCAAAAAGGTTTGTAAATTAAAAAAAAATAACTTGTGACTCCTTCATTTTGGCTCAAGGTGAATGGTCCTTCAGGAGGTACTTCAAATTCAAATTTGAAGATGGCAAAACTTCAAAAGCAAAAATATATATAGGGCGTCCTAAAATTATAATATCTAATATCACACATAATATAACTAATGTTACAAATGTTTTTAAAAAAGATTATTAATATGGCAAAAAGTGCGGCATATCAAACTGGGCCTAGCGCGGCATCGAACCTAAGTCCACCTCTGCAGTACTGTATAGATATTACATTCAGAAATATAAAATTAAAGTGCATACACTTTATCAGACTACCTTGCCTTTTAGTTAGACGTAAAATGTAAAAAAAAACGAAAATCATGTAAAAAAACGTCTGTCTGTCACCTTTAACTGTTTAAACAACAGCATTTTCTATGAAACTTGGCAAAAACAACCACGATATGGAAACTCTTAGAACCTATCCACCGAGCAAAGTCGCGTGAAAAGTCTAATTAACTATAAATGAAGGGTACAGGGGCAAAACAAGGAATGTCACAAAATTATTATTTTTTTAATTAACATTGCATTCTATAATACGTGGCAAAATCTTAATGTTCCCATACTTTTCAATTTTTTTTTAATTTTATGTGACATTCCTTGTTTTGCCCCTGTACCCTTCGAATAAGGGTTCCGTTTTTCTCTTTTGAGGTCCGGAACCCTATAAGCCCTCAGATCTCATAATCTATTGGTCATCGGGCAACCGCGTCGTGGGTGGCACGCTGCATACTATAGTGTATGCAGGGCGGCGGGGGAGCCACGCCCAGCCCACGACACATCCCTCTAGCACTGATTCTCATCATAGGGCTAAATATCAGTTAAATGGTAACAGGTTCGATATTGACTCAAGGCAAAAATGGATTACAATTTTTGAGTACAAAAAAATTTTATACTTTCTTAGGTTTACGCGAATATTCGACGTAAATGAAACTACCTTTTCGGATTTTGTCGCGGATTGAGTCTCTCCCGTGACCATGATTGCTGTAAAGCATTCGAAACGTCGGGAACTAAAAGTCATAATAAATCTGCGACAAAATCCGAAAAGGTAGTTTCATTTATAATACAAAAAAAAATTAAGATAACATTAGCTTTTTTCATATTACTAGAATTTAAATACATTTTTTTTAAATCAACCAAATACACAAAAAATATGATCTAAAAATAAATACGTCACTCAATATCGAACCCGCTACTACCGCTTTAATAGTACTAACCTGTGTGTTTGTGATGGCGGGCTCGCAGCTCGCGGTGGAAAGGGGGGAGCGGAATGGCGAATTCCGCGCCGTCTCCAGTAAGGACGAGAACATTTTACTGCAACAAGAATGTTATTAAATAAATGTATCATTAAATTCAGACGGCACGTTTGGGTCAGTTTATAGTGACATGCTGCGCCAGCGGTCGCGGGTTTGAGTCCCGTTGGAGGCATTTATTTGTTGAGCATGAATGTTTGTACTCCAGTCATGGGTGTTTATATTTACAATATTTATGTATTTAAAGTTATATATGTTAGTGTATCTACTATATGGTATGCGTAACACAAGCCTCGTAGCTTACCACGGAACTAGATGGCGCTGTTGTAATAATGTTCCAACATATTAATTTTAATGTATAAAAAAAATTAAAATTTGTTTAAATTATCAATTATACCATAATATACACATCTGTTTTATACAAATGGTTATTTTTTAAATAAATTAGAATAATCCTTGAACTAATCAACTTAAAAGCAGATGTTTACAAAGTTTATGAATGCATTTGGAATGGATATTTGAGAACAAAATATACAAGTGTTGTGTCAAAATGACAGCTTACTGTACTGTAGGAATACTTCTAAAAATTTTTTTCTTAACATTTGTTTTTGCTTATCTCCAAAATGGCTGGACTGATTTTAATGGGACTTACACCGGCAGATACGGTGGTCATTGTTGTAGGGAGCCTTTCTATTCAATTAAAATGTATCTAGAAATGAACCCTAAAGAAGCGAGGGACACTAATTAGTTTTTAAATAACTAACTAAATTATTAAGTATTGGTAGTAACAATCCTAAATATGATATAATCATTTTTTAAATTATCATTATTGATCAAACAAAGTTCAGTATTTCTCTCTATTTCCTTCAATTAATAAAAAATATTTGTTAGGAAATACATTTTCTGTTTTAAATGAACCTACAACTTCTGACCTAATACATAGTACTTATAGATTTAATTAAAAATGTTACAGTCAACTGTCAACAAAGAAAAGTATTATATAATAAGCTGCAATGCAGTATTAGATCATAATTAGTTAAAATTACTTAATTACCTCCTAAACATTCACCCTTTTTCACATAAAAAACAAAAGCCAAATCAGTTGACATCATGGAAAATTTATATTTACTTATCCATGCATTTTGTTTAGAAAATACATATATCGAACTTTTTTCTTTATTTAATTAATCTTGGACATATTAAATTAACATGTGACATTTAATTTAATGATAATTAATAGTATATTATGGAAAATTTTAAATGTATAAGTTAAAAGTAATACATAGTAACTAGGTATATCTCTATTCATAATAAGATGTATAATTTACAAAATTAAATTTAATTAATGAAATTATTTAATTAATGTCAATCCAATTAATGCATTACATATTAATTTATAAATAGGAATATTTTATACGAAATGACTTACTTTTTAACAAAACCTAGCGAAGGTTAGAATTCGTCATTGACAGTGGCGATCAACACAGCTGATGTTAGCAGTTAGGTAACGAATGATGTTTTAAAGTTTAACTCAAAAAATGTCACCATTTAATTCAAATTGTCCTGATAAGCTGATATATAATACTTTTCAAGAAGCAATTGTAACTGGTTTGCGCCAATCGATACTCATTCAGTATGGGCGATGATTTTGTCATTTTGTAGCCCTCGAGTTTATTGACACGTACACAAAATTAAAAAGCCACAATAGCGATTATAAAGATAAAATATGACTTATTTAAGAATATAGGAGCAAGGTCACGTGCAAATATAATTTCATTAATCGTTACGTAAGGTAAAATTATGGATATTTTACCTAAAATTTGTATGTACCAGTACTTTTAGCTAATAGATGATAAAAGTATAGGAAAGTATGATACGAATAATGCAGTGATATTAATAAATAATTGACTTACAATATGTCTAATATCCGATGGTAACTGCACAACACACCGCACCGCGCCTGACGCACAGTGTTAAAGGAAACGCGGGCGACAGCAGCGCTGTGCCGGAAGTTACATAATCACGTGGAAACTGACAAGTGGCCCTACTATTGGAATTATTATTTCGATTGCAACTCACTTTCAATTCGCTTTAAAATAATTTTAAATAAAATTATAAATAACAATGTGTTATTTATTTTTTGCGTAAATTTAATCTTATTTAATAATGAAAACCATATTTGGGAATTTTAAAATTCATTTAAACAATGTAAAACACTAAATTATAATTTTCGGTTGAAAACAAAAGGAACTACAGTAATCCTATTAATAGATTTCTTCACTTGGAAGAACAGCATTAATTAATCAGAACACAGTTTTGAAAAATACAAAATCCCGAAATGTTAATTTAGAATGTAATAAATACTCCTTTTGTATATAATATGTTTTTATTTATACTATAAATGCCAGAAAAACGAAAGTTCAACTGTCATATCATTCAATTTTACACAGAAAAAATGTTAAACACAAGTAATTTTCAGTAATATCCGCTAATAATTATTATTCGAAATGGGCCATTTATACACTGTATTTAAACTTTTTAAATAAAATGTATTTTTAAAGCAAAATTATTAAAAAATCATTGCCTTTTAACGTTAAACATTCTCATGCCTCCGCGTTGTGTAAAACCAAAATGCTTAAAGAGGGTTCCTATATATATTCCAGTGCATAGACCTTGTCTCGATAGTTTACATATTCCGAGCTCAAGACCCTGCACTTTGCCGTATTTGAATGTGAAGTCAAGTTGCATACAGCAGAATCTTCCAATATGTCACTGCAAAGAACAAAATTGTTCTGTTAAAATTTGTAATCCTAATGATTGGATTCTATCCCACACACAATTTTGTAAATCTGGTGAAAGTAACGAAGATAGTGAAATCAATCGAGAGGAAAGTGAGCAATGTAAAATATTAGATGGTGGAAATTTGGACGGGGAATTAGTTCAAGGGATCGCACAAACAAACAGCAAAGATGAATACTTTAAAGAGAATAATGAAAACATAAACGAAATAGAAAAATCACAGTTGGCGTTAACTAATAATCAAACAAGTAATACTCAAAAGGAGGAGGATTTTGCAAAAAGACAACCTTTACTAAAAATGCCTTTAAATCGAGGTACATTTCATTTAATAATAAGAAGTGATAAGCTATTATAAGTGAAACTATCTTTTCGGATTTTGTCTCAGATTTATTAAGATTTTTAGTTCCCAACGTTCGAAAGCTTTACAATGATCATGGTCACGGGAAAGACTAAGGTGTTTGACGTCTCAGATGTTTATATACTTGTTACAGACAGCGTACCACAACTTTTTGTAAATCTGCGACAAAATCCGAAAACATAGTTTCACTTATAAAGTCAAATATTCGCGTAAACCTAAGAAATTAATAAGCTATTTTGAGAAGTTTTAAAAATAATTCCAATTTAATTTTATTCACAGATCAAAGGAAATCTAAAACAAGCGATACAATAATCAGAAACAATCGTGATGATAGTTGGAGTAATGTGCGTCATGTTGGAAGCACAGTTGTCCCTGAGACATCTTGTAAAGGAATACAAGTCTCACTCTCTGGACCTTTTCCCCAAAATCAATCAAATCGTATACAAAATGTGTCAAGAAACAAGTTTACATCTGAACATGCAAATGGCCGAAAACTTTATAACGATATTACTTATGATAATAGAAGAGAATCACTGATTGAAACAAACCATTTTAACCAACAAAATGAGAACCGCGAAGGCTTCTATAATAATCGAAACGCATTAAATCCTTGTTGCCAATCAAAATATATTCAAGCAACGCAGAGAGATTCAGTTGATCTATTCAATAATGAACTACAAACTTCATCCCATAATATTATTAATACAGAATATCCAATAGAAGTTAATGAGAAACGTTTAATTCGGCCACCTCAGGATACATACGGTTCAGGCACGTCGAGACCTTTAGCAAATTTGCCCAGAGAGCATCTAATTAATACAAATAGAAATCCTGCCGAATATAATGAAATTAGATCAAAAATATCACCAGTACAATCTCAAGCTGGTTTTAATTCAGTTCAAAACACTAATGGATACACTTTAAGCGACAAAACAAATAGTCACGGGCAGAATGTTCACCGAAATTGGAATGACCTTCAACCACAAAAAGGGTCACGAGAAATGGCACCTTTAAAAGATATAGATGACGATAATATCCCAATTTTACCAAATCAAAGACAGAATTTATTCCAACAGAAGTCATGTTGCAAAGAGTCTGCTGAACAAAATAAACCAGTAATGTTTCCAATGACGAATTCAGGAATACAAAAACAGAAATTACAAAGCAAAGATGGACTATTCTCAGAAACTCTAAGTTCAAGTTCTAAGGGAAAGGCGTGTTGTAACCATGGTATAAGCGAATTGGTAAATAAAAGAGGTAACAAGGGACCCGATATGGCGTTCGAACATCAATCGGGCAAGTTTACAAAAAATTTAGATTGTGCTTGTACTGACAAAGCTGCAAGGAGAGATCTGAAATCTGCGAAAAATACTTGTGATCGTCAAATTGATACAATAACTCGCGCTTCAGTTGGCTGTACTGCTAACCAAGGTATACGGTTTAATTTTGAATTTAATGTATACTAGAGAATATTCCACGATATTATATGACAACATAACCGCCTCGGTGGTATAGTGGCTAGCATGTACGGATATACATCGAGAGATCCCGGGTACGAGTCCCGGGTCGGGCCGCCCGTGCCTCGAAGATCATGTGTCGCGTCGCGTCCGTCCTGCGCCTTAACTCTCACTGGTCGTGTCTCGAGTCGTCCCACCGAAGTATGAGAGTGATAGGAACAGAGAGTGCACTAGTGACTGCGCGTATACGTGCTGGCACTATAATATCTCTTGCACAGTTGGCTGACATCATTGAGATTGGCCGCCATGGCCGAATCGGTCGGAGAACATTATTATTATGTAAATAGCACAACTAAATTAAAAATTCTTTTACCAACAGTTTTGATGACATTGACGACACGTTTGTCTCAGTCTGTAGTGATCGTACTTTGTTTCACCATTTTAAAAAAAATATATAAAAACCGTTTGATTTATTTTAACTTTTTTCCAGCGAAGCACTCCGGGTTTGCTAGTATTATAGTACAGAGTGTGTTTGTTTAAAGAGATGAATCTGAATTTCATTAATGCCAGTAAAGTTTCATTTAATTACTAATAATTTTTAACACAGGTACAAAATGCCATTGCTGTTATCCGCCATCATTCAAACAATTTTCTTGTGCTGGCAATATCAATGGCAGCTGCAGCTGCGACGATTGAACGAAATAAGGTATAACATTGAATATATAAAGTTACACAAATTTTCCATCTTTTCTTAATGTAAATTACATTTAATAAATATATTACTTTTCTTTAAAAAATTCGAATAATCAATATAATATGTATTATGTATATAAAATTAAATCATTTAATGGATGTTTGTTAGTCTCCCAAGAACTCGAGAACGGCTGGACCGATTTGACTAATTTTGGTTTTGAAATATTTGTAGAAGTCCAAGGAAGGTTTAAGAAGTGAGAAAAAACGTATATGAGGGCAAAAAAAAGGTGTGTGTGCGATTCACACACGATAGAAGTGAAACTTCAGTAAATCGACAAAAGAATGAGATGAATATATATAAAAAAAGAAATGTCAAAAAATAAACAACGGTTACCATGGCAACATTGGTATGTATTCTATCTCATTCTCTCCGACTTAATCCTATACTTTTATGTATTTCTTTCTTTATCGTGACGCATTTTCGTTTCATCGAGTTTCAATTTGCGATTTCTAAAGAAGTTTCACTTCAATAATAATAATTTAAAAAAAATAGGAGGTAGTTACTCAGTTGATACAATTCCATCAGTAATACTGTCATCTATTTTTTGTTTATTTGGTAGGTCTGAGAATAGGTCGTCGGCTATTTTACATTGCCCTAGAATCTAGATGATAAGGGTAGCAATATACTCTATGGTCCAGATATTTTTTTATTTTTAGACCAAAATTTTATTTTTTAGTTTTTTATGATTTGGCATCTAACATTCTTATAGCTCTGAATTATCATCCCTCGGGGGCAGGCCATCTGTGGGGCAGGCGGACCCGCGGGAAGTGCTGGTTTATATCTTAGGTTCATATTATTCATACAAATACTTTAAATGTGAAATTAATTCTAACTATTACCCTTTTCAACCTTAAACTACTGAACAGATTTTGATGAAATTTGTCAGGAACATAGGATGATACTTAGATTTACGCAAATATTCGACATTATAAATGAAACTACCTTTTCGTATTTTGTGGCGGATTTATTTTGATTTTTAGTTCCCGTTCCCTAATGCTTTACTATGCTCTCCCGTGACCATGATTGCTGTAAAAAAAATCAAAATAAATCCGCGACAAGGTCCGAAAAGGTAGTTTCATTTATAAGATAGGATGAAATTGAAATCAGACATTAGCTGTCTCTGAATCAGGCAGAACATTGTATCCTCCCCAACGTGCGTTCACCTTGTCGTGGTGGGGGGCTTAGTAGCGTCTGGCTCATAGAGTGTATTGCTATATATAAAAAGTATGACTGCCAGACTGGCAGCGAAGCCAAGAAACGCGCAGAGGGCCCACTTCGGTGGGCGGTGTTAGGCGGGTTGCTCCTAGTACTGCTCTGGATAGCAGAGTGGATTATGGAGCAACCCTATTGGCTGTATTGTCTGCTTCGGCAGACCTGCTGGACCTTCGGGGCGTCGTAGTAGAATGCGCAAGCGATCCTGCGACGCCCCATTAAGATGTGATGGGTGCTTGGGTGTTAGTGGGTAGTCCTGGCTTGCCGGTGAGTCCCACATACCACCTGTTCCCTACAGGTGGTATGCGTCAATGCATTACCCAAGCATAAAAAAAAGGCAGAACATTATATAATAAAACACACATCGATTTGACCTTATATATTTACATAATTAGTAAAAATGTTACATTCATATTACTTTTGGTTAAAAAAAATATATTCCAGTCTCAATTTACATATTCTAATTAAAACCTAACAAATAATGTGGACCGCACAAACACACAACTCGACATCAGTTCCCAATTACACTAACTCTACTTCTATACATCGGGCAAAGGTATGTCATCAACCCTAACGTCCCACTGCTGGGGGTGGGCCGCCCTCAGTACGAGGATGATCAGGCCATAGTCCACCGCGCTAGCCTAGTGCGTGTTGGCGGACTACGCATGTCTTACGAGAACTTGCTAGGTTCTCTCAGACATGCAGGTTCCCTCACGATGTTTTCCTTCACCATAAGACAAGTGGTGATCATGATAGAAATTGCCAGCGGCAAAGGTATATTGAAGTCAAATGAATATGCAATCATTTAGGTGGTGAAAGAAAAAAATCCTGAAGAAATCTGCATGTCTGAGAGTCTATCAAGTCTTCAAGATATTCAGTCCTCACTAGGCTTGTGGTGATGAACTATGCTGTGAACATCATAAGCGAAGGAAGGCCCATTCCCGGCAGTGGGACATTAATAGAGCTAAATAAAATTAGAATAACTTTGATTTCTCCCATTTGATAGGGAAAATAACAAATATTTACTGGCATTTTAACTGCCACACTTAGTCACTTAAGGAACCATTAAGCCGTTCTTTATTATGGAGATTCTCGACTTAATGGTTCATTAAGTGACCATGAGTGCAGCGGTAAATTTTAAAATACCACCTTTTACAGAAAATTCAATATAATGATAAAAATCTTACAACCAATCATTGAGCTTTTAAAATAAATAAAAACAAAAAAAAACTCATTTAAAAAAACTAAACCCTTCATTTACCTAAATTAAAATTAAATAATTAAATCATGCCATTTTTTTTATGTTTGGACATTATTACAACAGCGCCATCTAGTTCCGTGGTACGAGGCTTGTGTTACGGATACCAGATAGTTGATACACTACACATATTTAACCATCCAATGTATAGAAGTAATCACTTTAATTACCACATAAGAATGAAAAAATGATAGTTTCTAGTTAACATCCCTATTTATCACAATAGTAGAACAATGGCGGTTCTCATTCAATATTTTAATTGATTTGTTTTTTGGCAGTTAATTTAAAAATTCTAATTTATTCATTCCTATTTAAAAAAGAAAAAGTTGTTAACTAATAATATGTATCTGGCAACAAATTCCAAAAAATTAATCTGAGAGACCTTTTTAAATTGATTGACACTAAAGGTGATATCAGACAGGTAATTTTTTGTTCATTTCCGCCTTTCACTTTGCAGTTTTACTCAAAACGACATCTGAACAAAATGAAACATTAGTGCCGAATGAATGAATTCATTAGTGAACCGAATTGGTTCACTAATTCATTCATTCAACAGTGTTGAATATTTTCAACCGACTTCCCAAAAGGATGTTCTCAATTTGTCTGAATTTTTTTTTTACTAGGTATCTTTCACCCTGAACACTATGAATATGAACGGTCTGAACTGTGAGAGAAAGTTAGGGTACATTTACACATGCTCATAACTAGCACGAAAGCATGCCACTATTGAGCAATTGCTACTTAGTAGCATGTGTGTCGAAACATTGCTAATAATGAGCATGCTTATTTCGAGCATGCTCAAATTTTGACGGTCGTGCGATTATTGGGCATGCTACTGTCAAAGTCTACTGGAAAAAGTCACTTGGTTTTCTATTTTTCACTTGCACACTGGCAGAGAACTTGCTAGAATGTCGAATACCAAAGAACCAGCCCGTGCTTAAATAGCATGTGTGTTCAATTTATTGCTTTAAGCACGCTTATTTAGAAGCATGCTTAATAAAAGCTTGCTAAACAAAAGCAAATGTGTCAATTTGAAGAGCATGCTTGTTTTAAGCATGCTTGTTTTAAGCATGCTAATAAGCATGACATTTTATGAGCACGTGTAACTGTACCTTACTTCGGATTCGGTCATTTTGTCTTGAGTCCTGTAACCGACTTGATTCAACAACATATTAAAAGAAATGAAAATGAATATTCTTTTCCATATAATTCCGTCTAAGCCATATGATCATGGAATGAAAGGAAGGAGGCCCACTCCCCATCCTTCTCCCTCCTCCCTCCCTCCCTTTCCTAAGGCCGGCAACGCATCTGAAAGCCCTGCAGTGTTGCAGATGTCCATGGGCAGAGGTGATCACTTCCCATCAGGTGAGCCTCCTGCCCGTTTGCCCGATTTGTCCCATAACAAAAAAAATTAAGTGTTCACCCAAGTGAATAATCATTCGAGTGAACCGTCTGATATCACCCTTTTAAATAAAAAATTATCATTGCTCTAATATCATGAAATAACAAATTTTATATTTCTATCGCACATCAAACAAAATAGTGTGGTTTCTTCGCAGAGATTCCGTATTCCTGCAGAGCTGGAACTAGGTCCTCCATTGTCATAACATACTTCTTCTCCTTTGGACCCTTTTGGTTCTTTGAACTTTGATTTATTTGACTGGAAGTTCGCATTTTACAATGTTGTAGCGCATCATTCGCTATGTCCGATAAAAACTTTTGAGATGCTAGAGCTATTAGCCGAATCAATCTGTAAATAATTTAAATTATACGTTATTTGTCAAAATTTGTGATTAAATGAAATATTTATCTTCATCAGCATATTATGAGTAATTAGTTTACTAATAACCTTCCTTTGTTTTATGACATTTAGTATAAGTCATTAAATTTAAGTATTTAGTTTTATAGCTTTAAGTATGGGAAAAATATTAATTTATAGGGACCAAGAGAAATGACAACAATAATACAAAAGTTACATGTTTTTTAAAGATAGACATGTATTCTTTAATAAATATCAGAATATTAAGAACATTAAACTAAAGTACATTAGTATTACTTTTAATTAAATGAGCAATTATAGTAAATTCAACATATAGTAAATTCAATAACAAATGTATGTAGTTTGTGGATTTATATTTAAATTGTTTTTTTAATATTTTCACGCCATCACAAACCTTGGATCCTGCGATTCAAAGCCAGACATGTTCAAGTAATAAGCAACAACAGAATCTGGTATAGATGGACTGTAATTTTCTAGTTGTAACAAAAAATCGCTTAGAGCGTGACCCGCACCATTGTCTTCGTCCATTCCGACAGCAGGTGAATTCATGCGACTCATCTGCATACTAAACATGGAAGTTATATAGAATTTATTAAGCAAAAACATTAAATTTCTAAAAACTAAAGCCACTTACCTATGAAATTGTTCCAATTTATAAAAAAGCTAGTGCTATTTGCTAATAATTAGATTGTCAATTTCGGTAACAGATTATATTTTAATTTTACAATTTTACAAGTTGACCAACATTTAAAACAGTGTATGACCGAGCATTTTCGATTTCCGAACAACTTTACGCAAAGATAGCTGGCAACATTGGACTTGCGTTTTGTTATTGCATCAAATTATTAGTAATGTTTTCAATACAAATACTTAAACTTATAAACATTTATTTTTATGGTAATAGAAACACTTTGTTATCTCTTTAAAATTAAAAATAAATTTGCGAGTTAATTTTACAACTAAAAACTTATTATTGATTATTTGGTAGAGTTATGTAACCAATATATTATGTTGTTCTATACATATAATGAAACGCAATGATTGGTATTAGTAATTGTGTTGCCATTAATTATATTTTCCGCAAATTTAGGTATAAATTGCCATAAATCCCACATTTTCATATATTAAAATCGCTTGGTAATTATTCTAATATTAATCCTTTTCATTTAAGACAAGCTAAAAACTCTAGAAATAAGTGCTTTGTTAAATTTATTATATTATTTTCGTTTTTATTGATAATTGTCAAGCTAAGTTTACTTCAAATTAAATTAATCTTTAATATATTACGATTATTAATTATAAAACGTATCAAAAAGCTTAGTTTGGTTATTTTATAATTTATAAATAAAACTGAAGCAAATTAAAATTTAATGCAAATTGGTTTAATTTGAATAGCCACACTGACCTCGTGGTAGTTTATCGTTAGGTTGGCAACATCTACCCCTTCCTTCCTTCTTTTGCGCCGCTCCGCCAGGCAGAACTGCGAGAGAACGTGATCGATCGAATTTCAAAAAAGGCACACACCTATCCTTGTGCTCCCGAGATCACGAAATTACTCTATATCTCCTGATTCAATAAATCGGGAGTTCGTGTTTCGTGATTTTGTCATTCCGCGTGTGAACTCGCAGTTTCCAACTCGACGCCCGTGAGGCAATAGTCCCAGTGCAGAGCCCACCTAATTAAACAAAATGTCGAACCTCGCCGATCCAGTCGCGTTCGCAAAGGATTTCCTTGCCGGCGGTATCTCCGCTGCCGTCTCAAAAACCGCAGTAGCCCCCATCGAGCGTGTCAAATTGCTGCTTCAAGTACAGCATGTAAGCAAGCAGATCGCCGCAGACCAGCGCTACAAAGGTATCGTCGACGCCTTCGTCCGCATTCCTAAAGAGCAGGGTCTGCTCTCCTTCTGGCGTGGTAACTTCGCCAACGTCATCAGGTATTTCCCCACCCAGGCCCTTAACTTCGCTTTCAAGGACAAGTACAAGCAGGTCTTCCTTGGAGGAGTAGACAAGAACACACAGTTCTGGCGCTACTTCGCTGGTAACCTCGCGTCGGGCGGTGCCGCCGGAGCCACCTCGCTATGCTTCGTGTACCCACTCGACTTCGCCCGTACCCGTCTGGCCGCCGATGTCGGCAAGGCCGGTGGCCAACGTGAGTTCAGCGGCCTCGGCAACTGCCTCACCAAGATCTTCAAATCTGACGGTCTCATCGGTCTCTACAGAGGCTTCGGTGTGTCGGTACAAGGTATCATCATCTACCGTGCGTCGTACTTCGGTTTCTACGACACCGCCCGCGGCATGTTGCCCGACCCCAAGAACACACCCATCGTCATCAGCTGGGCTATCGCGCAGACCGTCACCACAGTCGCCGGAATCATCTCATATCCCTTCGACACAGTCCGTAGGCGCATGATGATGCAGTCCGGACGTGCCAAGGCCGATATCCTGTACAAGAACACAATCCACTGCTGGGCCACCATCGCCAAGACCGAGGGAGCCTCCGCCTTCTTCAAGGGAGCCTTCTCCAACGTCCTCAGAGGAACAGGTGGTGCTTTCGTACTTGTCTTATACGACGAGATCAAGAAGGTCCTGTAAATCTAATGTAAGAATAATTGTTACCATAATTTCAATTGTGATTCTAAATCACACTAGCCACTCCCCTGAAATCATGTATTATTTAGACGTGAAAAACATCCTAGTAACTTATTTTTAGTTAAATAAAGTGTTATACGATGATTCCAGAAAAAATTTGTTTCATTAAAAATATTGTTATATAACAAGTATTGAAAAATGCTGGCAGTTTGCAATTTAAAAGTAAATTTAGAATATTTTTTCTTAACAGTTATAACTTTCTTGACAGTTATGTAACCTCATTGGTAGTGACATTGTTGCAAATAGGCCAAGGTTTGCCGACATAACTTCTTAATTTGTTCTAAATTGTAATAATTGCAAATGTTTTTGGACCTTGATAGTTTCTATAACCTAAAAGTAGGCAAAAGGGAGTATGTAGTGAATTATGTAATGCTTGAATTCAATTTGTGAATCTTATCATGTGGCGGCTGTTATGTAACTGGTTGAATGTTTGTTTCATTAAAAGTAGTGCTGGTAACATGTAGCTGTAGGTAACTTTCGGTGTGGGTGAGCTGCATTTGTGATGTTCCCTCGGGTTTGAGTTTTTTGTAATGAAAAATTCATGCAAACGAGTGATTATAATATAGAAATGTTAATTGTCTTTTATTTGGATGTTACCTAACATGTTGCTCTTCACTTGTAAATCTAATTCAAATTTATCAACCATTTTTTGGAAAAGTACTTTCAATTTACTATCAAATAGTTTTTTAATTGTTGAAAATATCTGTTATATAAAGTTCAGTTGTTTCAATAAGACAACTAAATGTAATGTAACTTTAACATTGATAATTAATTTTTGATAGTAATTTATAATTTTTCATTTGGATTGATTGCATAAGGTTAATATTTTAAATACCTCGTAAGTAAAGCCTGCTTTAATTCATAATACACGAAACTATTCCAAGGTCTAAAATACATTTATCATAAAATAAACTAAGCCTATAAAATAACTAACCTATCCCAATCTATAACTACAAAATTATATTATTTTAAACAAGGTACATTAAATTTTAATACTTATTAAAGATGACAGCAACTCCATTTAAATATACAATTTGAATAGCTATTTTTAAGAAAAATTGATTTTACATTTTCATTTTTCTGAATAGGCTCACTTTTTTTTTAATTTAGTTAAATTAGTGCAATGCCAAAAGACTGCGCGTAAGGTTAGAGAATATAAAAACTGTCAAACAATTATACAATAAAAAGTACTAAAAAATGTTTATTATTAAAATAAAATTAAATTAAATAGCACAATATATTAAATTATTGGTTAAGTTTAGCAAAGTACAAGTAAAATTATTGGGTGAAGAAGTACAGCTGTGGAGCAGACACCATGAGGATTTGAATCATCTGTGGCAGACGAGCGGAGGTGACATGAATGGACTGCGCCTGCGTGACGATGACGTCATCGCCATGGCGTAGGCGTGACCTTATGAACTTTGGAACTTATTCATAAAATCTATATACCTACATTTAATAAAGTTCTGTATTGAATCTTAACATTCCTTAAATTTTTTTATTGAAATAGTCATTATTATCATATAGAGGCCGAATGTATGGGTTTTTTGAATTTTTGTCTGTCTGTCTGTGACCGCTTTACGAGACTTTCTTCTTCACTGGACAGATTTTGAAGAAATTCAACAAAGTAAAATAATAATGTAATAATTCTATAAACTTCTATAATTGACGTAGTGGATCTGAAGATGGAGTCAGGAAGTGGGTAATGGAACTTTCCCATGGATACCTACTAACACAAGGTACACACTTATTTCACCATACACGCTGCGCCAGCGGTCGCGGGTTCGAATCCCGCTGGTGCATTTTTTGAGCACGAATATTTATTCAGTCATTGGTATTTATATTTATAATATGTATGTTAAATGTATCAACCATCTGGTATCCATAACACAAGCCTCGTAGCTTACCACGGTCCTAGAAGGCGCTGTGTGTAATGTCCCAACAAAAAATAAGTAGGTACCTATGTCGAACATCTAAGATTATAGAGATAATAATAGATAATTAGCAATTTTTTAGTATTTTATTATTTTACTAGGTATTTGCCTTTTGTCCAAAAACATTATTTAAAAATCAAAACAAAAAAACATACTAAGTATAATGGAGGTTATTTGGTAGAATACTGTCGTTTTTTATACTCCTTGAAATACGGAATTCATTTTCGTTTCCGGATACGAAGAAAACTTGTCCTAGTCTGTAATCTCTCCCGGTAATTGAACCGGTCACCTCCAGTGTAGTCGGTGCCACCCATTGAATAAAAACCATAAAAACTTCTTCAATAACCTACATCTCTAATATATAAAAATCTCGTGTCACAGTGTTTGTTATCGAACTCCTCCGAAACGACTTGACCGATTTTTATGAAATTTTTGTGTATATTTGGTAGGTCTGAGAATAGGGCGTAGGCTATTTTTTTTATTCCAGATTTTTTTAGACCAAATTTTTATTTTTTTATGTTTTGGAATCATAAAATATATATAACCCAAAATTTTCATCCTTCTACCACGAATTCCAATTTTTTTAAATAGTGATTATAACGCGGGCGAAGCCGTGGGAATTTGCTAGTTAACTATAAAGTGCGTTCCCCTCAAATGACAATATATCACCGAATTGAAATTGGTTCGCAGTAGTTTTCTCTGGTCCGGACAAGCGTGAGGGTCTTAGTTGATTTGGACCAATTTTCTATTTAACTACAATATGCATGTAACACTGAGTTCATGCTAGTTTGACGGCGGTCATTATAACGTAGTGGCTAGCAAATACGGTCACTCATCGAGAGGTCCTGGGTTCGAGTCCCGGGTCGGGCCAAGCTTAGTTATTGAGTCTATTTAGTAAGCCTCAGTGACAGCTCGGAATTGGGAAGTTGGTGGTGTGTCACCCCCGTGCCGAGGCAGAGCACGTAAAGCCGTCGGTCCTGCGTCTTGACTCTCACTGATCGTGTCTCGTGTCGTCCCATCGGAGTATGAGAGTGATAGGAACAGAGAGTGCACTTGTGTCCGCACTATAATATCTCCTGCGCAGTTGGCTAGTCTCACTGAGATTGGCCGCCATGGCCGAAAGTCGGTCAAAGAACATTATTATTATTATTTATGTATGACAAATTCAAACATCAAGTGCAAATATTTAATAGTAGCAAACCCGGCCCGCTTCGCTGGGTGTAAGTAAAATAAACGGTTTTTAATTTTTAAAATTTTCTAATAATTTAAAAGTAGCCTAAGGTACTATAACATTAGCTATCTGCGAGTGAAAGTCCTGTCGAAATCGGTCCGGCCGTTTCAGATATTTGCCGGGACAAACAGGCAGATAGATAAAAAATTTAAAAATTGATTTTTTTAATACTAATACCGTATGTACTTTTGAAATTACAAACATACACTTCAATTTTATTTATATGCACTGATAATATACCTACCATGAACGTAATATACGTATTATAATAGGTCTTCTACTCTTTTTATCGTCCCACTGCTGGGCACGGGCTTCTCTTCATAATAGGAAAAATGGCTCAAAGTCCACCACAGCGGGTTGGAGGATTATACAATTGACAAAACACATCTCTTTCAAAAACTTCATAGTTTCTCTCAGACATGCAGGTTTCCTCACGATGTTTTCCTTCACCGTAAGACGAGTGGTACCTAATCTTGATAGAAATGATTCGCACATGAAAATATCAGAGGTGCGAGACCCGGATTTGAACCCGCATCACTTGGTTACACCTACAAATAAGCCTAGTTCTCCTCAAAGCGAAGGGGACCAGATTATACAAGTTTAAATCGAAGATCACAAAATTTCGTAAGCTTGCTAGTTTCTGATTGAAATTTAGGTTTCCTCACGATGTCTTCGGTCACTGAAGGCGAGGTAATAATGTTGAAAATGATTTGCACATTAGAATGTCAGAGGTGCGAGACCCGGGAATTGAACCCACTTCCCGGGCAACAAGCTACTGATCTATCACTGCGCTGATGTGTTACTTACCTAAGTGAAAGTGATAATAAATATTAATCCGTAGACTTATTTTTAATGTAAAACCTGTTTGTATACTTTATTTGTTATTTTATACCCCTTTATTCTTATATTATGATGACACGTTTGTCTCAGTTGGTAGTGACCCTACTTTCTGCGCCAGCGGTCGCGGGTTCGAGTCCCGCGGGGGGCAGTCATTTGTTGAGCACGAATGTTTGTACTACAGTCATGTTTATATTTGAAGGGTACAGGGGCAAGACAAGGAATGTCACAAAAAATAAAAAAGTTGAAAAGTATGGGAACATTAAGATTTTTCCACGTACCTACTATTGATTGCAATGTACCTAAATTAAAAAATAAAATATTTTGTGACATTCCTTGTTTTGCCCCTGTACCCTTCATTTATAATATGTATGTATTTAAAGTTTATATGTGTAGTATATCAACTATCTGGTACTCGTAACACAAGCCTCGTAGCTTACCACGGAACTAGATGGCGCTGTTGTAATAATGTCCCAACATATATTTAATGTCCCAACTTTAAGTACCAATCTCTAAACTTCCAGCCAGTTCAATACTATTATGTAAGGCCCGGACGGTGCGGAGCTGGCAGCAGTTGCAGATCGATGCGACGCGCCGGGGGTAGAGCCTCCCACCACTTTATTGACTGACTTCACATAGAAAGAGGTGCTTGATTTATTGTAAGATTGTAGCTGTGCCAAAACTGAAACGATTTTTATAATTATTTAGAACTAGGTACCCCCTAGTATAAAATTTGTACAAACTTAGAATGCCTTACTTATTTACCTATATCTAATCAAAAGCCTGAATAATAAGTTTCAAGCTTCTAGCTTTAAAAATGAAAAAAACTAAAAACACGCTTTTTATAGAAAACCAAACTAAAAAATAGAAAATAAATTATAAAAATTATTTCATTTTAAAAAAAGCGTGGGGTGCATGGTGTCAATAGTTATAAATATTTTATTGACAGATATGAGTAGAGTGATTATCATTTAGATATTATCTTAAAAAGCACCCCACGCTTTTTTTAAAATCAAATAATTTTTATAATTTATTTTCTATTTTTTAGTTTGGTTTTCTATAAAAAGCGTGTTTTTAGTTTATTTAAACTATTATTCATTTTTGACATTTTAGTTTGGTTTATTTATAAAAGCGTGATTTTTTAGTTTTTTAAAACTATTAAGTATTTGTTTTGTAGCATAAATTATATTTTGCAAATTGAAAAATGGAATAATTTTATCAAATTAGTGTATTGTCATCGGTCCTCGATAAATCTACAAAGTTTGAACGAAATCTGGCCGTTTAAAGTGGGTCAAAATCGCGCCCAAAGAAGTCGGTTACAAACATACAAACATACAGGTGAAGCTAATAAAAAGCGTGTAATTACGTAATTTCCACACAAACTTTCATCCCCTTGTTGTTTTTTTTAATATTAAAACCGTCCGTGGACCTTAAGGAACATAAAAAAATTAGCCGAATTTTACGTTATGGGGCTACCAACATTCATTTTTATTTATGTAGACTAGAAACTCGAATCCCGCTCTGCTCGGGTTCGTCCTTTCGTACGAGTATACATTTGTCGGAGATGAGATATTTACTCATAGTAAAAAGTATATATTGATCCGGATAACAGCTATTACCATTATAAATTTCATCAAAATCAGACCAGTGGTTTTCTTGGTGGTGATGCTGTCACAGGCAGACGGACAAAATTTCTAAACTAAATCATTCAGCATCTATATTAATTCTTATCATATCATCTCATAAAACTATGTTTATCTGTTTGTCCGTCACGGCGTATATTCTGTTTTAGAATAAAATATATGATACTAGCAGTACCCGCGGCTTTGCCCGCGTTCATATTGTCCGCATGAGCGAAGCCGCGGATTCCGCTAGAGAAAAAGTAAAAAAAAGTATCCTATGTTACTTCTAATAAGTCCAAGAATATGTGTACAAAGTTTCATGATGATCGGTTAAGTAGTTTTCGCGAAAGCGTAACAAACAAACTGACATTCACATAATACATATATACATATATCAGTAGGGATATAGATAGATGTAGAGTAACAGTGAAAATACTCAATATGTCGACCAAGTAGGTCAAATCCAAGTAGGATCTAATTAAATTACAAAGTTATTTGCACTAATCTTTCGTATCTAATCACTTAAGTTACTACGTTTAGCTTTAGAGGTTTCCTAATTTTCGGCCAAAGATCGTTGAGGTTTTTTTATAAAGGCAAGTTAATTTTGCCGCGAAGTTTATTTTTCTTTTTGGTTCCAAGCTCAAAATCAAATAAATCCGCGACAAAATCCGAAAAGATAGTTTCATTGATTATGTCAAATATTCGCGTAAACCTAAGAAAGTATCAAAAGAAGCCTTCATTTTTTTATTTATTTACGAATGCCTGAAAAAAATCATACAGAATTGTCTTCTAATAAAACCTTATATTATTATACCTTCTAATAAAAGATTAGAAATAAAAAAAATAATATAATAACGTTTGTCCTAGTTTGTTTGCTGTACTAGCGGTCGCGGGTTCGAGCCCCGCTGAGAGCATTCATTTGTTTTATACTCGTCATGGGTGATTATAATATCTATATTATGTATGTATTTAAAGTTATATATATGTAGTGTATCAACTATCTGGTATCCGTAACACAAGCCTCGTAGCTTACCACGGAACTAGATGGCGCTGTGTGCTAATGTACCAGAATATTTACTTATATATAATACTGAAATTTAAAATATTTTGAATATGAATGTAATGTAGTCAATCAATGAACCGCGCGCCCCCAACACCGCCATTGTCAGTATAGATTTTCTCGTACCGCGTACGCAACAAAAGGCCGAAAGAGATGACGCAACGATACTGCGTCATGACTCATGTGATTTACATCTACGAAATGGAGTGAACTTTTCATTATGCATACTTTAAAGTTTAAATATAAATAAAATTTATTATAAAATTATAAATTTTATAGGTAATTAACACATTTATTATTTAAAATATGCTGACATATTATTATGACTAATTAACAAAAAACAAAAACCGACTTCAAAACTAAACAAATCTAAACTAAAAAGTAGAAAATAATCCTTTCAAGAACTTCGTTAATTTTGAAGTCGGTGCCAGCCAAGACGGATAGACTTATCTTGCCTTTGCAAGGAACTTTCGAACGGTATTTTGATTTTTGATTATGTTTATAAATATTATAGATATAGATTAAACGAATATGTGGCTGGCACCGACTTCTAAATTAACGAAGTTCTTGAAAGGATTATTTTCTACTTTTTAGTTTAGATTTGTTTAGTTTTGAAGTCGGTTTTTGTTTTTTGTTAAAAATAATTTATTTTCAAATTTTTAACGGAAAGTAGATACTTATTTTGTTTATGTACAAAAAAGAATTTTCCAAATCGGTCCAGCCATCTTCGAGTAATGGGGAACATACATAAAAAAAAGTCCCCAACGAATTGAGAACCTCCTCCTTTTTGTAGAGTCGGTTAATAAGAGCCTGAAAGAATTTAACTATCGGTCTATAATTACGTATAATAATGAAAGAATTTTCTTTTAACTCCTAACCGTTGAGGAGTTGTACCTTCCATCATTAGCTCAACCACAGGAGATGATGATTATCAGACGCAAATACTTGAACAGCTTTAGAAAATATATGAAAAACGTAATAAGTGCCTATAAAATTTGAGAGTTGTCTTCGATTTCCCTGGGATCCCATCATCAGATCGTGACTTGGTGACTATGGGACCAACTAGAAACTATACCCTTTCAAACAAAAAAAGAATTTTCCAAATCGGTCCAGCCATCGTCGAGTAATCGGGGAACATACATAGAAAAAAAAAAAAAAAAAGTCCCCGACGAATAGGGAATATGCATAAAATTTAATTTTGCTTCAAATATTTTTTTTCCAATCTTTATTATCGTCACATTATGATTAAAAGGTATTTTTTTTATTTAGTTATTATTTAAACCCTTAAAATATTGTATAAAAAGTGAATATTAACGGCGGGAAATCGAAACTTCATAAACGCGCCACCATTGGTTGAAAGCAAAATGACGTCAGTTGTCAAAACATTGGGTTTATCGGCGTCGATATTCATACTAGACCAGGTTTAGGTAGCTTTTCTGAGAAAATTTACTATGATAATGTATATATATTTTTACACCATCACAAAGTAGAGATTTTAACAAACAAAAAGCCCACTAATTTTTTTAAGAAAGCAAATATTTTGACGTGAGAACTTTCGATGGAAAACTAGGGTGCTTTTTCGATATTAACTCAAAATAAGGTGAAAAAAATAAATATTTTAAATCAATAAAAATACAGTGTATTTAGAACATAAAAAGGTAAGTTTTCACAAAATTTCGTGAAAAATATTTTCTTTTTGTAAAAGATAAAAATAAAAAACCAAAAACTTTTTTTTTTAATTTTTTACATAAATTTGGAGGTTATGTGAAAAAAGTGTGAATACAAAAGTTTTAGATCTTTTTATTACCTACAACATTGCCATTTAACTTTTTTCCATAGGACTTGTAGTTTTGCCGGAAATCGAGATAAACAGTTTTTTACCCTTAAAACACCCCCCTTCCCCCTTCCCGACATCAGATCGCCCGTAATTTATTTTTCCTTTCATTTTTATAATATTAGTGGGTTTTATTCTTTTCTAGTGTGTTTTATTCTACTATTATTTTTTTTGGTTTCAAAAATTATCGACACTGGTCTATACTACTAAAAAGTAGTATTATATGCTAGAAAAATTTTAAAACTGTGTTCCTGTGGTGTTTTCTAGTGAATCAATATTAATAGTGAATCAAGGACGGTGACTTAAACTGGTTTTATCAAAGCTTTGAACGAACGGAAAACATCTTTTCATCTTTCTTTCTTTTACTTTCGCATCGCTTGGAATACGAAAAAACACTTTATCGGGTGTATTTCTAATAATGTTTTTGTACTTACAATACTTGTAAGAAGGTTTTTTAATTTCCTCAATGTTGTGTATAGCAATTAAAACGGAAGATATATAAGAAGTAACTGAAAAGCTTAAAGTAGAAAAGACATTCGTGTGACAAATGACGTCATCGACGTGGCGGCGCTACTGGTGGCGTTTGAACGGCTTAAATTTAGTCAATGTTTTAAATTTCACTTTGCATAAAAAATTATATATTTTCAAGACTATTTATATATTTTTCTACTTTATAATGATGTAAAGGATGGATTTAAGTCATAAAAAAAAATCATGCATATTCCCTATTGAGAACCTCCTCCTTTTTTGAAGTCGGTTAAAAAGCTACCTTTTGTAAACTAAATAATTGTATTCTTACAGGCTATTAGGTTGGCGGTTGACCTAATAAAAGAAGGCAAATGTTATTATTTTTTGTAATCTAATAATATTTTATATGTTAGCATATTTTTTTTAAGTTTGAAAAGAATTTGTCATTTGACTTTTGTTGTATAATCTGTACATTTTTATGTTTTAGTATTTTAAAACAAATAAGTAACTAAATAAGTTATAGGATTCTACATTATATTGACACCACTTCCTCATGCAGAAAAGTTACATAACAATGGCGGGACGGTCATTGACCGTAGATAATTTAATTTCAAGTCAACGTGATTTTACTATTCTATTGAGCAAAGGTAACAAATTATACAGCTTTAATTAGCTTTATTGAAAACTAGCTGTGCCCGCGACTTCGTTCGCGTAGACTACAGGATAAAATTTAAATTTCTATATTAAAAGTGCCCTTCTACTCTTTATAACATTAGCTATCTGCAGTAAAGTCTCGTCAAAATCGGCCCAGTCGTTTCAGAGATTAGCCGAAACAAACAGACATACAGAGTTAAATTTTAAAAACTGATTTTTTGATATAATTATGATACTTTCATATACATTTAGTGAAAACTGAAAAGCTATTATTTTGAAATTTCAAACAGACACTTCAATTTTATTTGTATTATGTACCGTTAATATTATATGCCTACAAAGTAAATTGCATGAACGAAGTGGCTAATTCATGATAAATTCGTACAAATGTACATTGTAGGTTAGTAGATAAGTACTAAGTCTGATCGGCGCGTGTCTAAATTATATAAGAGATGTGACACGACGAGCCAACACGAGAAATTATTTTAGGCGAGAAATGACGTGCTTTGTTGTGTTAAATTGTAGTAATTATGCAACAAATTAATTAAATGCGTCCTCTAAAATTAATATGTATTTTTTTTTAATTTATACCTATTATTATATAAAAAAATCTTTTTTGATTGGGATTTATACAAGGTTCCATTGTACAAGATGTTGAAGTATTGAAATAAAAAAAATAAGAATGACATACTTTGTTTTATGACATTATTTGTGTCGTGAAGTTATTATATGGAAAATAGCCATTACGAAAAAAATATATATGGAAAATATCAAAAAACTATATTCTCTAACAAATACTTAAAATACAAAAATATAATATAATAATTATTTGCATATCAATGATTTCTAAATAAAAAGTCAATAATTTCAGTTATAATAATTCTAATGTCGCATTGAATGACGTAATGGTAACCTGTATGAAGAATGTGTGTTATCACTCAGCAGTGTTATCAAATGGCACAGACGACAAGGCCGGTGGCGCTTCATTTAAATCCTCAACATTGACTGATCGCTTTTGATTTCAACGAAAATTCTATATGTAAATTAAATATTTTATTTTAGTCTTCAAATTCATTATTTACTCGACACTTAGCATTTTACATATTGCATCTTTAGAACTGAAGTGACCTAACTCAAAAATTATGTGGAATGAGATTAATTCATAGAACTGCCGTTCTATGAATTAGTTTTGGAGTTATTACGGTTATGACTTATGACAGACGGATTGATAGATACAAACACGTGACTATGAGTTTAACGAATATACTAAACCTACTTTTAGGCTCCGGTAGAAGTTTAAAACTAAGGATGACAAAACGAATCTTTATGTATTTTCTTTTATGGAAAGAGTACCTACTCGTACCTACAAATAAATGTAAAAGTAAATGTTAATATATGGCATTGACAATATGCATTTCGTAGGGAATTCGAAGCCAAAAAATTGCGACTCAATAATATAGTTATTAAGTAAAGACTTTAAGAACATCGTGTAATATACATTTAGATATTACATCTGTATTTATTAATAATTAATAATTTAATTAACCGCAGTCCGCCGTTCACTATACTCGTATCAGCTGATCCTTGATTCCTTATCGTCGTTTTATCTGATACGTGACAAGTCAGTTTACGCACAATGTAGACAAGTAGTAAAATTTCTTTATCACTAGCGCTTGCCTTCGACTTCCGTCTCGTAAAATTAAAATAGTTTTATATACATACTAGCAATCCCGGCGGATCCGCCCGCGTTCTAATCACAATAATTAGATTAGACGGTTGAAAATTTAGGTTTATAAGTATTTTTTGATGCTAAATCATAAAAAAAAACAAAAGATATAAGTTTGATCTAAAAATTAAAAGTGGCCACCATTATCGACTAGTATAATAAAAAATAGCCTATGACCTATTCTCAGAGTGACTTAATGTACACAAAAATTTTCATAAAAATCGGTCAAGCCGCTTCGGGGCAGTTCGATAATAAACACTGTGTATAAATAGTATAGATTTCTCAGAGGTGTGATGTTTTAAAAGTATCCTCAAGTGGTAGTGCCATGCTTGTTACCTTCGGGTAGCAGCCGAATGGGCCGGCACGCACCGTATAGTACCACTCTCTCACAGAAGACCGGCGTGAAGTGGCAGCTATGCTGTCGCGTTTCGTCCGGTGAGTGAGAGTTCGGGAGGCCTACTCCCCATACCTCCTCCCGTCCTTCTCCCTCCTCCCTCCCTCCCTTTCCTGAAAGGCCGGCAACGCATCTGCAAGGCCTATGGTGTTGCAGATGTCCATGGGCGGAGGTGATCACTTACCATCAGGTGAGCCTCCTGACCGTTTGCCCCCTTTGTCCCATAAAAAAAATCCTACATGTTCACATCTATCATACAAACAACTATCATCATACCACATTTCATCAAAATCTATCCAGTGGTTTTCTCGTGATGCGGTCACAGACAGACAAAATCTATAGGTAAATTTGGCCATTGTATATTATTATATTGTCCGCCAACCTGCGTGCTGGACTGTAAGACTGATCGCCTTCGTGTTGAAGAGAGAATGTAAAATAAATCTATACGTATAATATAAACTATAAAAACGAGTCGCAAATACATTTCAAGTACGAGCACAAAATAAAAAAAACTTATACTTTCAAAGATTAACGACAACGAGTTTAAATAAACGAAAGAAACACTACCTAATTTTCTATTGAATTAATCTAATAATTTTTAAATTAAAACGTCACAACTTTAAAATAATTTTATTTTAAATTACATATTGTTATATGCAGAGAGGTTTTAGATCATAAGTCAAGATTGTAACCCGGAATAAGTCCAAAAACAAGTAATATTTGCTTTAAAACCGTCACATATCAAAATAGCAAAAAAGTCATAAAACAAAAATATTAATTCAATTAAATTTCCTAAAGATGGCCGAAAGGTAACAAGTAGGTTCTGTTATGGATTCCTCACTCGATGCTGTACGCATGTCCTATCTTGGTAAATCAATATCTTTAAATAGAAGTAGGCTAAGCCTTACCGACGGCTACCGAGGAAAATAATTTATGTAACGATTCGCTCAATTTTATTATAATAAAATTACCTATAGGTAACAAATATTTTTCTAGTATTCATTGAACATATTAAATAGTTTAAATGAATACTTTCTTAGATTTACGCGAATATTTAAGATTATAAATGAAACTATCGGTTTTTCGTTTCCGAAAATTTTTAAAATTAAAAAAAATACGTTTAGAATTATCAATTAACCAATAACTTTGTACTTTGGAGTTATTTAGAAAATTTTTGAATTCAAAGTATATTTACGACTTGACATAAGCGAAGCCGCTGGTTCCGCTAGTTAAAATAAATAATATTTCTAAAATAAAAGTAGCCCGAGTTACTCCTTATAACATTAGCTATCTGCGAGTGAAAGTCCCGTCAAAATCGGTTCAACCGTTTCAGAAAGTAGCCGGAACAAACAGACAGACAGACAAGAGTTGTAAAAATAGATTTTTTGATTTTAGTACCGTATATACTTTCATATGCATTTAGTGAAAAGCTGTTAATTTGAAATTACAAACAGACACTTCAATATTATTTATATGTATAGATACGAAAAAATTAATTAACATGAAAATTGTAAAACTGGGAATCTCCTTATTTGAAGGAATCAGTCATCATAAGTCATATTATTCACTACGAAATCTGTAATTCCACGGAATTTTCCACGCTATTTAGTTAAGATAAAATCAATAAGATTAGGTTTTTAGTCTGCCACATTGCTATTACTTTTTCGTTTTCATTAAGTAGGTACGTGCAAATAAAATAAACTTTTTTACATTATACAATTAAACCCAACTTTCTTCCCTATAGTTTATTAAGGATGCAAGGAATCTTTGAAAAATTTTGGCAAAAAATAACGTAAAAAGAAAAACACAAAGTAATATACTCTCATTTATATAATAATAATATATGGATTAGGAAAATGACCTTGTAATGTTTATTATGAATTGATGTATTTTTGTATATGTTTTTCCTTCTTTAATTGGCTTGAAGGATATTATCTGGCATTTCACACATACTGAACGTCACGAGTCTACTACCAGTTCGGAAAGAAGAAGCCGCTGACCTGAGAAGAACTGGCGAAAGAAACTCAGCGTGACTAATACATTTTATTTGTCTTAATCTGTTATTCTTTTTTAAATTAAATTGAAATGAACAATAATTCTATAGGTTGAAACAGCCTGGAGACGATCACATCATTCCCAAGGCGTACTGTCTTCTAAACAATAGAATAATACCCTTTAGGACAACCGTTCTTCCACAAACGATGATAAGTACTAATAATCATGGAAAATAGTTAAAACCTCCATAGTTCATTATATAAGATATATTTAAAACAATTTAACCTGTAACAGTTGAGCGACCTTGCGCCTATAGTATGCGTGGCGTGTTGGCGGCCCGCCAGCGCCCGCTCGGCCTCTGCGGCTTCACACAGTTGTCAATTGGACCGAGCTACGTTTAGATATATGAACTATATCCAAATTATCATTATGTTACTTTAAATGGATGACAGTAAAGCTGTGTTTTTAATGAGTGTATGCGCAGACACAAGTGCACTCTCTATTCCTTATCACTCATACTCCGGTGGGACGACACTCGATACGACAGGTGAGAGTTTAGGCGAAGGACCGACGTCTTTACGTTCTCTCCTAACTAACTAAACTTGGCCCGACCCGGGACTCGAACCCAGGACCTCCCGGAGTGTGACCGTACATGCTAGCCACTACACCACCAGTAGTAGTAGTAGACATATAAGTATTTATTGAAAAAAAGCAATTACAGATTCTTAATCGTCTCCAAAATATACATTAATGGTCCACCCTTTTATCTCTCGGAACATTCCCAAAATTACTTTTTGCTATAGAATTATGTCGCAGTACTAACCCCATTACAATATAAAAAGTAAGAACAGATATCGTTTTACAACAAATCAACAAACACTTAAGTCGCAGTTTATAATTAAATTAATTAGTAAGAATTATAATTATAGCACTAACAATTAAACTTATACCGTTATAATTAATTAATTAGTAATCACTCAATACATAACTAAATAGAATAATATAATAACAGAATACCGACTTTCTTAGGTTTACGCGAATATTTATAACATTATATTTAAATGAAAATATTTTTTCGACATATTGGAGGGAGGGAGAGTCCCTTGACCATATTACTGTAAAGCATTCGAAACGTCGAGAACCAAAAATCATTATAAATCCGCGACAAAATCCGAAAATATACTTTCATTTATAATATTAACATTTTGAAGTAGATATAATATATATAAGCTTTAAACACCTAAAATTATCACAATATCTATTTTCCATCGGTTAATGCTCTCCAGTGTGCAGCTGGCCTAACCGCCCTTCTTACGTAACGAAGCACGTGACTGGTTAGTGCTGTGTACTTGACATCTCCGCGCGGACTCAATCACTCGTCGCACTTACTACGGTATCAGCTGCTATTTTTGCTCCACTTTTAATAGTTTATAGTATACACTATACAAGCATGTCCCGCGGCTCCGCCCGGGTTCTAAAGACCAGCAACCAAACTCTTAGTTGTTCCATGTGTAAGGTTTCTCTATCTTAATGTGAAATAAAATAGTTTTTAATTTGTTAAACTGGCCATTTTGTAAATCTGGCAGTCAAAATTATGAACATTGTTATAAAATAAAGAATATTTAAAGTACCTAATATAAAAAGAATGACATGACTAACGATGGGAGTTATTGATCTGCGAGAAGTTGTGATGCATAGATGTTGTCTGTGGTTCAAAAGGTAATATAAGAAATTGTTTAAATTAAAGTTTCATGGAGGAAATTATATAATAATAGTTAATATATTATATACTATAAAGCTATTGAAAGCTGAAGCTGGTTTTACTGAGTTCTCCTACACATGTAATGTTATAGTCTATAGTCTACACTATAGACTATAACACTAGGCTATAGCCTTTCTCGATAAATAGGCTGTACAATTATTGTACAGTTAAGAAATTTTTCAATTCGGACCAGTAGTTCCTGAGATTAGCGCGTTCAATCAAACAAACATACAAACAAACTCTTCAGCTTTATAATATTAGTACAGATTAGAATGCAAATGCAAAAGGCACTAACCCACAATTTACAATTTTGACATGAACAATATTATATTTTATTTTTACTATAATATGTACGAGTGTAACTCATCATTAAAACATTTTTTTTTAATTCAAGTGTTCATATATTTGTCATTTTTTTAAAGTTTTCTTGTTTTATAGTACCTATTGGGATAACCAGAATGGTTCTTTAAAGAAGAACTGACGAATAATAGTTATTATAACTCATGAAGATTTTTGATGTAAAATTCTTGAAACCAAACGTATCTTTCATTGAAGTTAACTGAAATTTATTTAGTTATTTTTCTAGGAACAACATTAAAAAACACTTTTATTATATTTTTATTAAAACATCCATTACATAATATCAATGGAAACCGCTTCTTTCTAGGGATATAAAATAAAACAGCACTAAAAGTCAACTAGATTTATTGAACATAACATAATATAAATATTCGCTTCAATAATATAATGACATAACTCAAATTTTGAGTTATGCCACTATGTTATTATATTTTACAATTACACTAACACTTCAATTTCATCGCATGTGGAATGGATAATTAAATAGACTATCATACATTTTTAAATTGATTCGTTAATAATTCAAAGATCTGAGCAGAAAATATTTGATTTTATACATTTAATAGCAGTTGTAGTACGCTTAATTTATTAACACTCTATTATTTTACACAAAAATTACACGAACTTTACACGGTGTTGTTACCCTGGAACAAAGAAAATAAATTGAAAAAGATAAAGAAACTCTGGAAATATTACATTGACAATGTATAATAGATGACATAGGCAAGGGTGGACTTATCCCTAAAAGAGATTTCTTCCAGTCAACCCATGGATGTGAACGATGGCGTTAGGCAGCGGGCACATTAAGTGCAATTAAAATTAGTACAAGTTTTCTTAATCTATAATATACAAAAATCTCGTGTCACACTGTTTGTTATCGAACTCCTCCGAAACCGCTTCACCGATTTTTATGATATTCTTTTTTGTATATTTGATAGGTCTCAGAATAGGTCGTAGCCCGTAGGCTAGTTTATTATACCTTAGGTTATGAGAGTGGCCCTGTTCAGATTTTTCATTGTTTATTTTTGGACCAAATTAATATTTTTTTTATGATTAGGCATCAAAAAATACTTTGAATAACCCATTCTTCTACCAGCAATCGAATTTCAGTCAATTTATACTTCATTAAAACGCGGGCGGAGCCGCGGGAATTTCAACTATGTCATACATTCATAAATAAAATTTAAATCTATAGTTCTTATAGATTTAGCTTCTGTATTGATAATAATAATCGTATCAATAAAAATTAAAAAAAAATTAATGCCCTTATTACATGCCTCTACATTATTTGACTCAGAATTATATTATATGTAAATATAAGCAGTGTACAAAATAATTGCCAGACAATTTAAATAGAACCAGTCTATTAAAGAACCTAAACCTATTTTTAAAGAAAAGCAATCACAATAGATTACAATCAGTGAATTTATCGCGTGCATTATTAAAAAAATTAGAAAAAAACTAGTCTAGTCTTGTTTTAGAGTTCTTTATAAAACATATATACAGATTAGAGAGATGTATGTATTTAAGTGTCCCACAGCTGGGAGTGGGCCTCCCTTAGTACGAGGAGGATCAGGCCATAGTCCACCGCGCTGGCCTAGTGCGTGTTGGCGGACTCCACATGTCTTACGAAAACTTGCTAGGTTCTCTCAGACACGCAGATTTCCTCACGATGTTTTCCTTCACCGTAAGACAAGTGGTGATCATGATAGAAATGATTCGCACATGAAAATATCAGAGGTGCGAGACCCGGATTTGAACCCGCATCACTCAGTTATACAAGCGAGCGCGTTACCACTGGGCTACCACCGCCTTATTGACCTAAAAATCGCGTCCTTGATCCCTCATCGTGGCCGCATCCCTGGCCGCGTATATTTAGAGTATACGCGTCTAAGAATAACGCGGCATCCTTCCCTTTGGAAAGCTATTTATATTTTATACACATCTATTTGTACTTGAGCTTTTACGGAACAAATAAAAGAGTAAAAATTATTAATTAACATTTTATTTCTTAAATTATATAATAAAAATCTTTTAATATTTATAGTTCCGTACCTGAAAAAGTAAAAAGGAACCCTTATAAGATCACTATCTTGTCTGTCTGTCCGTGTCTGTCTGTGTCACCACCGATTTTCTCAGGAACGGGTGGACCTAGCAAGTTTTGGGTCGTAAACCTATATGGTAGTGAAACCCCCGGCTTCGCTCGCGCTAAATTTAGGGGCAAACCCGTGAAGCTAGGGAAAGTCACTAGTACAAAAGGTGTGTGTGCGATCCACACACGATAGAAGTGAAACTTCAGTAAATCGACAAAAGAATGAGGTGAATATATAGAAAAAAAGAAATGTCAAAAAATAAACAACGGTTACCATGGCAACATGGGAATGTATTCTATCTCATTCTCTCCGACTTAATCCTATACTTTTATGTATTTCTTTATTCATCGTGACGCATTTTCGTTTCATCGAGTTTCAAATCACAACGATTCTAAAGAAGTTTCACTTCAATAATAAGAAGTTTGTTCTCAGGAATAATATTTTTTAAAGCAGTACCAATATTTTTACGTAACGAGCGCGGCGCCGCGACGTATATTATTTTTGGTGGCATTTCAATGACAAGGTTTTTGTTACGTATTTGTTTTTTTTTAGTAGTAATTTTTTTTTTATATAACTGAATACGCTGCTTTGAAGCTATAGCTTCCATAAGAGATGTAATTACGATTATTATAACACCATATGATACGCGACACTGGCAGAATGTATTGCGTCTGTAAACGCAATCCCAAGCCATTTACGATAATAAAAAAACACCATATGATTTATTACTTATTTAATTATTTTCTTATATTTCGATTTTCTTAACTCTGGGAAAAGTATTAAGGCACCGCCCTCCAAAGTAAGCCACCTCCCAGATGCACGTTGGATTGCCGTTTACAAACTAATATCCCCAGCGGAACTCGAACCCGCGACCGCTAGTACAGCAAGCAGGGTCAGTACAAACTGAGCCAAACGTGTCGTCAAATTATGTAGTATTTAGTTTATTTTCAAACAAACGAGGACGTTGAAAACAATTAAATAAGCATTATATAGTTTGGCACAACATATGACAACGAACCTCTGTGTTCAAAAACCTAAGAAATAATTTGGCTTTGCACTGAACGATCTATACAAATCACGACCTCAAACTATATATATACTTCGCAAAAAATCTACATTTATACATTTTTATAATAATAATAATGTTCTCCGACCGATTCCGGCCACGGCGGCCAATCTCATTGAGACTGGCCAACTACTCAGGAGATATTATAGTGCACGAGTGTACGCGCAGACACAAGTGCACTCTCTATTCCTATCACTCTCATACTCCGGTGGGACGACTACTCGACACGACCAGTGAGAGCTAAGGCGCAGGACCGACGCGACACGTGCTCTGCCTCGGCACGGGGGTGACACACCACCAACTTCCTAGGCATGTAATGAGACATACTAAACAGAAAGACTCAATAATTAAACTTGGCCCGACCCAAGACTCGAACCCAGGACCTCTCGATCATCGATGTATGACCATTGACCGTACATGCTAGCCACTACATCACCGAGGCAGTTAATACATCTTTATACAATGATATTATAAGTAAAAAGGTGTAGATCATACGTTACCTAAACGACATTCTATCTTCAAAAACGGCACACTAACGCACACATGAATACAGAATAACTAAAAATATTGCAATAACACACTACATTACGATTAGTTGTCAAAATAGGATGGCATGATTCAAGTATCGCCAGTGAAAAAGAGACAAATATAATTCTCGACAGTGCGTCGTCAACGCGTTGGTAGGCCAATAGCCTAGTTTTAGTGTGCCACTTTTTGAGCGCGTATGACTTATCTACACCTTTTTTCCTAGTATATCAATGTCTTTATATATAAAGCACTTCTGTGCGTGTGTATGTAATTGAACTCCTCCTAAACGACTGGACCGATTTTGCTAGAATGTTTTGTGTGTTCGAGTGCATTCGAGAATGGTTTAGATTCACAATTCGGTCCACTACTAAATGTATTTCTTGAATTAATTACTTATTTATACATTTACACAATAAATGACATATTCAATTATGAGTCGTTGCTAGGCAACGTTGTTTTGCGCATGCGTACTGAAACATTTCATGGGGAGCAAACGTTTATAAAAATTTTCTTTTTTCTTTTTCTCTTATATAATTTCAACTGAGTCTTCGTACATTTTGGAAACTCTTATTAAAATAGTAATTATAACGATACATAGGCCGCATCTATGTTTGTCTGTCTGTATGTTACCGCATCATGAGAAAACCACTTTAGTATGAAGATAGCTGGTAACCTGGTTTAACACCAGACCGGAGAGAAGTTGAGACGCTAGTAAAAATGTGTCGCTATTTAATAAGTAATAATCGATAATCGATTTCTAATTGATATGTGCTAAAAATTTCATCCGAAACGGTTTAGTCGTTTCATTACTAATAATAATGGCACCAAAGAACATTTAACATAACATATATTTTATAAGGAAATAACAAGGAAAATTTTACAAATCTAAACTAACAAGACAATACACGCAGGTTTCCTCACGATGTTATCCTTCACCGAAAGACAAGTCGATCATTGTAACTTTTTAAACTTTAACGATATACATAACTATATATTATGTATATCGTACAACGAGATTTAAATACACGCGCTAGGTCCCGTTTAACGATATGCATTTATAAATGGCAATCTTTTCAGATATGATTCGCACATGAAATCAGAGTTACGCAACCCGGAATTCGAACCCGCTAACACTGGACTATTACTGCCACAATGCCACATCCCTGACACAGTAACGCACAGTTATATAACGTATTAAACGCAATGTCCAACACAATCTGGGCCAAACAAGTACGAAACAAAGGAAAAATAAGCATCGAATGTAGTTTAGTGAGCGTCCTTCACTAAATACCCTGGCAGAGTATGCGACGCTGGCAGTGGCCGCCGCGCACTAAATATACATTGAATGAAGGCACGTGAGTGTTATGAACGCACGTTTCATCATATCACTAGTTACGACACTCGGGTTTGCTCGAGTTAGTTTTATTTTACTTGCAATTTATATATTCAGCCCTTTTTAACGTCCCACTGCTGGGGGTGGGCCGCCCTTAGTACGAGAGGGATCAGGCCGTAGTCCACCGCGGTGGCCTACTGCGTGTTGGCGGACTGAGCATGTTTTACGAAAACTTGCTAGGTTTTCTCAGACATGCAGGTTTCTTCACGATATCTTTCATCGTAAGACAATTTATAAGTCACAGTCATATTGTTAGATTATAATCTATTTCCGAGTTGTTACATCTATATATAATCAGTGTTTTTTTTGTAGGAGCACGCGGGCCCACGCAGTCCCCTCAAAGGGAATACCAAAAAAATCAAAAATTGCTATAAAAACTGAAAAATTGAGAGAATTTTAAAAAAAATGAGTAAAACCCTAAACAGTGGCAAGGGGTGGAGAAGAGGGGGAGGGGAGGACGTGCCCCCAAAAAAAGTGACAAAAAAGGCTAACGGATTCGAATGTGTTGGTATTTTGACTTCTTTTATTTTACAAAAATTAATCTTAAACAATTAGTTGCTGTTTTGACTAATACGACAGTGTATATAAGCTGTGTGACGCCGCTACTCTCCCTCTTTCATTGCTTGTCTTTCAAAGTTGTAAGTTAACGGTCGTAACGCTATTGAGTATTTTTGATTCCTTCCTAGTGCTCATTTAGTTAAATATATAAAGTATAAAGTGTTCAGTTCTTTTATTAAACCCATATCCCAATAGAATGTATTAAATATTTATATGGAAATCTTATTAAAACAGTGATAACTATGCATACAGAGGCCGAATCTATAGTTTGTAGAAAAATTCGTCTGTCTGTCTGTCTGTCTGAGAACTGTTATATATCTGTAATGTATATAATAACGCCTAGTAGTCCTATCCCTTTTTCCTTGGTTCGCACTTTTGATAGTTCATAATTATTAAATATTAATTATAGGGCAGTTCGATTCCAACATCCGCGCGTGACACTTGCCCTAACAAAATCGGGTCCGCTCTTTTAAATAAAGATGTTTTTTATGTAATTCAAAGTTATTTTCTCTTTTTAAAAAGCATTCAGTGAAAAGTGCTATAACAATTTTGGTGGCAGCGGTGGGATACCGAATAATTAGAAAACTATTGCACTGATCTTAATTAAATTTGGTATAATGATAGATGGTAACTCCCACAAAAAACACTGAATCGCGGTTCTCTCGAAACTAGAGAGTTAAATAGTTCTCCACCTACTCCGATGATATATTTAAGACTATTATAGTTCAGTACACACTACTTGACTAACATTTTATATATACACACACGTTTGGCTCAGTTGGTAGTGACCCTACTTTCTGCGGTCGCGGGTTCGGGTCCCGTTGGGGGCATTCATTTGCTAATCACGAATGTTTGTACTCCAGTCATGGGTGTTTATATTTATAATATGTATGTATTTAAAATGTATATGTGTAGTATATCAACTATCTGGTATCCGCAACACAAGCACGTTACGTAGCTTACTGTGGAACTAGATGGCGCTGATGTAATAATGTCCCAACATATTAAATATATTATTAATTATTTTTCCTTCTACTGTTCAGTGTTGGTTACAACTTACAACATATTTATTTTACCATTTGGAACACAAAAATGACTATTATATATCTGAAACGGGACGAGATATGAACATATTAAAAGATGTGGCATTTTTTGGGTGTTACGAAAACAATTAAATGTCAATTTGGTCAAAACAGCAGTTATTTAGTTTTCCACTCATGCCAACGATATGTGTTATTAGATGTGTAAGGTTTCCCTTTAATGTAAGATAAAATAGTTTTTAATTTGTTAAAACTGGCCATATAACTGGCCATTTTGTAAATCTGGCAGTCAAATTATGAAAATTGTTATAAAAATAAAGAATATACAAATTAATATAAAAATAATGACAGGATGAAAGAATGGGGATTGATCTGCAAGGAGTTGAGATGTGATTGTGGTTGAAAAGATAATATGAGAAATTGTTATAATAAGAGTCATGGAGTAGTAGAGTAGTAAATATATGTAACTAGCTGACCCGGCAGACTTCGTACTGCCTCAATCGATAAATAAAAGACCTAAACTTTTTTTTTCATATTAATTCACCTTTTAAACCTTCTCTGGACTTCCACAAATAATTCAAGACCAAAATTAGTCACATCGGTCCAGCCGTTCTCGAGTTTTAGCGAGACTAACGAACAGCAATTCATTTTTATATATATAAGATATTGGAAGCTGAAGCTGGTTTCACTGAGGTCTCCCGCAGATGTAAACCTTTATACACCGCTAATAACAACATTTATTTATTTATTTATCTTTGGGAAACATACAGCGTTATTTTAGTAAACATAAATTAACACTTCAAACAAAAAAATATTTACCCAGCAAAGTTTCCACTAAAAACATAAAGATGTGAACTTAAAATAACAAGCAAAAGAATATAGCCTAAGGAAAGAATACACTCTAATTATACCAACAATGTATACATGATTTATGCCTTCTTTTTTAATAAATAACTGAATTTTTTGAACCCATTATTGAACAAGTCAATGTCATGATACTGCTTATCATGGAGATTAGAGACCAGGAGGACCTTCGCCCTAGAATGTAGTGTGTCAGAAATATTGTCAAACAAAGGAGGCGCTGCGATCGCTATGTTGTCTTAATGCCTAACTTCACGTTGTCACAATAGTGACAATACTCATAAACAGCTAACTTCACAAATACTACTTGCCGACGACAGCGCGTTATAAATTCTACAAATTTTCAGGGACAGGCGGGTTATGCTTTAGTATGAAGTGATGGTTCTAACCTCCATCTCTCGGTCTCTAACCTCCATGCTGCTTATTATAGATATTGCAAGATCTTACAATAAATGAATTGCCACAATACCTGGTTTTGGAGACAGCTGTTGAGAAAGTAGCTTGAGACCGAGTGTGATGACTAGGGCAGTGTATAAAAGAGCAAAAGTTCGAAAATGCAATATATAACCTTCATCCATTCAAGTCTTCACTTATCATGTTAGATATGAAAATGTAGAAGGAAAATAATTACGAGGTCTGAAAATTGGTACACTTATATTCAAACCTGAACACCTTCATCTTTGTCAAAACTCAGTTTATAATTTTTCTAAGAAAACATGGTTTTTGCAGTTATAATTTCAATCTTTGGGAGCTCTAAATAAAATGGTATTGTTTGTATAAATTAAAAAGTTTAAGGAATCTTACAATATCATAGTATTTTCTTAATTGATGTTCTAACATCTATAGTTAACTGTTTATATATGAACTAGCAACTGCCGCGGCTCCGCTCGTGCCCGGGGAATGAAAAGTTAGGGTTATAAAAATTTTTTGATGCCAAATCATATAAATATAAAAAAACTTTGGTCTTCAAATAAAAAAATAAACTACTGGAGAGGATCCCTTATCACCTAGAGGAATAAAAAATAGCCTACAACCTATTCTCAGACCTACCAAATATACACAAAAGTCATAAAAATCGTTCAAGCCATTTCGGAGGAGTTCGATAACAAACTGTGACATGAGATTTTTATATATTAGACGGTAATTTTTATACTAAATTTTACTTTTCTTACCCAAGCCATGGAAATCCAGATGAGAGTCTCGTTGTCAAGTCTGGGGCCAATGAGGGGGTTCATTTGTGCCATGTACGCACACAGCCAGCTGAAATTACACATTAAATAAAAATTGTAATACTTTTTACTATCTTGACATATATTTTTTTTATAAAAAGATTAATTTACTTACTAGTGACTGTCATATTATAGTACACTAGCAATTTCCATGGCTTTGACTGCGTTCTAATCATTATTAAAAAATAGGAATTGGTGGTAGAACGTTGAAAATTTAATAAGTATTCTATGATGCCAAACCAAAGCTATTAGCTAAACAGTAGGCAAGACGGTGTGGGGTAGGATTGGCGATTGCATCAAGTGAAGCGGCGCTTGCATTGTATTCACGCGTCCATATTTTTTTGCGATTACTCCTAAGATATTTGTCAAAATAAATTAAAACACTTGACACAATATATACTAAAACCCTCCTCAAGAACCACTCTTTCCATTAGTGGAAACAGCATGAAAATGGGTGCAGTAGTTTTTGAGTTTACGCAAACAGACCTGACAACTGAGGACCTTTTTTTATAATATGTATAGATTATAAAATTATAGTAGTTATAGCTAACTTAATAATGTTATTTAATAAATATAAAATATTAAATTACAAAACAACCTTGTGTCTTATAATATTTAAGATGGCCAACTAAAACTTGTTCATAATTTAATGACATTACTGTTAGTTTTTGTTTAGCAGTTACAGTAAATTGCCTTAAGGCCTTTAACATGAACTGAAAATACATAATTTAATTTATACATAATATATAATAAAATAAATAAACTTAATAAACACTACGGAGAGACACAAGGAAAATACTTCTTTATGTTCTATCTTCAAACCTAATGTTATAATATCTTTTTAGTATAGGAAATTTTATGTATTAAGTAACTCTAATAGTTAACTACTAAAAATATAATGTAATAAATTAAAAGTTCAAAAAGGGTGGTGCATTGATTGAAATAGGCTAGTAAGTTGACTTTATGTAAATAATAATTAAAAAATACTTACAATAACCAACAAGTCGCAGCAGTTAGCATCAAAACGACTTGGATAATCCTGAAATTATAAATATTCACCAATATATTTTTGCAATTCTTCATAAATAGGGTTTTCAAGTGCACTGTAAACTTACCCTCTGTTTGGTCCTTTAGGTGCGAAGAAGGGGCATACTATACCAATGACACCCCAGAAAACGGTGAAAATCGTGATGGGAACGAATGAGGCACCCATTTTAGGACTATAAAAGCAGATTTTTGCCAAAAAGTTTTCTTCAAACAAATATCAGCTGCCCCAAAATGGTGACTAAATAGTTGGGTTGGTAGCATTGAACGTCGTAGTCATATGACAACGATCGGATAGTTGTAGCAACATATTGTAACATATTTTTTTTTGTTTACTTATGAAAATTATATTATAATCTCATTATAATATTAAATATATATAGAAAACTATTAAATACATTATATGTTAATTAATTTCAATTTATTAAGTATATACATTATATATATTTAAAATATATCAGTGTTCTCGATATAAATTATTGTGAATAAATATTAACATATTTAAAAGTATTTTTTGCAAGAAAATATAAAACGTTTTTGAATATTATTAAAATATATAAAGAAGGAACGAAGTTCTTTACGCTTTCTCTAAAATTCTTTATATAATTTGATAAATCCATTGATAATATTAGTTTAGCACAAGAAACTTTAGAGGTACGCGGTACGGAAATCTTAAATGATCGATAGTAGAGAAGTATGGTAGATTGCCAGCCCGTATTTTTAGCTTTGTGGTACCCACCGGCAAAGCCACAATAGTCTATAACCCAATGGAACTTCCTGCGTCCTATAATTGGGGGTCGCAAAATCACATATGCATTCAATCACGATGAAAAATGTTGTTACCCCATAGCTACTAAATAATTCAGAAATTATGGCGTCTAGTTCTATTGTGCATATTGGATTTCTCCTTGAAATATCCAATTCTAAATCACACGGAATTTAATCGTCTATTTCTCGGAACAATAACATTTGTTATTGTTCGGAGGTCTATAATTTGAACCTTTACTGCTTACACTCATTGTCACAAATGACTTTATCCAATGACTTTATCTCAAATAATGACACAATGGTTTTTGCATAAATTGCTATTTAAATTTCAATAATAATGCTATTTAGATTTTAGAATAAGAAAATGCGGCCGTTACGAATAAAGTCAGTGAAAAAAATAAACAGGAAAATTCCAATAAAGAAATACTTATGTAAGAAAAAGCCATTTTGGGGTTCTTCTCATATTCCCAGTGCTGATTTGGAACACATTAATCAAGTCCTTTACAAACGAGTTTGTTTAATTTTCTTTTATTTTTTGTAAATTATGTCAATTTTTGATCAATAAAACAGGTCTTTTATAATATTTCTACATAATTTTGATTTTATAGAAAGCGCAATTGGCAAAAAATGATTATTGCTCTTGGAAAGTTATGCCTAAGGATTCTTGTGAAGTATACAAAAAAAGATACAAACGTCGGGTGGAAAGCAGGCCTAAGTCAAGACACATGATTGATGATACGGAGATATCTGACAATAGTGAAAATAAAGAGAGCATCCAAAGAAAATCAACCCGTAGGATGCAAAGATGCAAGTGCAGGCAACAACGGTATGATATTTTTAATTAGCTATAAGCGTTATAAGCTCGTTTTTTCAGTTATTGGGAGCCCAGTATTAATGCGCTCGTTGGGAAACCCAAATGAAACGGGTTAAAATCCCAGATATCGCACACTTTATATTTTTACTTCTTGAACGGCGAAGAAAATCTACATGTCTTAGAGAAAACTACAGGTTTTAAAAGACATGCTTACTGCTTAGTCCGCCCCGTACTTAGCCAGTGTGCACTGTAGGGCTAGGCAACGTACTGATACAACTATAATTAAACATTTTTAAAAGTATGGCACGGTAAAAAATTTAATCTACAAATTATTATTCTAGTTAAAATGTATATTTTATTTTACAGCCATCGTCGCAGAAGCACCCGACCTCAATATACTACCTCAGAAACTTCTGTTTATTCATCAGAAACAGAAACGTCAAATTAGCTGAATTTGTAGTGTAAAATATATAAATATACATAAATGTATTTGTGCCTTGTTACGAATAAAAAAAATTACAGCTGAGATTAAAGTTGCTTCTTTCTTGAAAAATAATTCCTGTTCATATGCACGGTTAAATAATGAGCGCGAGCTCAAAATTAATTATTCATGAAATGATATATAAAACGATATGATTTAAGTTTTACTTAAATTTTAAATGAATTATTTATTTTCCTAATGTATAAAATTTTAAAACAATTGATTTAATAGATTTTCTCATTTTAATTACGATGACCTGTAATAATTATAGCTATCACGGAAGGGTTCTTTTCTCATCCGTGAGTTTTACAAATTGGTTTGCTATTAACTAGTTAACAATTCCGAATTAAGCAATAAAATTACATATGATTCATATATAATAGCAGCTGTAAATTTCATTAATTTTATAAAGAAATAAGAAAACATATATCTGAAATTATAACACTATTTCTTAAAGAGTTTCCATTAACCATTAAACGTATAGAAACTAAAGTAATCCTGGCCATCAACAGAAAAATAAATAGCAGTTTAGAAGAAAGAGAAGTCATGTAAACGTGTATAATGACGGAAGAATCTAGCTCAAAATTTTTGTGTAAATATTACAAAAAGAATAAACAATAAAATATAAATTAAGAAATGTAGTTAAATATTAGATTCTAATGTTTTCATCTGTCGATCAACAAAGATATGCGGTTATTAATACATGGGCCGGGATTTTTTCCGTTTATGTAACCCTTTTAACAATCACAGCACTTGGAGTTATTTTTATTTTGTAAGTTACTTTGGTTTCATATAATTTACTTATTTATTTATAATAAAATAAAATAAAAAATAATATTTCAAAGAAAATTTTATAATTTGTGGAAAATATTTTTTCTAGTTTCATATTACTGTTTTTTTATCTTAGTCTATATATAACTTGCATTAAAATATTAAAATATTTAACGAGAGTCATTCATGTTGATTAAATTATTCAATATTTTTATTAATTTATTTAATTATTTTACAATAAAAGGTCTAGTGAGATACGGTTTTTAAAGCTGGCAGCACTTTTATATTTTTAATGTCAAATTTATACGCTGTCATTTTAAAAAACCAACCGTTTGTGTTTTGATTTCAAAAGAGCATTTATATTCTATTTATTTCTTGAATAATAAATAATATCACGTTAGCGTTGTAATGTTAAGTTAATTCATCAATCAATATGGATGATACACAAGCTTCAATAAAAACAGCAGAAGCAGCAGCTGCAACGTAAGTTGATATAATAACTATGTTACGAAACTTGAACGGAAAGACGCGTTGCACATTTAATCATTAATTTAATTTTAACTAACACATTTAACACATTATGTACAAATTAATTATGTTGTATGTTAAAATATGTTATCAGAAATTAATATTTGATTACATCTTACATTTTAGAAAGAGTAAACTTAATATTTTGTGTTTACATTGTTTTGTATTCTATTTTATGGTCTAATATTATTAGAATAAATTAAAATATTGCTACTAAAATATATCATTATCTTGTTTTCATTAATAAATATTTGTTTACAATATCCTGAGTGTAATAAGAAAGTAATTTAATACTTAGTATTATTTTTTTCAACATAATTTCTTAGGCCTAAGCAAACATTTAACATGTAAATGAATGAGTCTCTCCCGTGACCATGATTTCATGAAGCATTCGAAACCTCGGGAGATTATCAAATTAAATCCATGACAAAATCCTTAAAGATTCATTTATAGTAAATATTTTTAAAATATGGTACATTTTAATTGAATAACATTAAGAACATCAATTCATGAACTATGAACATCAAATCAACAAAATATATTTTATACATTCTTGCTTATTTAAATTCTACCTTAAGTAGAATGTATACTTGTTCATTTTTATTTTTTGTGTCTACTTTTCCTTTTATTTTATACTAAATTCTTATGATGTTTAGGAGAAAACGGAGATCATCAATTTTGAAAAGCCAAAAGCCTCAACGCACACCATTTTCCGAGTTGGAATTCAATGTGGCAACACCCACTGATACAGCTAAGAGTAGGCGGGTTAGCTTCTCAAGAAGAACTGGAATTGCGTGAGTATTTTTGCACCTGGATAATTTTATCAAGATTAAAAAAAGTTGCCACATCAACAGGGTCTAGTCCATAGTAAGCTTCGAGGCTTATCTTATGTATACAGAGACTAGAACATTTAACTTTAAATATGTTTATATTATAAATATGCATGATAGTAGAAAATCTGAGCCTTTTTTTTGGCAACACTGGAGAAAACTCATCATGAGGTCCCACCGGTCTGTCAACTGCTGGGGACTGCGAGACTCCTACTCACTAAAACCTCCAGCGGAACATGTCGCCGCAGTGCAATGGGACGTTATGGGATTGCTTTCGCACTCGACCGTAAAGCCTACGTCGACCTTCACCAAGCTGATAAAAGAATAAAACTTATTTTATAATAAATTTAGTATATAAAAAAATATAATTAAAAAAATCCTGGATAGAATATTATTAATTATTTAAAAAAAAATATTTTTCGGTTTTCCTTAAATATTGCAATATTATAAAGTAAGTTTTATTCGATTATTAACTCGGTGAAGGTTGATGGAGGCTCGGATCTTAGACCATGACTGGAGTACAAACATTCATTCTCATCACACAAATGAATGCTCCCAGCAAGACTCAAACCCACAACTGCTGGCACAAAATGTAGGCACATAAATTAAAAATAACATTAAATTGTATTAAATTCTGTTAATTGATTTTCAACTCCTTCTTTTTTTTAATATAAAGTGCATTGTATATAATAATTATGCAAAGAGCATTTGGGCATGTTCTTGTAAATACTTTGTAATATTATCCTTCATTATATTGTATAGGTAAGTTCTAAAAATATGATGTATCTTTAATTTCCTGAGAGCAATTGCCTTTACAATTAGATTCGTGCTCTGGCATATGCCTAAGAGTCTTTATAATACTGGTGACTTAATCTCGCTTTGCTCAGATTCTTCTGAAACATTTTATCAGTTCCCATACAAAATAAACAGTTCTTCACTCAATTGTCTTGGTTTTTGGGGTTTATGTCCATTTTAATACTAAACCATTTCCGATATTTTCCTCCTTTTTGTTGGGTTAAAACAACAAAACAATGCATTAAGTAACATTTTTGATTTTACAGAGAATTTGTGACAAATGAAGCTACAACCACATGGAAAAACTTTTATGAGGAGCACAATAAGTCCTTAGAATCCTCTGGTAATGAGTCTGCGGCGAACGCTCCTCGTCCCGTCATAGGGCACATTGGCAAGAGAATATTCGACCAACAGTTTGAAGAAGTGGAAGTAGTTGATATTGGTGGCACTCTTCAAACTAATACAGCTGTTCAAGAATTTCAGTCGTCATTCAATAATGTCAATTTGACTCAACAATTAATGGCATTCGAGTTGGAGTGCGTGGGAGATGATAAAAAACTTGTAGCTCCGGCACATTTTGAATTAAGCAATTTGACAGAACATAAGAGTAATGTTTTCGGTGATGATCTCAGTTTGCCGGTGATGAATGAAATGTCAAACCCTATTAGTATGAACTTTTCGAATATACAACCACTAGGAAAATATGATGATTTAGAAGAAATTGCCCGGGATCTGGAAAGGCCACATCCTAATATGATGTGTGGACCGTTCAGTTCAAAAGATGTCTCCGAGTATATAGAAGTGGATTTAAACATGACAAATGTAGGGATGAAAAGTGATGATTGTGATATGTCTATAACAGATACCATTCACAGCCCAAAGGTGCAAGCGGTGAATCAAACATCCCTTCATGACACAAAATTGAATGAAGCTCTCGTAGACAAAGAGAATATTATAATGAATCCATATGTAACACCTAAAGAATCAGAAAATTTTGCCATAAATGAAGAATCTGACCAAGTTTTGGTCTTTGATGGAAAGAAGTTACGGGTTCAATCTGAGAGGCAGCCTATTCCAGAGGTAAACAGTGAAGAAATAGTACACCCCAAAGTTGCCATGAAACCAGATGTGCCTAAGCGGAAAACGATTGTATTGAATGTTAATGATGATTTACCAAATTTCATTCCGGACAGTTCTTCTTTAATGGTTAACAATAATACTAACAGTGGTGAAGATTTAAAAAAATCTGTTTTATACAATGACTGCGATCTATCTATCACTCAAGCTGTGGGAGGCAAAGTAGAGAAACCTAAAAGAAAAACCATTGTTTTCGATGATGTCATGGGTAATATCTCCATAACACAAGCTGTTCCAGGCAAAGTCATAATTAATAAAGAAGAAAAGAGTAAGACTGTTTTATATCAAAATAATACAGCCGAGGTATCTATAACTCAGGCAGTATCTACAAATATTATTAAAACGGGCACAGAAAAAACCGTGTTCTATGAAGATGATCTGTCATTCACTAAGGTATTGCCAGGTTTAGATCTGAATAAAACTTCTCAAGACAAAACTATTTATTACCAAGATGGCTTAGACATATCTGTTACAAAAGCTATACCTGATGTTCTAATAAAATCAAAGAACATCCTTTACAGAGAAGACAATGATTTAAGCAACATTTCTATGACTCGAGCAATTCCATCTAATATAATAATGGATGAAGCAAAGCATGTTGATATTAATGTTTATGACGACTTCAGAGATAAAGATAAAAAACAAGGAAGCATAGGAAATAGTAATAACAAAAACGAAAAAAGAAAAACAATTGTTTATGATGATGATGCTGGCAACATTTCTTTAACACAAGCTATTCCTACAAATATTTTAGTTGAGAACAAAGTGGACATTGATAAAATTGAGAAAAATACTGTTAATGAAAGTTTAAATATATCGAATTTCGGAAAGCCTTTAAACAAAAGGAAAACAATAATTTACGACGATGATCAAGCAGAAATATCCATCACTCAAGCCATTCCTTCTAACATCATTTACATGGAAACTAAAACAAATGATACCCTATCAAATGACTATAAATATAGCAACATTGAAAATAAAGATAATAGAAGAAAAACTATACTCTATGACAATGAAGAAGGTAACATATCTATGACGCAAGTCATTCCTGCCAATATTATACAAGCATTAGATTTTAAAAACAAGGAGTTAACTTCAGATAATTCAGATTTAGTGAACATTCCTGAAAATACAAATCGGAGAAAAACTATTATATATGATAATGAAAATGGCGACGTGTCTATGACTCAAGCTATACCATCAAATATAATACAGCCGAAGTCTAAAATAATTGAAGATAGCACAAATAATAGAAGAAAAACTATAGTCTATGATGATCAAGATGCTGATGTATCTATGACACAAGTTATACCTTCTAATATCGTATCGACGGATCCGGTAATTGACCATATAGAAACAAATGATACGAAAGAGAATATGGCGTCAGGTAGAAGAAAAACAATTATTTATGACAACGATGAAGGCGACGTGTCTATGACTCAATTGATTCCTTCGAATATAATGGCTGCCAACGTTGAAAAAAATGAACCCGAAATGTCAACAAATGACATTAATATGGATATTTCTATAACTCGACCGTTACCCACGAATATAATAGCTAATGAAAAAAATGAAAACGAAACGAATTTAACGAATGTCATTCAAAATAATTCTCTGCGGAATAATGTATTCAATAAATCGAAGATTTTAGATCAATCGAACTGTACAATTAATATGTCATCGAGTAAACCTGTTCCGGCTGAAATAATAGATGTAGGAAATGTGATTGTAGAAAAGAGTGTAGTTGATCCTCGTAAAAGCTTATTTGACACCGACTTAAAAGAATTATATCAACAAGATATTCTTGTATATCAGAGTATAGAGCATAACGTTTCCCGACCAAATACAAAAAATGATGTTAGTTTCAAAACAAAAGACGATAGGATTAGCTTGAATACGTCAAAACTAAACAACACTACGATTAAATATCTAAGTAAGTCAAATATTAGTTCAAAGAAAGATGACTTTGATGAAAAAGATGATGAACAAGAAGACCCTAGTAAATCCATTGAAGAAAAATATGAAACCGAAAATAAAAAAATAACGGAACAAAAAGCATTCCGTGAAAATAATTCGTTAGTGGGTCCTAAACAAAATAAGAAATCTATTCTTAGTGACCTTTTAGATATGTCGAACGCATCGCTCGTTGTTGAACCATTAGATAAAAAAATAATGAACAGTCCTGTCAAAATGGCAATTGAGGACGTGAAACCAGAAAATGAGACTAGTAATAGACTGTTATTTATTACTAGACATGACGAGAATGAGATGAACAAAGAAAATGTTCAACTAGAAAAAATATCAAATAGTGATGAAATTGTGGAAGTTACACAAAAAGATACTCATTACTCCGATGAAGAAGAACACGAATTGCTAAATGAATCAACTGAACCAAGTGTTAATGAAGAGAATCCAAAATCAAATAGACACTTTGAGCATATGCTAAGCTCAGATCTAAAACAGGATAAATTATTAGATAACTCAGACCAAAAACCCAACCGAAGTGTTGTAAGAGATATAAAATCCATAAGAAACGCAGACGATACTAAAGATTTGCTAGAAATGCTATCTGATTTCACAGACGGACCCACAGAAGAGCGTGATGAAAAGTCAATAGCAGCGAACGTGACAAGTCGAGTGTCAAGCGACGAACCAAGACGCCTAAGCTTTCTGCCAAAAAGACAATCTATAGCATTAAGTAGAGAAGTTCTTTTGAATAACATATCGATGGCTCAAGCCGCTTTACAAATGTCTCGATCTTATAATGATAGCGATCATATAGAAGACACTCATGACTCACCTGAAGAAACTGAAAAATCTCCGGATAAATCTGATAGTATGAGCTCAGAAGTTGTGAAAAACTTACATAAATCTGTCCGTATGAGCACAGAGGTGGTGAAAACCTTGAATTTTGAAGATGATGAGTCGATTAGTGAAGCTAGTATGAGAGCAGAAATGAAGACGACACCGCTAAAGAAAACTACTTTCGGTGAAACTACTTACATACAAGACGATAAGGCAAAAGTGATACCGACGTATCTAAAAGATGTTTCCGATGGCATCAAAGCTCTAATGCATGATTTAGTTAAACCCACAGCGGACATGCCTTTCGAAGAGGATAGTTTTATGAAAAAGGCACCCTCATCATGCAGTACACAGATACAAGCAAATATTGTAACATCAAGTCAGATTGATATTGCTTCTGAACTCTATTCTAATCCAGAATCTAATGAAAATGTTATGCAGACAGAATCGTTAGCAACAGAAGTAGCAGCTTTAGGCAAAAGAGCTATAACGCAAGCTCTAAGAGAGTCGTTAAAGCCGATGGATATATCGATGGAAGTAGATCAGAAACCTGTTGCAGAAATTAATAAGAGTCCAGTTTCGATACTGAAGCAATCTCCTATAGCCAGATCAAGTCCAATCATTGTCTTCGACCAGCTCAATCCTTTGAATAATATACTTCTAACACAAACAGATTGTACTAAAGTACACGGTTATGACCCAATAAAAAGCAGCGATTCTAAAGACGATAAAGTACAGAATGATAAAATTAAGAAACATCAAATTGAAGTTGAAAGAGTGTCAACACATTATAAAATAGAGAAGCAAATGAGTCAACAAGAACTTGAAGTGAATGTAGGAGATGTCGAAAAAATGAATGAGTCAGGCAGTAAAGAGTCTAATATAAGTAAACCTTTATCAATCGATCGCTCCACAGAAGGTATAGTGACTGAACATAAACATACAGAAATCAATACGGTAATTACGATGAAAGATAATAAAGAGATTTTAGAAGCTAATTCTTCTCTAACACTCGTTGATGAAGGTGTCCACCGTGGCCAGCTAGACACGGATATGGAAGATTCAGAAGACAGTGCACATCAAAAATCACCGGTCAAAATCATATATAAAGTAGAAGATATGCAAAAAGATTCCGACGTTACATCAAATGATGAATCTGAGATCAACTCGAATCGTAGGAAACGTAGCTACAGTCCGACGAAACAAGACAAACAATTGTGTAAACCAGTCGATGTCACGCCAAAACCTGTGAGTAAGATGCAGAAAATGTCTCTAAGTCCAAAAGTACCAGAAGCTAATGGAATGACAGAGTCTCCTGACAAAAAACAACGGAGCCCAGATAAAAAGAAATCGCCTAAAAAGAGAAATAGTGTCAAGCAAGACCTAACTGTACAGCAAGTAATCGTGGACTGTTATAAAGATGCCAGTGCTGACCGAAATACTGATAGAAAATGCCGAGAATCCCTCAAAATTGATACTCACGAGTACTTGGCGTCAGAATCAGTTTCTAATACGGAAAGTATGAAATCAGAAACTACTTTCACAAGTAGTAAAAAGGCTATGTGCAAAATACTGTCAGAGAATAGTGAGTTTGATCAGAAATCTGATGAAGAGGACTCCAAAAGCCTGATGGACTTCAAGTCTGCTGTGAACGTTGTCAGGATGATTGAAATGCTGCCGTTTATGGGGTAAGAATTTTTGATTACTAGTTTAGAAATTTTAAGCTACAGGTAATAATAATAATTATTTTTCCTATCATGATTCCCACTTGTCTGACGGTGAAGGAAAATCTTGTGAGGAAACCTGCGTGTCTGAGAGAATCTAGCAAGTTGTCGAAAGACATGTGAAGTCCGCCAACACGCACTAAGCCAGCGCGGTGGACTATGGCCTGATCCGCAGTGGGCAGTGGGCTGATGAGCAGTGGGACGTTAAAAAGGGTTGAATAATAATAATAAAAATAATAAATATAACAATTTGATATGTCTAGATTGGTCTGATGATGCATTAGTATCAACCAATACTACTAATATTTTTTTAGTTTCGCGCGGATATTTGCCATTTTAAATATTAGTATTTTCTCCATTAGATGAATCTCGAAAAAGCAAACACTCTGATTTTTTCGTAGATTATATAACTTTTGGTCTTCGACGAAAGATTTTTCATTTAAAATGTCAGACATTCGCGTAAATTTATAGAAATATAACAAAATCTAAGTCAAATTCGATGACACGCGACTTGCAACATTGTCTTCACCCCTTTTTAACAACCCACAGCTGGGGACGGGCCTACCTCAGTACGAGGGGGATCAGGCCACAGTCCACCGCACTGACCTAGTGCGTGTTGGCGGACAATGTCTTACGAACACTTGCTTGCATAATTAACATCACAAATTTTCAAACAACACAACCAATATAATAATATAACCTCAAGCAGTCGTGAATGCGAGTGGGAGACGCGAGCAAGAGATATATGGAGTTTCCTGCTGCTGCGGTCGCGGCTGCGTCTCACAGTGCGGCTCGCGCGGCCGCCGCTCGTGGACTTGGAGGTCAGCGCCGTGCGTGGGGGTATGTTAAAATAAATATTATATACTAATAAAATAAAAGTAGCCTAAGTTACTCCTGATAACATTAGCTATCTGCGAGGGAAAGTACCGTCGAAATCGGTCCAACCGTTTCAGAGATTAGCCGGGACAAACAGACCGATGTAACGTTTAAAAAAATAATTTTTTGATGTAAGTATATTAATATGCGGATACTTTTTCATATGCATTTAGTGAAAAGCTGTTAATTTGAAATTAAAAACAGACACTTCAATTTTGTTTTTATATACTGATCAAAATAACCCAGTAATGTGTTCGCTTTGGAATCTGAATAGAGCGGGTTCAAATCCGGGTCTCGCACCTCTGATATTTTCATGTGCGAATCATTTCTATCATGATCACCACTTGTCTTACGGTGAAGGAAAACATCGTGAGGAAACCTGCGTGTCTGAGAGCACCTAGCAAGTTTCCGAAGGGCATGCTTAGTCCGCTAACCCGTACTTGATTACCGCGGTGAACTATGGCCTGACTCTCCTCGTGCTGAAGGGAGTCCTGTGCTTGACATCTATACTCTGTGTTACTCTTTCACGCTGAGGTTACTATTATAAAATTAGTATTTTTGAAGTGAAACTTCTTATGCGACTTCCAACAAGGTTGCGTTAAACGTTTAACGCAACCTTGGGGTTTAAGTCTCGGAAATCTAAAGCTTTAGATTAGTATAAAATATAAACGAGTACCAGTACAAGTATCAGGCGCTCAGAGACGGGGAAGAGTCAGCGCCACCACCCCTCAGACGGTCAACATGCGCAGGTCGGGAGTCTCGCGTGACGTCATGTGTAGCAAAAGTATTACAATATACAGCCTAACTTATGACGTGGCTGCTCATGCTGGTTGAAGTGAGGAGTTGTTTTTGAAGTGAAGTTACAATATCATTAGTATGTATACAGTGTGTAAACAGTGAGTTAAATTTATAAATAAAGAAGTTTCACTTCTGACATGTGTACTTTGTACGCGCGCACGCACTGTTTTTTTACAAAATAGCACGATATTATATAATTTGCAATCATCTGAATGTAATTATGTAACGTAAGTGTGTATTGAAATGGTTTCTAGAAGAAAAAGAGCCGTCATCGTCGCTCTGTGTGCGTCTCGCGGAGGAGGCGATGCGCTACGAGTGCGCGCAGTGCGCGGCCGCGGGCGTGGACGTGGGCGTGGGCGTGGGCTCGGGCGTGGGCGTGGGCGTAGTGCCGGGGCTGCTGCGGCGCTGCGCGGAGACGGCGCGGCTGGCGCGGCTGTGGACGCGCGTCATGCGCGACGCGAGGCTGCGGCTCGCGTACCATCTTACTACAGATGGGGACTTGACGTTCAAGGTAAGTTTCTTCAAGGGTTCCTACAACGTGACGGTTTAAATTATAAATATGTTGGGACATTGTTACAACAGTGCCATCTAGTTCCGTGCTAAGCTAAGCTTGTGTTACGGATACCAGATAGTTGATACACTACACATATATAACTTCAAATATATACATATTATAAATATAAACACCCATGACTGGACAACAAATGAATGCCCCAGCGGGACTCGAACCCGCGACCGCTGGTGCAGAAAGTAGGGTCACTACCAACTGAGACAAACGTGTCGTCAAAGAAGTACCACTGATTTTCTTTATATCTCTTCGGCGTTATGCCTAGCTGGGTTTCTGCTGGATGCGATATTCCACGATTCTTGGACTTCTACATGCATTTTGCAAACTTAACGTAATTTGAAAAGCGTTAGTGCATTCCGTGAGGAACCTTCCACTGGCTTTGTATCCGTCAGTCTGTCTGTTAAGTCTAGGGTTGCCACCTTTTTTTAGTTCGAATATAGGAGTATGTAGGATTCGTAATGAAAAATAAAGTAGATCAGGAAAAATCCAAAGAAATCAGTAGTTTTTGTTACACAAATATTTATTACTTTTTTAGGTTTACGCGAATATTCGACATTATAAATGAAATTACCTTTTCGAATTTTGTCGCGGATTTTGATATCTCCCGTGACCATGATTGCTGTAAAGCATTCGAAACGTCGCGTCGGGAACTAAAAATCAAAACAAATCCGCGACAAAATCCGAAAAGGTAGTTTCATTTATAACACAAATATTTAGTTATATTTAAATGTATATTTTCTATTGATTCGTAAAATATATTAGTTTTGGCTACTTTTTTTTTCTCAAAAATAAAGTATTTGGGATTCAATTATAGTAGACTACTCAAATATATAGTAGAGGTGGCAACTCTAGTTAAGTCAAAGTTTGTTATGAAGATAATTTGAGACCACGAAAAGGACTGAAGTGTTTAACCAAGAAATTTATTATCAAGGGGGCGTTGAAAAATTAATTATTTCACACGTACGAGATATAAAACTGGTTATATATTTTTAAAATAAAAAATGTTTTGCGTAATGTGTAAGGTGGCGAACACGTGCGTGCGCGCCGTGTGGGAGGTGCGCCTGCGCATACAGCTGGAGGTGGGCGGCGCGGAGCAGAGCGCGTACCCGCGCGCCGGCTGCGTGCGCGTCGCGCCCGTCGCGCCCGTCGCGCCCACGCCCACGCGCCAGCACGCGCCCACTCCCACGCCCACGCCAGAGGACGTGCGGCGGCTGGTGGGCGGCGTGAGGCGCGACTGGGGACACGCGCCCACCACCATATGGTGAGATATGGGGACTGACTGGGGGTCGAGGGTGGATGGATGATGGGGGATGGATGGTCGATTTGGGGGTATCGCTACTTATATATAAAGCACTTCTGTGCGTGTTTTATTAAAATTTAGCGAAAGTCTCGAGTAAATCGATCTAATTTTCGAGTGACAGACATTTTGAAAACTGTGTTTTTTCTTAAAAGTCCCATGTTATAATGTTGTGTTTTATAAAACACGTAGCAGTATGCTTTAAACTATGCATTTTATTTTAATATTATTACATACTAGATTACTAGTAGAGGGTATCTAGAAACTAGAGTCTCTAGATACCCTCTTTAGCATAAAATTTTTACAAACATTGAATGTCTTACTTATTTATATCTAATCAAAAGCCTAAAAAATAAGTTTTAAGCTTCTAGCTTTAAAAATGACGTAATTTCCATACAAACTTTCATCCCCTGTTTTAACCCCTTACGATCCTTTTTTCACCTTGAAAAGTAGCCTATGTCCTTTCTCAGGCTCTAGACTATCTGTGTACCAAACTTCATTAAAATCGGTCCAGTAGTTTTTGAGTGTATTCGTTACATACAAAAATACAAATCTTTCCTCTTTATAATATTAGTATAGAAGGCATAAAATTTTTATTATCTGTTGCAGGAGACTGTTTCGCTACTTGAAGAATAAGACGAGGGAGGACGATCTCGGCGTGTGGGGATTTAAAAATTAAATAAACTGAAATCATTTAAATGTAAATAAACGTGTTTTTATATTATAAGCTGTTATTTTAAATTTTGCTATTTTTTTTTATAGTTTTAGGCCAGATTCTCACTATAATACCGTTCATAGTTCGCGAACGAATGAAACCATATGAAATTTACCACTTTTAAGAAAGAGAGGAAGCGATTGTGCGGTCAATACCTATCTCTATCCTGTAGATGTGTAATAATAGCGTGGTACTCCACGTGGATGCGGACGAATTAAAATTAGACAAAGACGGCTACTGGCCGCACGTTCGTTTCATCTCTCTCACACTTTCCCGCCCGTATATACTTTACAGTTGTATAGAAAACGCTCTGTCCATTCTCAAAGTCTATGGATTAAATTTAAATGAAACTTTTCGGATTTTAAATAAAAAATAATTAAATAAATCCGCGACAAAATCCGAAAACTTAATTTCATTTATAATGTCGAATATTCGCGTAAACCTAAGAAAGTATTATGGATTAAATTTAAATTGCTACATTCGTATCCTTTATTTCAAGTTTCAAGTTTGTCAGTCTGTTTGTTTTGGTCATAACTTAGAAACGGAAGCCGATTTCAAAATTTGAAGTACTTAATCTTTAGAAGTAATTTTTTTTCTTAAAATTAAAGTCCTATAAATATCATAAATGCAAAGGAATGATTGTTAATTAACTTAAGTTGGCTTGACAGATTTCGATGTAATTCTAGTACATAGGTTATGCTATGCCGGAAAATGTATGGTTTCCTTGAGATAGATGGCATTTACGAATTTCTTTATTAATATGTTAAGTGTGCATGTAGAAGGAAAAAAGAGTAGAGGAAGACCGAAAAAGAGATGGATGGATTGTGTAAAAGAGGATATGCGTGTAAAAGGGGTGGATGTTACGTTGACGAATGACAGAGGAGAGTGGAAGAAGAAGACATGTTGTGCCGACCCCACATAGCGTGGGATAAAGGCAGGAAGAAGAAGGCACAGGACGGCCAACATCAGAAGTAGTCATAGAAGTGGGCGTGATCATTCATGTCTTCCGAGAAACTACATAAACTTAGTAAACTAACTAAAACTAGTAAATTTAACTATTAATTAAAATAATTAAAACAAACGAATTCCTAATTATAGAAAATGAAATAAAAATTGTATACACCAGCTCTACTCTGCATATTGTAAAATAAAAGACTGATTTTAAAAGTAGTTTTTTTTTTCTGCCAATATATTCATAGCCACCGTCACGCACAGCGTGGTCACATTTCAATTTCTCAGCCACGCCGCGGACACGCTAGGCGTGTTCTGAGTATTTATGTGATATTTCGAAAAATATGCTGTATTTCTACTCAAATTTGTAAGTATATAATCCTTATGTGATAAAAATATTCAACTTCAATAAATTGACAAGCGATTAGCCCTCGCTTTGCTCGGATTAGTTCCTAGATACGTTTCAATTTAATTATTTTTAAAGACTTCAAAGAAAGAGATTTTATATTCCACTGTATATTATTGGAAAAGTAAATAAGTTTATGTTACTCTTTATAACATTAGCTGTCTGTCAGTAGAAGTTCCATGGAGGTTAGAGACCAGGAGGATGATCGCTTCATACTAAAGCATTAGCCTGAAAATTTGTAGAATTTATAACGCGCTGCCGTCGGTAAGTAGTATCGTGAAGTTAGCTGTTTATGAGTACCAGTAGATGAAGATAGTATTGAGACAACGTGAAGTTAGGCATTGAGACAACTAAGCGATCGCAGCGCCTCCTTAGTTTGTCCATATTTTTGGGACACTACATTCTAGGGCGATCGTCCTTCTGTTCTCTAATCTCCATGAGAAGTTCCATCAAAATATATCTGTTTCAAAGATAACTGGCAAGTAACAGACAAACAAAAATGTTTGAAATGTGTTTTTCTTATAAGAACTGTAATAATCTGTATTGCAATTTGAACTTACACTAATTTTATTGCCACATAAAAAATAAATTAAATGAAGATTAAAATGACTGTCAAACTATCAAAGAAAAAGGTGTGAAATAATACATGCGTTTTTTTTTAAATCTTTCATTTATTTTAACATTTAACATATTAATTTAATTCGTTTAAGAATAGCAACACTTTCTTCTATCACTTAGCCATTGCATCTTTAGTTGCGTATTCTGAGACCCTGTGAATATTATATTGTTAGGAAATTAAAAAAAAACATTTAGAGGTGTCGTTATTATTATATATAGTTATCTTAAAAATGACACACTCAGCACTCTGATATATAAATACGTTTCAACGGTTAGTGTAGATTTTTAGGGTTCCGTAGCCAAATGGCAAAAAGCGGAACCCTTATGGATTCGTCATGTCTGTCTGTCTGTCTGTCTGTCCGTCAGTATGTCACAGCCACTTTTTTCCGAAAGAAGATTAAGATTTTCACACAAAAATAGAAAAAGAAATTGGGGGTTCTCCATACTTAGAACTGAACCTAAAATTTTTTTTTCATCGAACCTTTACGTGTGGGGTATCTATGGATAGGTCTTCAAAAATGATATCGAGGTTTCTAATATCATTTTTTTTCTAAACTGAATAGTTTGCGCGAGAGACACTTCCAAAGTGGTAAAATGTATGTCTGAGTTTCTTCCGCCAGTTCTTCTCAGGTCAGCGGCTTCTTCTTTCCGAACTGGTAGTAGAATCGTGACGTTTAGTAAATAATTGTCATAAATTTATGCTGAATGAAATATTTTGAATTTGATTATAATAAGTTTAATAACCATTTCAATAAAATTCCCCTAAACATATTTCTTGTACAGATTCCACTAAGTTAGAATTTTATTAATATGTATAGTTCTACTTTTAATCCAGCGGTTGTCAACCTTTCGTCGTGTAGAAGAGATTTCTACAATCGGTTGAGAACTAAGCGGAGCTCCTAACGTTCGAATCGCGTCGAATCCAGCGGAGGGACGGAGGATCTATAAAATATTCAACACGGTTGTCTGTTTGTTTGTTAAGCTTTTACGCCTTAACTACTGAATCTACTTTAATACTTTCATATCCGCGACAAAATCCGAAAAGATAGTTTCATTTCGAATCTACTTTATTTGAAGTTTGTTACAAAATTTGACGACCCGTTTGGCTCAGTTGGTAGTGACCCTACTTTCTGCGTCAGCGGTCACGGGTTCGAGTCCCGCTGCGGGCATTCGTTTGTTGAGCACAAATGTTTGTACTCCAGTCATGGGTTTATATTTATAATATGTATATGTATATTATTTAAAATAAATAATAGTTAAAAAAACTAAAAACACGCTTTTTATAGAAAACCAAACTAAAAAATAGAAAATAAATTTTAATGAATTTAAATTAATTATTTGATTTTAAAAGAAGCGTGGGGTAATAATTAATTTAAATTCATTAAAATTTATATTATTGGTTTTCTATAAAAAGCGCCATCTATTGAAGACAATATGTAATCTATATACAATACTAGAGGGAGCTGTTTGTAAATTAGTTTTTTAAACTATGATTTATTTTCTACTTTTTAGTTTGGTTTATATATCAAATTATTATATTGTCATCGGTCCTCGATAAATCTACAAAGTTTGAACGAAATCTGGCCGTTTAAAGTGGGTCACAATCGCGCCCAAAGAAGTCGGTTACAAACATACAAACGTACAAACATACAGGTGAAGCTAATAAAAAGCGTGTAATATATATATGTAGTATATCAACTATCTGATAAGTGATATCCGTAACACAAGCTTAGCTTACCCCAGAAACAGATAGCGCTGTGTGTAATAATGTCAAAAAAAAAATAACAAAGTTTTTTTTATAATTACTAGCGATTTATCCCTGCTTCGCTCTAACTTTAAATTGAAATAATATTTATTGCGAGTGTACCGTAAGAGATAGACATATATTATTGCACTATTCTTTAGATCATTTAAAGACCTAGAATATTCTAGTATTTTTGAATTTGTTTAGGGAATGAAAAGTATTATAATAAAAACATTTCATTAAATGTTTGTCTGTCCTGTTTGTTACACTAATCTAAAATCTTCAATACGGCTGGATCGATTTTGACGGGACTTTTTCAGTTAGATAGTTGTTGTTTTAAAGAGTAACTCGGGCAATTTTTAATTTAGAAAAACTTTTAAGGTTTAAAAGAAATAAAAAGTAATAGGAATGATCCTGATGTAACCGACGGTGAAAAATAAAAACAGGGTCTGAAATATATATAAATATAACTATAAAATACTTTGTTTGTCTGTCTGTAAATATATAGACATCCAGGTATTATAGGTCATTACTCATTATTATCTTTGCGATGGACAGTAATTAAAGCCATTCTCACTCGTCCAAAAACTACGTTCCGGAGGTCAAACTGCGGCAGAGGCTTGAAGGTGATGTTGAACACCCCGCACACGTCTCCCGCAGGCGACACACGCATCGACAGCAAACCTGTTAAAATTACGGGTACTTACTACTTACGTACTAACGCCACCGCAGCTATAAATATGGCGGCGATTTTTAAGTACCGCCATTCTACATCTAAAATAATTTTTCGCGCCGTTTTTTAGCTTTGTTTTTAAATAAAGTGATTTTTAATAGTGTTTTATGATAGTTTTCGACTATGGCACTCGCCGGCCGCTGCCGCGGCACGCTCGCTGCGCTCGCTCGGCTCGTGCGATGTGGTCATATATCTAACCTAACCTGGTTAGGTTACGTTAGGCTTTTTTTAAAATCAAATAATTTTCTTTTATTCAAACTATTATTAATTTATATTTATTGAAATTATTAATACTATTTTTAATTTAAATTTATTAAAATTTATTTTCTATTTTTTAGTTCGGTTTTCTATAAAAAGCGTGTTTTTTAGTTTTTTTTAACTATTATTTATTTACAAACATTCATTAGGGAACCGTAAAAACAGTAAATGTACTGTAATATTGTTAAACACATTTCTTTTGAAAAGCCTTTTTGGCTTTACGTTACGGGGCTCTACAAACAGCAAATTAAAATAAAACCTGGCATGGAGTGTGAAAAGTGGTAGTTCTCGGCGGCGATGGGGCGCGCGCGTCCGCGCTGCGCGTAGCAGCCGCCGCCGTTGTTGTACACCACGTCGCCGCCGCTCCAGTACAGATTGGGCACCTTTCTGATAACGCATTCGATATTTTACATGTAATTAGTACGATTAGTACTATAGAAGTCTTGACAAATTATATTCTAAAACCTTCCTCGAGAAGCGCTCTATCCATTATTGAAAACACCATGAAAATCGGTGCAGTAGTTTTTGAGTTTATCGCGAACAAACAGACAGACAGTCGCGGCGGAGGACTTTGATTTATAATATGTAGTGATGTATATTCAGTATTTATATTGTAATTTCTTTAAGCTATGCTGTTATTGTAGCGGTGGTAGCCCAGTGGTGGTAACGCGCTCGCTTGTATAACCGAGTGATGTGGGTTCAAATCCGGGTCTCGCACCTTTGATATTTTCATGTGCGAATCATTTCTATCATGATCACCACTTGTCTTACGGTGAAGGAAAACATCGTGAGGAAACCTGCATGTCTGAGATAACCTAGCGAGTTTTCGAAAGGCATGTGCAGTCCGCCAACACGCACTAGACCAACGCGTCGTGGTGGACTATGGTCAGTTCGCATTGAAGCCTGAAGGGAGGCCAGTTTCAGTAGTTAAAAAGGGGTGAATATATAATGCTGTTATTTAATTTTGTATACTAGCGTCTAAACATCACTTATCTCACTCGGGTACTGGCACAAGATACTATCGTTAAAAAAAATTGTGGCAGGTATTTTCGCAGGAGGATGTAGAATAACCCAAAGTTTCATCACAATCAGATCAATGGTTTAAAAACGCATAGCGGACAAATATACTAAAGATTAATTATTATATAACAAAAATAAGAATGAAGATTATTAGCATTTAGCTAATAATCTTAACTACTACCAAAGCTTTTTTCGGGCCCTTTCTTTAACAAATATCATGTAAAAATAAAAGTAGGTAATATACATATTTTAAGTACGATTTAATAACAATCATGTAAATGTAACAAAAATACTATCATATATATCCAAAATATCAATTTCTTTGTCTAGAAGTAGAAGCTTTGTCTAGTTGCTTTGAAACACGTTCTTGTCTCTCCGAAAACTGGTTAACAGCGAGGCAATATTTCTCCGAATGATAAGTCCTGGATATCTGCGAGAGGAGAGGACTTCCGTGAGGAGAGTTTAACCACAGAGACGCACTCCCCGTTTGTCCTACCATAGCTATAAACGCTATTAGCATTCGAGTATTCAAAAGGCCGCGTTGTATTTGCGGTTGTTTAAGCAAGGACTGCAGAATAAGTCCTTCGGGAAGACCATTGATTAGTTCAAACACGCTTGAACCTCTTTCACCAATGAGCCAGGATGCCGCTGCTGGTACATTACAACCAGTAGACCGAAGTGCTGTGTCAACATCCTCATACGAAAACCCAAGGTCTTTGAGAGCAGCAATAGATTCAGGATTGGGTGGAGGGGCAATCCTGGTCCTCCAAGCGCGAAACTTGTCTAGAAAACGTTGCAAGTGCTCCGCGCGTTTATATTTCTCGTCGCCAGATGATGCGGAGTCCTCATGGGAGTCCTCATTTGCTTCTCCATTATGTTCTATGTTGAACCTTGAAGCTATTTCCTCGGGCGTAATTACTTGTACTACGATCTGTGTTCTCTGTGGCTCGTCCAACGCGGCAGACAATTGGGATAAAGTCAACTCGTAGTTCCTACCAGCCGCTGCCAACCTCGCACCAGCTTCGATCAAAGATATCAGTATTTTTTTTAGTTCAAACGAAAGCTCATTGGTAGATAATAAAGACTGTAAATTTGGTTGACGGATCACATTTTCTGGGACTGGTAGTGATGCTGTCGCGGCTGCTATGGCCGCAGGCTGTGGAGCTCGAACTGCTCCCAGGTCCCAGAGCGTACCAGCTTCAGGGATACGACGCTCTATCAATAACAACTCTTCGTACATAGCTATCTCTTCCTGAGCTAATGTAAGAAAGTCGTGCAAAGTAGTTGTATCAAATACACGTACGATTTTAAACCTTCCAGAACCTGATTCTCCTAAGGGATAGAAGTAATCTATGGCACGGCTTTTGATCTCTTCAATGAGAGTGTCTTCAGGGAAGTAAGCAGTAAACATCTGCCCCTCAGGACTGACAATTTTAACCCAAATGTCATTTCCACTTAAACCCGAGTCCGAAACCAACATCGTCGATGGCTTTCCGAATGTCGATCACGTTTATGCTAATTAATATAAGAAATAGAAAAATACTTGTAAAAAATAGCATGAGGCATAATATTAGTTTAATCATAATTTTGTCATTTTTGTCAAATTGTTTTTTTTTTAATTATATACGTAATAGGTTAAAGAAATAAGGTTGTAGGTACTAATAATACCCACTAAATAAGAAAAAAACCTTTTTCTATGTAATTTTATTTAAAAAATATACATATTATACCTCGTGTTTCATAATTTAAAAAAGTCTTTAATTACTAAATATCGAAAATATATAATATCGATTTAAATAAATTAATAATTTTTAATGATAGAGTATCGATACATAAAAATTTGGAATGGGGAAAAAGAATAATTCAAAAGTATTTTTAAATAATGTAATTCATATCGATACCGCATAATATATTTAATAACAAAATAATTATTACAATTTTTTTTAAATTCATTCTTTACTGTTATATCCTATACCCACAGTAGTATATTCTAAAATGACAATATTAAAAATTGTTGTATTCGCGAATGCACTTCATACCATATATGATACAGATGTATACAGTACATCCAGGATTATGCATATATTCAGTTCAGAATACGATTAAAAACTTAACCTCCTGGCCAATTTGAGCCAAGGCCAGTCTCAAAGAGACTAACCAACTACGAAAGATATAAAAAAATTAAAATGCCAAAAAACTTGATAACTAAACTGCGCTCGGCCCGAGACTCGAACTTAGGACCTTCAAACTTACAAGCTAGCTATTACACCAGAATATGAATATTATATACGAGGCAATGGTGACTCAGTGGTAACGCGTCGCTTGTAACCGAGTGATGCGGGTTCAAATCCGGGTCTCGCACCTCTGATATTTCATGTGCGAATCATTTCTATCATGATCACCACTTGTCTTACGGTGAAGGAAAACATCGTGAGGAAACCTGCATGTCTGAGAAAACCTAGCAAGTTATCGTAATAAGACATGTGAAGTCCGCTAACACGCACTAGGCCTGATCCCCCTCGTATTAGAGGGAGGCCCCCCCCAGCATCGGGACGTTAAAAAAAGGGCTGATTACAATTATGAATATTATTAAGAAAACCTTCTTACCTGAAAAATTGTGTACCAACGTAGCCAAAACCTCCCCCATCTCCGTCGAGCAAGTCTAGGAACAGCTTGCAGGTGTGCGGACACTCGTCTGTGAACAACTCCGCCGCGAGTGTCGCGAGAGTTGATCCTCCTCGGATTTTTAACGTTATGTACACTCTATTCGTAAATAAATTATTATATTGAAGCCATCTTTCTATATCTTTAATTATGAATATATAAAAATCTCGTGAAGCGGCTCGACCGATTTTTATGAAGTTTTTTGTGTAACTATATTTGGTAGTTCTGAGAATAGGTCGTAGGCTATTTTTTATTCCCCTAGGCCTAGGAGATAAGGGTGATCCTCTTCAGATTTTTTATTTTCTATTTTGATCTTTTTTATGATTTACGCAATGATATTTTAACTATAGATATGTTATGAGCGCGCAATCGTGAAAACTCGAAAACGTCCTAATTAGGACGTATTGCCTTTAGTCTGTGTCACGGGTCACCGCATGGCGACGAGTGGTACGCTGTTACAAAATTAAAAAAAATGCCATCCTGTGTATTTAGGAAATGCACCAATTATGATACCAAAGTTAATAAAACACAAGGGATCTCATACCACATGTAAGAACGCAGTATACTTCGATTTATTAATATATTTCAATTATTTGCCTAGTATTCTGAAATGTCATCGGTCGCTAGACTAATGTTTGTTTACATTAACGCGCAATTGACAACACTAGCTGTCTCTTTTTTTCTTATTGATTTTATCGACTATCCCCTTTCTATCATTTTGACTTGTAGTGAAATGTACCTGGAATGAAAAGTGTGTATGTGTGCTGCGCGGAACACTTTTTTCGGTTGTTTAGTGAGCGTATAACATATCTGTCTATTAAAATATCATTGGATTTACGTCAAAAATACTTGGAACCCTAAATTTTCATTCCTATTTTTAATTGTGATTATGTGCGGACGAAGCCGCGGGAATTTTTACTAATAAACAATGATATATAAATACGTCATCTATACATATTATAAAACGAAGTCCTCCGCCGCGTCTGTCTATCAGTCTGTCTGTCTGTCTGTCTGTTCGCGATAAACTCAAAATCTACTGCACCGATTTTCATGCAGGTTTCACCAATGGATAGAGTGGTTCTCCAGGAAGGTTTTAGTATATAATTTGTCAAGGTTCTGTATACATTGGCTAAAATATAATGATATATGTTGGAGGTGTCGGAAAAAAATAAGCCGTCTGAGAGCTTTCAACGAAAACGCTGCCTAAACCCTTTGAGATATAACAAAATAATGTATGGTGGAATTGTGTATCTTATATAGGTCTACAAAAAAGTCCGCGATGGCATATGTATATCTCTTAAGGATAACATACTATATCGAAAAAAGTTAGGAAATTTAAAACAACATTATACAATTAAGGGCGTTTGACGTATCATGTTATGACCGTTGCCATAGTGCATGCAATTCATATAATCAAGCGGGCGGTGCTAATAAATATGAAATTTTGGTCCTTGTTAAGAACATTACTTGAGAAAGGCTGGACCGATTTGGATGTTGTTTTGAATATTCGCATTAATCCTACTAAAGTTTTTAGGTTGAAAGGTTGAAAAAAATACCGAGGACGGGGCGATCAGGAAAACTATTTTTTTATTAATTACTTTTTACTTACTTACTTTATTACATGCTACATGTGC